>CM037790.1:15475869-15525869 GCA_021229015.1 Solen grandis | reverse complement strand
TACTCAGGTGAGCGATTCAGGGCCATCATGGCCCTCTTGTTAATATGTAGCATGATCTTTTGACTCTCTACCAAGATTGTTCAAATTATGACCCTGGGGTCAAAATTGGCCCCGCCCCAGGGGTCACTTGATTTAACATAGGCTAATATAGAAAAAAAAAAGAAAAATCTTCTTCTCAGACACCACAAAGCATAGAGTTAAGATATTTGGTGTGTAGCATTTCTAGTCGCTTCTTACCAAGTTTGTTCAAATCATGACGCTGGGGTCAAAATTGGCCCCGCTCCAGGGATCACTTGATTTTACATAGACTTATATTGGGAAAAAAACTAGAAAAATCTTCAAGGTTTGGAGTTTATATACTTGGTATGTAACATGGGCTATTAGACCTCTACCAAGTAGAGTGTGGTAGTGTGTAGCATTGTCTAGTTGATTCTTACCAACTTTGTTCAAATCATGACCCTGGGGTCAAAATTGGCTCTGCCGCAGGGGTCACTTGATTTTACATAGCCTAATGATACCAGGTGAGCGATCCAGGGCCATCATGGCCCTCTTGTTTTAAATACTTATTTTTTAATATTCTTGGGTTATTTATTTAGAATTTTTTAATTCTAGTTTTTATACTTACATTATTTTGCATTTGTTAACCTTTTGATTAAAATCATAGACCACAGGACGCTGATTTTCAGGGAAAAAATTGACCTCTCTCTATACAAGTTATTTATAGAGAGGTTGATTTTTCTAATATGAGGGACCTGTGCATAGACAGGTTCGTGTCAAAACAGTAGAAATGAGAGGGGGACAGTATGTTTAATGTAATCCATTAATCAAAACATTTTGTTTTTAATCTTTTCTTGTTAGAGTCTCAGATAACTGTAGTGTCTCTTTTTGCATCTGTATGTCACAACTCAGAAAGTACTTTTGGGATTGAGTTTATACTTTACACAATGGTCAAACTTTACTTTCCAAGAACAGTAACTCTACCTTGCTTCATCTCTGTTACTTACTAGTATGGTGAAATTATGTTTTGCTAGAATATATTTTAAAAAGGTAGGGAAGGGAAGTGAAAAAACAATAACTTTACTTGTCCCATTTTCTTGCTTTTTAAATTTTAAGGTTGAGAGGACAATACTAACACATTTTTCCATTTTTGTTTAATTTGACAGACCAATAAATAAAATAATCTATTTTTAACCGTGATTTTTTACATGCATACCACAAAAAAATAAAAAATAAAGGATTGACTTTTATTATACATTTTAACTTTCGCCTTTGACAGTGCTCTCAGTGCTTTGATTCTGCTTATGCTATTCGTATTGCAACAATATTATTCTTACCAAAAATGATAGTTTTGTACTCCCAGACATTTGTAATGCATGTTAAATGATGAATATATCTGAGAACAGTTTTTATAATGACTAGATTATGATAAAAAATCAATTAAATATTAAGATTAAGTCTGTTTGATGTAAAAGAAAAAAAAAATTAAATTTTTACACATTGACATATGATAACAATATTTTACATTTGCTATGATACATATCAACAGTGGCATGTATCAATTTTGTATTAGTATTGCATCAGTATTTGGCATATTTTCCCACCACAAAAGAGCTTATACTTTCACTTTTTTTTTATACTTTTCCGTTTTTATACTTTTACTTTTTCACTTTGCATCAGCATGTTTTTGCTTTACTCCTCTCACGTACTACTGAAGCTAGATAAGCAGCTTTTACATGTTTTCATGGCATGAGATTATTTTGTTGCATACTTCCAGTAAGACAGATCGAGAAATCTTCACAGATGATATTATATCATACATGTTATCATCACTTTTTTTATGCTTTAATTTTCTTGTTTGTCTCATTTTAATGTAACATTCTGTTGGTGAAGCCATTTTAAAAAATCATAATTGATGTCAAATCTTTAAATGTGCAGATGTCCTAATTGTAAAATGACCACCTCATGCAGAAAATCAAAGTTTTCAGAGAGATCACCGTGTTATAGTTTATTTTGTGATGGTAAAACAAGTAACTGATAATACTGACTTTTTAATTTGATTTTTTTTTTGTGAGTAAAGTTGCAAGTAGCTCCTGTGCAGGATAATTTTTTAATTTCTCTTAATGATTATAAAATGTACTTGTCTATAGCTTGTCTATAACATGTACATAAAAATGTCTACAATGTATAACTTGTACACCACATGTCTGATAACATGTACACCACATGTTTATAACATGTAGATAACATGTACACATGTCAGATAACTTGTACTAACATGTACACAACATGTCAGATAACTTGTACTAACATGTACACAACAGGTCAGATAACTTGTACTAACATGTACACAACATGTCAATATTTGTACAACATTACAATGTCAATAACTTGTACTAACATGTCACAACAGTCATAACATGTCACTGACAACATGTCAGATAACTTACAACATGTAAAAACAGTCAATACTGTACTAATGTCATAACTTGTACATAACATGTCTGGTAAGATGTACACAATATGTCTATAACATATACACAACATGTCTATAGTATATATATGTGTCTGTAACATATACATAACATATCTATAACATGTCTTTAATATGTTCATTGCTTTCAGGGTGACCCAGACAGACTGACCCAACTGTTGGAGATAGCCAATGAAAAGGGGCTAGATGCCCAGAACTTCCAGTGTAAGGGCTGTGCCCGGGCTCTGGGGCTCAGTAAGTATACCTGCATGTTATCATTGTCCTTACTGTTGTTAGAAGTCATCTTTGTCTTCCTTGCATTGTGTACTGAAAAATATTGGATTTCAAACAAATGAAATTAGTATCTCATTGATGATCTTAATCTTATAAGATGATATGATGATATCTTTTTGGACAGGTTTTTCAAACAAAAAATTCCATCCTTTAAATTGATGATGTCTGCTGGGTTGTCTTAAGTAGTCAGGCATCAGCTCAGGTTGACCTTTTATTTTATTTACATGTATTTATTTTTATACGCCAGTAGGACGGTATTATGTTATGCCACTAATCGTCCTTCCATTCACTAGCAATTTCGTGTCAGTTCTGTATCTTAAGAACCTCCGGAAGAAAATTGAAATTATTTAACAGAAATGTTAACCATACTGAGAGGATGTGCAATGCTTAGGTTTCGATGTCTTAGTTCAAGGTCAAGATCACACTTGAAGGTCACTTGGTATACTATTATAATGTAAGAATATTTCGTTTCCGCTCTGTATCTTAAGAACCACTGGCAGGAAATAATAATAATTTGATAAAAATGTCCACCATAAAAAGAGGATGTGCAGAACATGGGTTTCTGATGTCTTGGTTCACACTTGAAGGTCACCTGTCATACTTTTGTAACAAGATGATATTTTGTGTCCGCTCTGTATCTCTTGAATCACCTGAGCAGATTTAATCTATTTACCAGATAAGGCAACCATACAGAGAGGATGTGCAGATCAAATGCACGTTTCAGTTGTATTGGGTCAAGGTCACAGTATGAATCAGCATGTCATACTGATATAATGCAAAAATATTTTGTGTCTGTTTATTAGTCCTCTACCAATGTTTACACAAGAGGGAACTGTAAGTTTGCCCTCCTCAAATCTAGGGATAGGTACTTAAATTATTCCCTGTCATTGTACCTATATATTATAATGTATGCCTCCTTGTTTCCTTCATGTACATCACATTCCTACTGAGTTTTGAAATTAAGGGTACAATTGCTGTTTTTCCTTAACTTTGTATTCCCTTCATTTAGAGAGTCTCTCCAACTTTTGGGGTGCAATTGGCCAATTTTAATAAAACTGAAATGAAGAAATGGGAATGCTGTCATCAGAGTAAAATATACATGATATTTCTCTTACATTTCATATTTCTGAAAGTCAAAATGCATAAATACCCATAACTGTGCATTACAATCCAAGATCTATCACTGCAGATATAATAAATGCATAAGTTTTTCCAGTACTGTAAAATCATTTATTTTCATTGAATTTTGTGGAATCTGTGATTTAATCAATTTCGTTGGTACATAATATTCGTGCAACCATGTTCTAGAAAAACATGAGTTCTATGAAATAAACAGATTTCGTTGGGATAAATATTCCTGGATAAAGCCATCTACAAATTCAATGAAAATTAGTCCCCCATGAAAAGTAATGGTTCCAGAGTAGTGTCTTTAAGATATGATGTTAACTTGGTTTACACAAACTCTTAAAATGTCATTATTGTATATGATATTCTGACCTGGTTGTGAAGAGAGAATATCCCGTTTACGAAGCTTTAAGATGAGCATATCATTATTTTTGCTATAAAAATTAGGCAAGTAAACACATTTCCCAGTACTCCATTCAAATGTGTGATATACCTTGTACTATCTATACCTATTTTGAAAGTACTTGCAGAAATTTATATACTTTCTTTATATTGAAGATGATTAAATGCGGTGTGTGGGGGGGGGGGGGGTCCGGTGAATGGTGGATTGCTTGTCATTATTACATCATTACAAAAGTAGGCTTTTTCTTCTGATATGATTGGGAAGGGGCTTTATTATATATAACACCATACTGCTGAGGGTTTTCTTGAGTTTAGGGAAAGAAAAATTATCAGGTGAATAGTAGCTATGGGGAAAATTGCACTGAAATTTTTAGAGAGAAAGATGCCTATGAATGACCCCTGATAACAAAGCATAAAAGGTAATCTTTAAGCATTACATTGTTTGTGTTATTTCAAAAAGAGGATCGGTGGTTCTACCTGGATGCCTCCGTGCATTCGGGGTCTTCCTCCACCGGTAATTAGGTGGACGTAGCTATATGACTGAAATACTGTCGAAGCGACAGAAAACTCAAAAAGTCAAGTCAAGTCAAAAAGAGGAGGGGTTATATAGAAAGCATACACAGGTTATGTCAGGTGTCACTATACAAAATTAACAGTATCTTTCATATTGTTGAGTAAAAGCAGTGAAGAAGGGGTCTTCATCACCTTTAGTGATAGCTCTAAAACTTAAAGTTTCAGAGATGTTGTAGAAAGTCATACACAATCTGTTGATTTCCAGTATTTGGAAAGCCACGCGTGTGCAAGTTTGACGGTGGATATTACTGTTACGAGTGTCACGAGAACGATGAGTACTACATCCCGGCCATCATCATCAATAACTGGGACTTCCGGAAACATAAAGGTGAGGACAGAGCCATGAGGCAGCTGAAGTGGGGTGGTTAGCTGAGTATTTTATATACAAGGGCCGATCATATTATTTTTTTCTTTTTCATTTAACTTAATTTCCATGCATTCTATTTTCATGAAAATAAATCTCCATTTCAGATATTTCAGTATATTGACATCAAACAAATTACCTTTAACGTCATAAACAAAGTCGTGTCGTCATATTTTGAACACTGTGTGCTTCACTCATAATTGAGCCATGAGTAGTAAATCAATAGCTGAGCAGCGCACTGTTGTAAAATTTTGCGCAAATTTGGGGAAGCCTTTTCAGGAAGTTAATGGCATGTATTAGAGAACAGTTTAGGACATTATATCCCTGTTTTGCAAAGGTCGGGGTTACAGTATATAGAAATCACTCCTCATCAGATCCTACTCTCGTATTACATTGTGACAAGGTTGGATGTAAGGGTATTTATCACCTTTAGTTTCCTGGTAAATATAACTAACATTGCGTGTATATCTGATAACTGTCCATGTTAACATTGTCATTAACTTAAATATTTTGTGAAACAAGAATAGAGGGTGGTGTTCTTACCTTATGAAAGATTTTAAGTATTACTTAGCACTAACTCTTGATGGTGCATTTCTGGCATAGTACAATAAGTGCCACAAAAGAGAGCTTACAGATGTACTTTAGATGGTTTAGTTCAAGGTCACTGTTACTAAATATAGAAAAAAATAAATAGCTAAATAGTTTATAATGTGAACTAGGATTAAATAGCTGGGGGGGGGGGGGGTTAATAAGCTTGAGATTAAAAAAAAGTTTCTCTGATGTTTTCAGTCTCCAAGAAGAATCTGGAGTTCCTCAAGGCAGTGGAGGAGCAGGCCCACTTTGACGTGGAGAAGGTGAACCCTCGTCTGTATGACCACGTACCCGAGATGCAGGAGATCAAGGTATAGTGCCCCGCCCTTGACTCCACCCAAATTCTACACACTCTTGGCTTCAGCCTCTAGCTGTGGCTGGCCTCTGTTCTGCACATTAATTCTGTTGCTAAAATTCTGCTGCTACTTAATTTTGGCAAATATTTGGTTTCCATGGCAAACAAAAGATTTTTATTTAAACAAAAAATTTGGAAGACAGAGGAAAGGACATAGTTTTATTTAGCACAAATGATCACCCTATCTCTAAGAATGGTACCTGTACTGGTATAGCTGTTTCTAGGCACTCAGCATATATACAGGTAAGTGTTTTTCTAGGACTGATTGGCCCAAATGTGACTGGATGTAGTAACGTGCCGCTTACCCACAGGGTGATAACACACAAAATCTGTGTCCTGTGTTGAACGTCCCATACTGTACTTTTGCTGGGACTTCGTCTTTTTTAAACCCAAGCAAAGAAACATGGATAGAAAATATATATCTAGTTGATTTACATTAAAAGATTTGAATGGGGTAATCTCAGAGACTTTTCAGCATGCATAGGAAGGGTTACCAGCACCTCTCCATTGTTTACTATTTATAAAAATAAACTATTGATTCATTCAATGGCTGTACTTGGATACAGTGTGATTGATAATTGACCTAGTTTGTACAAAAGATCACATGGGTATATTTGTAGCACTGTTTACAAGCAGTTGACCTACTTATGAATTTAAAATAACTCCATAACAATAGGTGTTTTTCACTGCAACACTTGAGGGTCCATTGCCTGTTACTGTTACAGATGCTTAGGACACAGTTGGTGTACCTGAAGACATACCTGTTCACCTGTAAACAGTCGACAGCCGAGGACTTGAGGAGACTGGTGTGGCCCAGAGACTACCTGTACGAGAGCATTCATCTTTATTCACTAATGGTAAGAACATCATTGCCTTGTTCACTCGACATCATTGTCACTCAACATCATTGTCTTGTTCACTCGACATCATTGTCACTCAGCATCATTGTCTTGTTCACTTGACACCATTGTCACTCAACAGCATTGTCTTGTTCACTTGACATCATTGTCACTCAGCAGCATTGTCTTGTTCACTTGACATCATTGTCACTCAGCAGCATTGTCTTGTTCACTTGACATCATTGTCACTCAGCAGCATTGTCTTGTTCACTTGACATCATTGTCACTCAGCAGCATTGTCTTGTTCACTTGACATCATTGTCACTCAACAGCATTGTCTTGTTCACTTGACACCATTGTCACTCAACATCATTGCCTTGTTCTCTTGACATCATTGTCACTCAACATCATTGTCTTGTTCACTTGACATCATTGTCACTCAGCATCATTGTCTTGTTCACTTGACATCATTGTCACTCAACAGCATTGTCTTGTTCACTTGACATCATTGTCACTCAACAGCATTGTCTTGATCACTTGACACCATTGTCACTCAACATCATTGCCTTGTTCTCTTGACATCATTGTCACTCAACATCATTGTCTTGTTTACTTGACACCATTGTCACTCAACATTATTGTCTTGTTCACTTGACATCATTGTCACTCAGCATCATTGTCTTGTTCACTTGACATCATTGTCACTCAACATCATTGTCTTGTTCACTTGACATCATTGTCTTGTTCACTTGACATCATTGTCACTCAACATCATTGTCTTGTTCACTTGACATCATTGTCAATCAGCATCATTGTCTTGTTCACTTGACATCATTGTCACTCAACATTATTGTCTTGTTCACTTGACATCATTGTCACTCAGCATCATTGTCTTGTTCACTTGACATCATTGTCACTCAACATCATTGTCTTGTTCACTTGACATCATTGTCACTCAACATCATTGTTTTGTTCACTTGACATCATTTTCAATCAGCATCATTGTCTTGTTCACTTGACATCATTGTCACTCAACATCATTGTCTTGTTCACTTGACATCATTGTCACTCAACATCATTGTCTTGTTCACTTGACATCATTGTCACTCAGCATCATTGTCTTGTTCACTTGACATCATTGTCACTCAACATCATTGTCTTGTTCACTTGACATCATTGTCACTCAACATCATTGTCTTGTTCACTTGACATCATTGTCACTCAGCATCATTGTCTTGTTCACTTGACATCATTGTCTTGTTCACTTGACATCATTGTCACTCAACATCATTGTCTTGTTCACTTGACATCATTGTCACTCAACATCATTGTCTTGTTCACTTGACATCATTGTCACTCAGCATCATTGTCTTGTTCACTTGACATCATTGTCACTCAGCATCATTGTCTTGTTCACTCAACATCATTGTCACTCAACATCATTGTCTTGTTCACTTGACATCATTGTCACTCAGCATCATTGTCTTGTTCACTCGACATCATTGTCTTGTTCACTTGACATCATTGTCACTCAACATCATTGTCTTGATTACTTGACATCATTGTCAATCAGCATCATTGTCTTGTTCACTTGACATCATTGTCTTGTTCACTTGACATCATTGTCACTCAACATCATTGTCTTGTTTACTCGACATCATTGTCACTCAGCATCATTGTCTTGTTCACTTGACATCATTGTCAATCAACATCATTATCTTGTTCACTTGACATCATTGTCACTCAGCATCATTGTCTTGTTCACTCGACATCATTGTCACTCAACATCATTGTCTTGTTCACTTGACATCATTGTCACTCAACATCATTGTCTTGTTCACTCGACATCATTGTCACTCAGCATCATTGTCTTGTTCACTTGACATCATTGTCACTCAACATCATTATCTTGTTCACTTGACATCATTGTCACTCAGCATCATTGTCTTGTTCACTCGACATCATTGTCACTCAACATCATTGTCTTGTTCACTTGACATCATTGTCACTCAACATCATTGTCTTGTTCACTTGACATCATTGTCACTCAGCATCATTGTCTTGTTCACTTGACATCATTGTCACTCAACATCATTATCTTGTTCACTTGACATCATTGTCACTCAGCATCATTGTCTTGTTCACTCGACATCATTTTCACTCAACATCATTGTCTTGTTCACTTGACATCATTGTCTTGTTCACTTGACATCATTGTCACTAAACATCATTGTCTTGTTCACTTGACATCATTGTCACTCAACATCATTGTCTTGTTTACTCGACATCATTGTCACTCAGCATCATGTCTGTCACTTGACATCATTGTCACTCAACATCATTATCTTGTTCACTTGACATCATTGTCACTCAGCATCATTGTCTTGTTCACTTGACATCATTGTCACTCAACATCATTGTCTTGTTCACTTGACATCATTGTCACTCAGCATCATTGTCTTGTTCACTTGACATCATTGTCACTCAACATCATTGTCTTGATCACTTAACACCATTGTTTTGGTCACTCTTTTTTGCAGAAACAACCTGGAGACTGTTTGACTAAACTTTGTACTAACAAATTTTATCTTAGAGTATATTGTTCTTCATTGTGGCTACTTATTCCTTATTTGCATATATACAATTTTAAGAATGGTGTCCCATTTCATTGCATTATACAAACATCACTTTCTGTAAAGAAATCATTTTACATTTGTGAATTTATTTGCACAAAGATTTTTTAGTATAGTAAAACAGGACCCTGGCCTCCATGGCTGATTGCCTGTTGTCATCAAAATATGATCAATTAGCCCCTCTTGGTTGTGTGCTTAAGTCTGGATCTGGTCCATTGGATTTTTCATGTGAGGAAGTCTTTTGGTTAGTGTGTGATAGATCAGTTGGTCTACCCAGGTGATCCTAGAGCACTCTGGGTCTTCCTTCGCCGGTAATTAGCTGGACATCACCATAGTTTAAATATAAGACTCCAAATATTGTCATCATAAAGTTATAATGTGGATCAATATAATACATATCTTGAAGTCCAAGTGTTAAATACAAGGATAGAATGCATCTGTACTGTATAGTGTTTTTTATTTCATTAAGTATTTATGGTTGTAAGACTTATGTTTTTTTGAAGAAAAAAAATGCTCATTAATGTACCAGAGAAGAAGAGATCTCACCTGAATTACATATAATTTATTTATATTTTAAGCTAATTTGCGTAATATTAAACAACCTTGAAATGCCACTCAAAATATCTTTAAAGAAAAAAGACAAGAAAGAGAAACACCTATAAAATTTGAATTCAACCCTATTCTGTACTATACAGTGATAACATTCTTCCAACTTACTGACGGCCTATATATTTGTGTCTCCAGGACCTGCTACATGTTCCAACGGGGGCACTTGCCAGCAGTGTCCGTAAGGTGATCAAGTTTGCCACCAAGCATGTGTATAGCTGCCGGTTGTGCAACCAGAAGGGCTTCATTTGTGAACTGTGCAATAACCCGAAGGTCATCTATGCTTTTGAGATGGATGCTACTTATAGGGTGGGTTACATGTTGCAGATAACTTTTGTTAAGTATAGTTACTTCAGTTATAATTTACAAACCATAGTGTTATATACACGTTTACTATGGTTATATATACTACAGTTATATACAAACATGTACATTGTTCTACAGTTATATATCCTACAGACTGTCCCTGATGGCCAAGTTGTAGGAGTGTCCTTATCAGGAGCGGGAGGTTGTGACATACCAAAGTCGTAAAAAATGGTATTGGCTCCTTTTCTTGGCAAATAGCATATAAGAGTAGTACCAGGACTGGCTGGCACGGTGTCAGGATAATGTGACTGGGTGTGGTATCCTGCTACATGTCTACGGCGTAATACTGCAGTGTGGCAGTGCTATATCTGTCTCAAGTAAACATCGTCTCAAGATGACTGAAATACTGAGGGTGTCCCACCAATAAACAAACATATATCTTACGTTGTATTCACATGTACTACAATTTTAGAAACAATAATTACATACACACATTTACTGCTATTATATATACCTGGCTGGAATTCCATAAACATTACTTAAATACTTACTTAGATAGTAATACTTAAATTCTTAACCCTTTCCCTCATATAGACTCATTTTGACACACTCAATAGGTACCACATAAAGCCTGATCTGCAGAAAACCACAGTTAAACCTTACCAAATTTAATTACAAAATCCTCATTTCCAGACCAATGAGGAACAGCGAACAGCATAAAACCTGATCTGGTTTATGCTGTTCGCATAGGTCTTTTCATGGTTTCCTCTATGAGGGAAAGGGTTAAAATACCTAATTATTTCACTTCTTAACAAATATTGTTAGTTTTAAAGGTAATAATAATTGATTTTGGCAGAGGCATTTACTTAAGTATTTTACTAAACAGGAACGGTAGAATGTGAATCTACCTAATTAAACCCTTTCCCTCATAGAGGAAACCATGAAAAGACCTATGCGAACAACATAAAACCAGATCAGCCTGTGAGTAACTCGCAGGCTGATCAGGTTTTATGCTGTTCGCTGCTCCTCAGTGGTCTGGAAATGAGGACTTTATAATTAAATTTGGTAAGGTTTAACTGTGGTTTTCTGCAGATCAGGCTTTATGTGGTACCTATTGAGTGCGTCAAAATGAGTCTATATGAGGGAAAGGGTTAATAAGAGAAACAAGAATAATGAAATTCACCACTAAGAATTCAAATACTACATAGCGCTAAGAATCGTTAGTGGAATTCCACCCAGGTCCCAAGTTCTCAAAAATATTGAGACTGGTTCTTAAACTCAGATTATCATGCTCAATTTAGTTTGATTTATAAATGGTGTTTAAAGTGTTTTTTAAGCCTATTTCAACTAAGTAAAATTTTGTAAAGAAATATGTTTGAGACTGTGCTTGAGAACAATTTCCATTACTCAAATTTAAAGTTAAGCAAGTATTGCAGTAAATGCCTAACTTCTAAGATCGTATTTCAATACTATTCACGAGCTCAGGACCAGTTTTATATACCCACTTAAAAATTATGTACACAACAGTAACTGTGTGCGGGTGTCGTCATGTTCCAGTGTCCACAGTGTCGGTCGGTATACCACAAAGAGTGCAAGACGGACAACCGACCTTGCCCCAAGTGTCAGCGCCGACTCCTCAGACAGAACACTTACGGGATTCCTGTTTCCGTGGCAACCCCAGAGTATGATTACCAGGTTGTGTAGTGTTTCTATGACTACGAAAAGTGTCTGGTCTAAGAATACCGTAAAATGCCATGTATAGTGCTCCTGGTCATATGAAAAAGAGATGCGTATACTTATTTTCTAAGGTTTTGAGCCTCAAAGTCAGGGTGCGCACTATACATGGCACATTATGGTGTTAATTTATTTATCTTGGTCGCTAGTCATGGTGTGACTTCATGGTGGTAGAATACTAATGTGATATATAGAAATAAACATTCCAGTCTTTTTTGAAGGTAGTGGGATCCTAATGCATTTCTTCTAGTTAAAGAGTGTTCATAAACAGACTAGAATTACTGTCAATTGTTTTAAAATTTAGGGTTGTGGGTTCGGATACCAGTAGGATAAAAAAACTTTCATCCTATTTTTCTCTTTGACCATTATTTAATAATCACTCAGATCAGATTTAAGAAGAAAAAATGTTCTGTTTCATTTTCAGATTTTTATTGGATAAACAATGCTAAATTTAATAACAAATATGATACCTGTTATATTTAAAAGTCTAAAAAAATTAAAGCCACTTGGTATGTCTTATAAATTTGGTAAGATCAACCAATATAGTTCTTAGAAAATTTGGGTAAACTTTGAACTGTGTCTCTCAATCATGTAGATTTTATCAACATTTTGAATTAGACACCCTAAGCAGGAAAATGGAAAAAACAGTCTTTAAAATGGTTTAGGTAGAGTTACAAAATTTAAATATTTGAAATATTTTTAGTTAAAACAATCCCTAGCATGTAGTTTTGTTAACCAAATGCTATCATTGTTTTTAAACAATAATCATATGCAAAACATTTTCATAAAGAGAATATGACAATATTTAATGTTTCCTTCTTTCTAAACAAGACCTTTTAATGTTCAAACTTCTGATAAAAAAATGTCCATAATTGTAAAATGTGTTTAAATTTTGCATACAGATGTCTTTTAGGCATACAGCACAACATTAAAGTTTATTTTTCAGTTTTCCATAATGCCTTAGTGTTCCACTACCTTAAGTTATGGTGGCTTAGGTCATTGTGATAAGGGTAGCATTGTATACACTCATAATTATGTTATTATATGTGTATAATAGTTTTATGTGATAATTGTATTTTGTTGTCTATTGGATTTGTGAAAAAATGATAATTATATGTTGATGTGTATATGGTTTTGTGAAAATGGGATGAATAGATATTGATGAGTATGCGGTTTTGTGCAAATGGGTTAATTATATGTTTATATGTTGTTGATTTTGTGAAAATTGATAAATAGATGTGTATATTGTTTTAGTGTCACCTTCTGTACACAAAGGTGACACATAGGGATCACTTTTCCTACACTCTGTCTGTCACACTTCTGTCCGTCACACTTTTCTGTCACGCTTTAGCAGGTGAGGCATGTGTGCCAAACAACAATCTTGTATAAAAAGGGATGAATAAATAATGAAGTATGTAAGGCTTTCTGAAAATGGGATGAATAGAAAATGATGTGTATAAGGCTTTGTGATAATGGGATGAATAGAATATGATATGTATATGGCTTTGTGATAATGGGATGAATAGAAAATGATATGTGATAATGGGATGAATAGAAAATGATGTGTATAAGGCTTTGTGATAATGGGATGAATAGAAAATGATATGTATAAGGCTTTGTGATAATGGGATGAATAGAAAATGATATGTGATAATGGGATGAATAGAAAATGATGTGTATAAGGCTTTGTGATAATGGGATGAATAGAAAATGATGTGTATAAGGCTTTGTGATAATGGGATGAATAGAAAATGATGTGTATAAGGCTTTGTGATAATGGGATGAATAGAAAATGATATGTGATAATGGGATGAATAGAAAATGATGTGTATAAGGCTTTGTGATAATGGGATGAATAGAAAATGATATGTGATAATGGGATGAATAGAAAATGATGTGTATAAGGCTTTGTGATAATGGGATGAATAGATTTTGATTGTATAGGTTTTGAATTGGATGAATAGAAAATGAGTGTATAAGGTTTGTGTAATGGGATGAATAGATATTGATATGTACCTGGCCTATGTGTTATTGGTTTTGTGACTATTGGATGATTGTTTTATGTTATTGTTAAAAAGGGTATTTGATATATTTGTTAGGGCATGATCACAATCAACTTCTTGTGCAACAAAAACCTTCCAACAAAACATACTAGTGTATGTAGTGAAGAAAAAATATTTCCACATTTATGAAACCTTTATTCTCAATTGTGAATATTATTTTTGATAATTTAAATGTTGCTTATATTGATTTTAATAAAATGTTAAATTATATTTTATTGTTTAAGTCATGATGGTGCTAATAAATTAACGTCATAAAATGATTTGTGTTGCTGAATGATTTATTGATGATACCAAGAATTATTTATTTCCAGATTCCCACTTTTAATCTTAATAGGGGATCTACTTAAAGCATTTTACAAACTGACTCTTTTCCCAAAATAACTCTTATTTTCCCAATGAAATATTTTAATCTTAAAAGAAATAATTCATGGAATTTTAATGAAATTTGTGTTATTCTTAGAATTTATATGTTGATTTGAAACTTTTTATGATTTCCCAGTTTTTTATTCATAACACTATTTTTCCCAATAAAAAAGCCCCGGGTAGTTAAAAAATCACTGATTAAGCATGGTGCATCTCATTCCCTTTATCTTCAGTATAACAACAACTGTCAGTATTGATCCATGGATAAAAAAAAAATATTCAAGGGGTCTGTAATATTATTAATTAGAATATTGGGGTTGATCAGCTTTAAAAAGGATGAAATTATATGATCTGACTTGATCCCGATTTTATTTTTCAACTGCTGCGGGTGTCCCAGGTTCTGGGGTAAGCAGTAGGGAGCCACTGTGTCTAACACACAAGCTTCTTGCATCTCTGTCCAAAGATCTTTGTTGGTCTCAATTAGACATTCTTCTGTTCAGTTGCCGTCTTGAGCAAATTCGACCATGTTTCATTGGTTCACTAGCCCTTGCAGCCATGAATGCCCTGCTTTGTATTGGGCGCATTCAACGTGTAGAACTGTTTTGATACTTCCTGAATCCCTTGGCATGTAGGGTAGCTGGGGAGACTTCATCGTGTGGAACTGAAGATATTCTCTCGTAAGAAAAACTCGTTGTGGCGGCACTAGCATGGTCCATGTCTTTGGAGGAAACCAGAATATCCAAGGGAAAACCCCCATCTCCCACATTAAATCCAAACTAATCTGGTTTGAGTCTCAGTCGGCTTTTTAATGTGAAAATTTATTTCAGTTTGTTTGTGGTAGGCCACGGGTTCAACCAAGGTACCCCTGTGCACTTGAGGTCTTCCCCCACCTGTAGCTTTATTGGGCACTTTTATTTCGGGGCTTGTACCTTGTTTCCAAAAGTAAAAACAATCAAATGCCTATTAATTTGCAACATATAGCAAGGTTAAAAAAATAGTTCCGTTTCTGGTCGCCCGACCGACCCTCTTTTTTACGACCGACCCTAATTTTTTTTATACCTTTCCGCCTTTAAATAATTCTTTCCTTTTTTTTACCTTTCGTTTCATGTAAAAAAAAATCCAACCTACCGATTTTTTTTTCTGGAGACCAGAAACGGAACTTTCTTTTTTGGCCCAAATGAACTGTCAAATCATTCTGAATGTTTGACAGCTATAAAATTGAAAAAACTGCCCAAAACATTTTTTCATTTTTAGCTCACCTGAGCACTTGTGCTCGGGTGAGCTTTTGCGATCGCCTTTTGTTTGTCGTCCGTCGTCAACAATTGCTTGTGAACACTCTACAGGCCACAGTTTTGGCCCAATCTTCATGAAACTTGGTCAGGATGTTTGTCTACATGATATCTCAGATGAGTTCGAAATTGGGTCATGTGGGGTCAAAAACTAGGTCACCAGGTCAAATCTTAGAAAAACCTTGTGAACACTCTACAGGCCACAGTTTTGGCCCAATCTTCATAAAATGTGGTCAGGATGTTTGTCTACATAATATCTCGGATAAGTTCGAAATTGGGGCACGTGGGGTCAAAAACTAGGTCACCAGGTCAAATCATAGAAAAACCTTGTGAACACTCTACAGGCCTACATTTTTGTCCCAGTCTTCATTAAACTTGATATGAATGATGACTGCATGAATTCCCAGTTGAGTGCAAATTCAGGTAGGATCAATATGTAGGTCACTTAGTCAAATGTTAGAAAAACACTTAGATGCCAGATTTTTTGTCATTATGCCATACACAGCCATCTTACTCAGGTGAGCGACACAGGGCCATCTTGGCCGTCTTGTTTTTTTTTGTTTTTTGTTTTTTTTAAATCAGAACTCGTATAAGGAAGTTGCATGAAAAAAAAAAGAATAAATCTAAACCGTTCTTTCATGCTCCTCTCCAGTTGTTCCGAATCCTATATTTGCTTTTTTCCCTAGGAACCATTAGTTTTTGCAAATATCATTAAAATATTATTAATAGATTAATGCAATACTGTTTTATTGGTATATAATTGCCCCTCACCACGTGGGTTCGAGTCTCGGCAGGGTCATTCGGATTTTCATGTGAGGAAGCCTTCCAGCTGGTATGCGGTAGATCGGTGGTTCTACCCGGATGCCTCCGTGCATTCGGGGGTCTTTCTCCACCTGTAATTAGCTGAACGTCGCAATATGACTGAAATACTGTTGCAGCGACGGTAATCTCAATCAATGATCAATCATAGCATATAATTTTTAATGTTTGGACAAAAACTTACACAGTCATCGATCGGTAAGTAGCTATTGACATGAACATTCTTTTTGCCATCTTTTGCTGTTTTCTTGAAGTTTAACCAAAGCCGCTACAGATAGGTTCAACCATAATAGGGCATACTATAAGAGAGTCACATGGAAAATAATAACTTTTGGTTTTATTCTTCTTAATTTATTTGTTTTAAGTTTTAATTATCCGAAGTAAAATAAATTTCTTCATCTTATTTCCTTTCGTCGGCGTTTAGGCAAAATGTATCATAATCGTAGTAAAGCATTAAAAGCTAGTTAGAAAAAACAATCAGGGTATCTTCATACTATATACAGAGACCCTGTAAACATCATATTGTATTAAATAGATCATTTTATGAGTAAAACGATTCTAAATCCGAATAAACGCCAAACCGCTTTATTTTGCATTGAAAATTTCAAAAGTCCGGTGGACACAACTAGCTGGTAGGCCCTGTTACGCAAGAGATGTGACTTTGGGCCGGACTAAAACTAGGTCTACAAATGGATATTATCCAAAGTTCATCCAAATGAATTAAAAGCACGGGAACCTTTTTACGGACCAACGATTTTTTTATGTGCGTGTTACTTGATATTTAGGGTTATCCAATCCGGTTGTGACATTTTAGTTTGACCCGCCCTTTCTCGGTTTGTTTACCAACACAACTTCGTCCATTTCCGTCAACTGTCGCGATACGCGCCGATTGAATATTTGAATACACAACGGGCACCTGCTGTGCGCCATCTAACGGTCGGCTGTGACAACAACCACCTTGTGTTAATTGGATGAGTCAGTATCAACATCTGTGTGTATGTAGGCAGTGCCTATTAAATGTAGCACCTATATGAGCACGTGCAAAGGGATTTTAACGGAGTTGCATGGAATTTATAATCTGTCTCAGGTAAGACGCTTGCAGGATTCTGAAAAAGCATGATTTTCGTGCGCCGTTCTTCACAATGAACATAGTCTGGAATTAAATAGTGACAAAACTTGTGTATTCAGTGTCATCTGTCATTCTCGTCAGACTGACAAAAGAATGTGGGGGCTTGGTTGATCGTCTGTGTCTTCTCCTTAAATATTGACGATCTTTGCAGTTGTCCATTAAATGTCTTTATAATAAATACAGAATCATTTTTTAAGGCGCTTATTTTGCCACTTCGATTATTACACTAAAAACACTGATTAAACAATTCAGTTGAATATTGTCATGACAAAATTTAAATCCCAAGCTACCTTACTGTGATGTTTATATAATATAAAATGTAAACATACCAAGAGAGGAAATCTGGGGTATCTTAAATTGCAATTTAATTTAAATCCTGTTCAGTCTCATCACCAGTTGATGTTCCCAAAATTCTGATGATGAGCTGTATATATACAGGTGTCATATTCTACGCCTTCTTGATTATGATCTGTTTATTTTAGGTATGCATGAAACACATGTAATATCTTTATCTCCTATAAAATCAAAAAAAAATATCATTATTTGTATGTCTGCACTTAAAAAGGAAATGATCTAATCTCTTCTGAGATCATGAAGGGGTGATATTTCTCTGATGAACCTTGCAAACTATGTGGAGTTCAAAGATGCCTGAACAGGATCTTGCAAGATTACATTGTTAATGAGAGTATTTTGATTTTATCAGATACAGGGATTGTCAAGGGGATTTTTTTTTATTTGCTGAAAATCTCAATATAATCTGATAAAGTCGAGAAAAATCCCTTACAAGAATGTAAACCTGTCATACTTTGGACTTCAGTGTCTTACTATGTATGGACAATTAGTTCTCACTTATTTTGGTTAAATGAGATGCTTTCCTTATGTAGTTTATCCCCATGAGACATTTAATTTTGTTTTCATTATGTGTTTTAGTAATATTAAGTGTTAAAAAGTACATAGCCATTTTAAGCAATGTTACAGGTAGTTCTTAAGTATTATGATAGTTTTATGTACATATTGAGCTAGGGCTAGTCAAGTGATCAAGAATTTTTTGTGTCATTTGCTGTAAGCAGAGTTGACATATATGGATCACTTCTCCATCATTTGTGATTGTCTGTCTATCTGTCACACTTTTTTTCCGTCACTTCTTTCAGCAGTCAACACATGTGTTCCAAGGAACACTTCTTGTATTTTCATTTAGAATAAACTGGAAACCAAATGTAGTTTTAATTGTGATAGCATTATACATGTAGTCATTGCTGGTAATAAAAGTGGTATTTCCATGTTGAGCAAATTATAATGTCAAGATTGCTAAAACATGGTGTTCAATTAGTTAAAACTTTCTCTCATAGAGGAGACCATGAAAAGACCTATGCGAACAGCATAAAACCAGATCAGGTTTTATGCTGTTCGCTGCTCCACAGTGGTCTGGAAATGAGGACTTTATAATTAAATTTGGAAAGGTTTAACTGTGGTTTCTGCAGATCAGGCTTTATGTGGTACCTGTTGAGTGCGTCAAAATGAGCCTATAATGAGGGAAAGGGTTAAATACATATGGCATAGATATATTAGATGAAGGAGCAATGTAAATAGTTGAAGAAAAAGCAGATAAGGCATTGATGAAAAAGGTATTTACAGAAAATTTATGACTAAGGCATTAAACAAAGTGGTAGGCCAAGACTTTTTTTAAAGGGGTTTGCATGGATGACCAGGGCATTGATGAAAGCAGTATTTGCATGATGGATAATTCCCTTAGAGAAAAGGGTATTTGCATGGAAGCTAATCCACTGAAGAAAGTGGCTTTTGCGCACTCATTATGATCAAAGTACTTATAAAAGGTTCATTTACATGGATGGCTTTTAGTTTGATTAGACATTGGTGTATGTGGTATTTGTAGCTTAAGGTGAATAGTGATATTTGCATGGGTGACCAAGGTGTTGAAGAAAGTGGTATTTGAAGGGGAAGGGGCTAAGGCAGAAAGCAGATAGGAAACCACAACATAAAGTATTTTGGTTTTGGGTACTAGAACCGTTATTTTTGCAATGTCTTTCTCTAAAGTAGAATATACAGGCATGCAATGTTTGAATGAAAATCAAATAATTTTTGCATTTTAACTTTGACACTATTGAAGCTTAATATTACCATGTTGATCACTTTTAATTAAAACTTATTTACTGAATATCAAGAGGTTCAGTAAAGGTTGGTCAAGCGGAAATATTAACTTCAGTCAAGTATCGCCACCACCGGGGTTTGACATGTCAAATGGTACTCCGGAAGTTGTGTCGGTAGCTGATAACGACTTTTTCTCAAACTTGTCTATAGGGTCGTACATACAAAGTTGGATATATTGTCTATGCAAGTTGGCACATCCTTTGGCCGAGGAGGGCTTTAGCTGTAATGTAGGACACTGGCCGTGAAGTGGGTTTAAGTGGATAAGGGACTAAATACCAATAATTTAAAAATCTGTATGAATGTGATCCTGCGTGGGGGTGGAGAACTCTTGTTCTACTCTATAGATGTACCGATCTGATCCATTATAACGCGCTCCATTTTAATACGAAGCTAATATTAAGCGCTTTCTGACATATATTCATTATTGGACCCTACTTCTTTATTTCAAGATGTGTTACTAGTTGACAGTGTGCTTAGAATGTCTGCTTGGTAGGTTAGATCCCTGGCCACAACATAAAAATAAATGTCAAGAACAATTATGGTTTATCTTCTTTGCTTGGCTCTCTGATCATATAAGTGTTGTTTCAGGACTTAACCCTTTCCCTCATAGTGGTCTGGAAATGAGGACTTTATAATTAAATTTGGTAAGGTTTAACTGTGGTTTTCTGCAGATCAGGCTTTATGTGGTACCTATTGAGTGCGTCAGAATGAGTCTATATGAGGGAAAGGGTTAAGTTTGGCTCAGTGTAAGGGATAGAGGACAGATTGACTGGCTTTGATATCCCTATAATATCTGTCAGGCAGCATCAATTTATCTATCACTTGTAGACAAAAGTACCAAATGACTGAACTACTTTTTGGTGGGATGTTAAATCAAAGTAAACAAAACAAAATTTTTGTGTCAATAATTGCTCTGTTTTAAGAGTGCCCATTGTAATTTACATACCTAATAAGACATTAACTAATAGACTACATGTACTAACTGAATGAATGTATGTCTTAATTAGTTATCTTGTACCATTCCATGATTTGGTATGTTACTTTTTATACGCCCGAAGGGCTGTATTATGTTATGCCGCTGGTCGTCCGTCCGTCTGTCCGTCCGTCCGTCTGTTCTGTCCGTCCGTCCGTTAGCAATTTCGTGTCGCTCTGTATCTTTTGAACCCTTAATTAAATGAAAACTATTTGGCAGAAGTATCACCCAGAGTGAGAGGATGTGCAGAACATAGGTTTCAGATGGCTAGGTTCAAGGTCAGGTCACAATTCAAGGGCAAATATCTTAACTGGTGCAAATTAGTATTTTTGTGTCCGCTCTGTATCTTTTGACCTGCTGGATGTAAATGGAAACTATTTTGGCAGAAGTATCACCCACATAAGAGTATGTGCAGAAATAGGTTTCAGATGGCTAGGTTCAAGGTCAAGGTCACAATTCAAGGTCAAATATCTTAACTGGAGCAAAGTAAGTATTATTTGTGTCCGCTCTGTATCTTTTGACCCGCTGGATGTAAATGAAAACTATTTGGCAGAAGTATCACCCACAGTAAGAGGATGTGCAGAACATAGTTTCAGATGGCTAGGTTCAAGGTCAGGTCACAATTCAAGGTCAAAATATCTTAACTGGTGCAAAATTAGTATTTTTGTGTCGCTCTGTATCTTTTGGACCTGCTGATGTAAATGGAAACTATTTGCAGAAGTACACCACAGTAAGAGGATGTGCAGAACATAGGTTTCAGATGGCTAAGTTCAAGGTCAAGGTCACAATTCAAGGTCAAATATCTTAACTGGAGCAAAGTAAGTATATTTGTGTCCGCTCTGTATCTTTTGACCCGCTGATGCAAATGGAAAACTATTTGGCAGAAGTATCACCCAGA
This sequence comes from Solen grandis, assembly GCA_021229015.1. NCBI lineage: Eukaryota > Metazoa > Mollusca > Bivalvia > Adapedonta > Solenidae > Solen > Solen grandis. Next base: position 15,503,874 of record CM037790.1, on the reverse strand, counting down.
GTGAGAGGATGTGAGAACATAGCTTTCAGATGGCTAGGTTTAAGGTCAAGGTCACAATTTAAGGTCAAATATCTTAACTGGTGTTATATATACATGTTTGTGCTTATCCTTTTTGTCTTAGGATATTCCCTGACAATACATACCTTCGGGCGTATATTGCCCCGCTGTCAGCGGAGCTCTTGTTCCCTATAATGATGGTGATCACTCAGATCAGTGTTTTATTTTTAGAAGTGAATCAGAATCTGTTGACCCTGATTTACAGCATCATCAGTATGATTCAGGACTGATAGTGAGGAAGGGTCCAGTACTATCCTGGTAATCCAATAATGTGTCTGCTCAGTACAGTACAGTACAGTCTATGTGTCAGAGAAAAGCACTTGGTATTGATTCTTGGTCTGTATCTCAGTCAGAGAACATTATACGCCATTTACAGGGTCGTTAAGGAATGCTGAATGCATGTCTTTGGATTCTCTCCCTAGAAGTGTTGCTGGTTATATGTGTATATCAAAAATAACTTTATTTTCTCTTTAACCCTTTTTACTGTATGTCTTGATGAATATCATTATTTCCAAACTTCATTAATGGTAGCAGGGTTTTCCTAAGGAATCAGAGTAGAAGGCTAATTTTAAATTGTAGAAGATGGGGTGGGGGAGGTCTGGGAGTCCTACATTTTCTTTAAAATATTTCTTTATGTTTTACAATTTAAACTGGCCAGGAATGGATTTTAGGCAGTCAAATCTGCTGCCAACCACCTCTTAACCCTTTCCCTCATATAGACTCATTTTGACGCACACAATAGGTACCACATAAAGCCTGATCTGCAGAAAACCACAGTTAAACCTTACCAAATTTAATTACAAAATCCTCATTTCCAGACCACTGAGGAGCAGCGAACAGCATAAAACCTGATCAGCCTGCGAGTAACTCGCAGGCTGATCAGGTTTTATGCTGTTCGCATAGGTCTTTTCATGGTTTCCTCTATGAGGGAAAGGGTTAAGGAAGACCGTATGGTATATTGTTTTATGAGAAACAGAACTTTTCTTTGGCATGCAGACTGTGTAAAATTTTAGCTGCAATATTGAATTAGCAAACAGAAGAGACCCTGATCAGACTGCTCCTTCCACTGAGTGTCTGCCATTGTGTTAAAGGTACAGGGTTGAAAAAAAAAATGTTTGTTAAAAATGCATGTCTCAGTTTTTAAAATTTCATTGTTACTCTCTGTGTTGCATTCAATGTAAGTGTCTGCAATTATAATTGTGGTATTTTGTCTATTAATTAAATGTTGCACAAAGTTCTATAGAGACACTTAGGCTAAATGTCATTATACACATACGTCATATTAATCGAGAAGTGTGCCGCAATAAAATTAGTCCAGTCCACATCCTGTTAGAAGTTTAATTACTTAACTAGACTATTTGCGCTTCGACAGTATTTCAGTCATGTAGCGATGTCCAGCTAATTACAGGTGAAGAAAGACCCCGAATGCACGGAGGCATCCGGGTAGAACCACCGACCTATCGCAAGCCAGCTGGAAGGCTTCCTCACATGAAATCCGAATGACCCTGCCAGGATTCGAACCCATGCGGTTAGGGGCTGAGTGAGAGTTAAAGTCAGCGACTTTACCCTCTCTGCAATGGAGGCCTCTAGAAGTTTAACATGTTTATAGAGTTTGATGAAACATTTAATGCTTCTCATAGAGATATTAGTTGAAATGGTGTTACATAATTTAGCCATCATATGATAATCATCATCATAATCAGTATTGTCATGACAATTTTCTAAATTTCTGATTATATGACACCTGGCTCAGAGAATGTTCAGATTATGTTGATGGAAATTTTGTTATTTAAATTAAGCAGTGCCCATGATTATGTCTGTCAGGTAAAAAATAGCACAATACTGTAATCCCTGAAAGAGGTTCATGTTGTTTGGGCCTGTTGAAAATTTTATACGAATGTGTCATACAATTATATATAAGGAACAGCAGCAGATGACTGAAATCATGATTTCAGGGACTGATTGTTTATTTTACGAAAATGAAGTAGAAAAACAGGATCATTGAATAATTTACCATTGAAAGAGTTGTGGATCTTTCAAGATATGAGATGTGGCAATAGGGATAAATTCAGTATGTTGTCATAGTTACAGCCTGTTGTCTTCCATGCTGGAGGGAGCTTTACGCTGTATTAATGTCCCCTGTTTGAGTCATATTGACCTTTCTTCCTGGGTATGAATTGACATATGCCAGCCTTGAAAAATCCAATACTCACTAGTCAGTCTCTGCAGTCTTGGGACCTGTTATTATGGATATTTAAAGGATCTCTGTTTTTAAGCCTCAGACTATAATGTTTCTAGAGTGTACATGTGTCTAATGATGTGTTAATTACCATAAAGGAAATTAATTGGCTGTTTACCCTTTAAGTTTAAACTTTATTTACTTTAAATTGATTATGAAATAAGTTCTTACAACTTAAATAGATCATTCTCGATGGCTTGGATGATGGCGTAAGGGGTCATTATTGTGGGAGGAACACCCGAAGAAACCCCACGTGCATGTCTGGAATGGTGACACTGTACCCTCGTCACTTGGGATTGAACCTGGGACGCATTGGTGAGAAGCAAAGTGCGTTACCACAATGCTATCCAGGTATCCCTTTACCTCAGATAGACATAATTTGATGTCTTCCAGGCAAACTGAATAGACCAGCATCTGTGACAGCTTCATCCTTCCCTTGTTCGTGTACAATATTGTACCTAAGATTCTTCACATATGATAGTTAACATGTCAAAGAAAAATCCAGGGTTTCATTTACCATTTGAAGTTAAACATGATTGATATTCATTAAGTCTTAAATTTGAAAATAGATTTTATATTTTCAGCATAACAAGAGGTTAAGCCGTCAACAAAATTGATGAATTCACGAGTATCAAAACTTATTTTAAATACACAATTTTACAATTCCTGATGGTCAGTAATGTATATATACATACCCAGGTTCTCCATGTCAAATACTCATATTGACTCTCAAATTGTCAGAACAATCCCCAAATATTTAAAAAAAATGACAATCTTTATCTTAATCATTTAACCCTTTCCCTCATAGAGGAAACCATGAAAAGACCTATGCGAACAGCATAAAACCAGATCAGCCTGCGAGTAACTCGCAGGCTGATCAGGTTTTATACTGTTCGCAGCGCCTCAGTGGTCTGGAAATGAGGACTTTATAATTAAATTGGTAAGGTTTAACTGTGGTTTTCTGCAGATCAGGCTTTATGTGGTACCTATTGAGGGCGTCAAAATGAGTCTATATGAGGGAAAGGGTTAAAATATTTATACCATAGAGGATCTTGACATTTCATGTACACATTTATGATTTGATGAATAATATTATGGCCCTGGAATATCAATTAACTGAACTATATAATTATAAAGGGGAAATTAAATAATGGATCTTTCGTTGCCATGCAGAGGGTATAGCATCTGAGCTACAGTATTGGTATTGTATGAGCAAACAATGGAGCTGTCTGATCAGGGTCTGCTGTGTTTGTCAATGTGTCAGAATGAGTCTATATGAGGTAAGGTTGAAAGTTTGAGTAGACCAGATTGGTGTCAATTGCTTCAGGAGTAAATTGTATAGCCTGTGTGAGGCAAGAATCAAAAATTTTCTTTCATGACCTTTTTAAGGCACAAAGTACTGGTCCAACCCAGGACCCTATACTGATAGGGATGAGTCAATAAGTTGTATAGCAGGTTGCTTCCCTGAATCAACTTTAGCTTTAAGTTTAACATAAATATCTGACAGCTTTGTGACCTTTAATTATATTAACTTAAAGTTTAACGTAAATATCTGACAGCTTTGTGACCTTTAATTATATTAACTTAAAGTTTAATGTAAATATCTTTGTGACCTTTAATTGATAAGAGGTCGAGGTAATTAAAAATTATGAGTAAGGTCACAATAGAATTAAAGACGTTTCCATTAAAACCCAAGTAGTAGTTAATCTTGTGTGTATTTATATTCTATATAAAGGTGCGAGGCGGTGAATCGAAAGGTATGCGATATGTACAGGGTATATGTTTATTTTGTACGCTTGAGTTAACAAGGAAGACTCTTCTCTGTTCAAATCTCCGAATATTACCGCAAGTCCATGTTTTTGTGACAGAAGTATTAGGGTGTGCATTATATGGTATTTATAGGCATTGGATTGCTTGTATGTACCCGGATATAAGAAAAGTTCTGGAGATTTATGGCAATTGCAACCTGGGATTGGGTGTGGTCAACTAAAGTTCCATTGTACTTCCCTTGCTGGTAAGGGTTTCCTGAATGCATTAATATTTTGACTTATTCTATCATTCTAACGTAGTTTTACAAAGCTTTTCCTACCTGCCACTTCAGAAATCTCTTTTTATGCATGGTGTTGAACATTCTTAAAATTAAGTTTGTTGTAAGTTTATCTGTTTGATATTGATATCTTTGTGAAAGATATGGGAATATTGGTAAGGCCTGCACATTAATATGACGCCAAATCTCCGCCCCAAATGTTTGTCAGAGGTTGTTGAACTAAGGTTACTGTTTAAAGCAAGATTCACATGCATTTGTTTGTCGGAGGTTTGTACAGCTTTTCACTGGTTAAACCGATATGCATATTCATTTCGGGGCGTTTTGGCGTCATGTTAATTCCAAGTGTCGTCAGCTATCTGCTCAGTGATGTCTCACAGTGCTAGAAAAATTTTTAAAGTCAAATATATAATTATACTGTATGGTACTATGACCTGTATGACCCATTAAGTATTATTTAGATCAATATTTGGACTCAGGAATATAAAAGGATGTTATTTCTAGCAGAGTTTTTTAAATTCCTGATATGTTCTGATAGTATAAAACCTGATCAGTCTGCAGGCTTATCAGGTTCTTGTATAGCTCAGTCATGTCGTTTTAAAGTTTTAAAATGTCCTTGTTTGTGAAAATGTTTAATTTTTATATTGATATCATTTGCAGTGGCCCTGATGTAAATTGAATCTTTGCTTACAGACCTGACTGTTGAAGAGAGTGTTTCTTATTTTGACAGGTTGTGTGTAGTCTTTGACCTTATTAACAGGTTGGGTAATTGTTCTTTATAAATTGCCACCATTAACACATGTGGTAAAAAAAAAAACGAGAGCGGAAAGCTGATCGGTAAGAGTGACTTAAGAGTCGTTGTGTCATATAACTAAACTCCTTCTACAATCTTGACAGTATTTGTCTTCCGAATTTTATTACCTGAACTGGTTAGGATTACACTTAGCGTTGATACTCCTGTCTATAAATTGTAAGTTTAAGTGGCTGTATATCGTCCATAAACCTCCTAACATAGCAATGGAGTTTCATGTTAATCACACTCAAACTTTGATACATGGGGGTTACAAGTTGCGAGTGACGGACACTTTATCAATCAAAATGAAAGTATCAACCAAACAAAGCTAAGTTTATTGTATCTCCATTATGATTTTAATACTAACTTCTTTATTTTTGTATTTAAAAGCTTATATCAGAGTAATAAGTAATTTCTTATACATGTTACAGTATAACTTTATGACTTGATGAGTAAAACTTGACTGAACATCAGCCTTTATGATTAGATTTAAAAGCACACCTGAGTTTAACACAATGCAATTTTCTGCGGTATATTATCATGAAACTCCATCGTCTCCAAATGACTGAAATACTGTCGATGGGACGTTAAACCCAACAATCAAACAATACTCTATTTTCTTTTTAGCATACATGCATTCCTTGTCATAAATGGTGTGCAGCAAAATAAAATTTTACCTGTCATTGTTCAACAGCATATCTTACAAAACTGCAGTTAGATGTTTTATTTTGTTCACCCAAAATTGTACCTGTATATCTGTTTGGATGTTTTGTTAAAACTGGGTGCATTTGTTGTGTGCATTTCGAGGGCTGACAGCGAAACTGTCCCATCTCCATCTATTTCTAGACTTAGAGCAGTTTTGCAGGCAGCCTTCTTTTTCTTACTCTCCTGACATTGTAAGTTCTGCAATGTCATGAAAGTGAAATAAACAATGGTATAGCTGTAGGTACAATCCTATGGAATGCTCAGGGCCATTATGATAAAACCCTCCATATAAGAGCAGGTATTTGTGGTAATGAGGCATCCTTCCTAAGAAAGCTACCAAAACCTAAACATTTCGCAAAAGGTAACAATAGACGGAGATCGTTGATAACTTTGAGCAATAGTTTACTTGCTCACATCCGGATAAGAAGTGGATAATTATGATGGCCATAGTGAGATTTCATATTTAAATCCTGTTCAGGAACAATTTTGCAGCTAAATGTGCAAAGGAAACATTTAGAAATGTATAAATACGGTATGTATGGGATATATTCTTTTGTTGAGGGGACTATTATATCCCAACTGGTTTGATTTTGCATCCGTATTCCGGTTTATTTTTAAGGGTGCTGCTGTTAAGATGTAGAGTAATTATGACCAGAGGTCTGTATGTCGTGGGTTTGAATCCTTGTGGGTGTTTTGAGCCTTTATGGCCCAGTCTCAGGCACAAAGTACTGGTCCAACCCAGGAGCTGTCAAGACGGATAACTCTAAGTTAGAGAACCTGTTTTTTAATTGATGTAAAAAGAAATAAGCTGTATTGAAAGGAAAAAAAAATCTTTTAAAAGGTTTAGAACATTTTGAATAGGAAAAAAAAATATGTTACTCAGTGTTCCCTAAAACAATGCACTACTTTTCCTCTGCTCTCATAATAAATCACAAATTGTTCTGGGGTGTATACAATCTAACTGAAACATTCCGAAAAGTTTCAAAGCTTTTTCCTATTCATAATGTTCCAAGATATGTTTTAAAGATATTTCCTATCCCAAATATGTCAAAGTTCTTTCCTATTCAAAATGTTTCAAAGTCTTACCTTTTTAGATTTTTCTGAAATTTTACCCACTGTAAAGCCTGTAACTGAGCACAGGGCAAGTTCCACATTTAACCCTTTCCCTCATAGAGGAAACCATAAAAAGACCTATGCGAACAGCATAAAACCAGATCAGCCTGCGAGTAACTCACAGGCTATCAGGTTTTATGCTGTTCGCTGCTCCTCAGTGATCTGGAAATGAGGATTTTGTAATTAAATTTGGTAAGGTTTAACTGTGGTTTTCTGCAGATCAGGCTTTATGTGGTACCTACTGAGTGCGTCAAAATGAGTCTATATGAGGGAAAGGGTTAAGTTATAATAAATTAAAATTATAAGGGATGAGATAGTAGACTCAATATAGAGCTGGGTTGATTTCATCGATGCTTCAATATATCGCCATTTTTTGCTGACGATACCTAATCATGATTCTAACCTCAAGAATCGATTCTGAAACGATACTTCAATGGATGACAGTTTATGGTGTAAACCAGCAAAATTGAATTTGCCGCTTGGCCTGCAGCTTTTATCTTCAGCATAAAGTGTCTATTTCCATCGTTGTTACCTTTTGTTGACTAGATTGACTGGTAGACTAAATTTCAAAATAAAATAAAGGAAGATTTTTTAAATTAAAAATTAACTTAAAAATGAATTTATCTATCATTTGTCCATGTGTCTAAGCGGCATAGCAACATGGACACGGAAATCTAATTTACAGCAGAAAATTATTGGTTGGCCATGCTAGAACTACATTATTTATATATTATCAAGTATTTTGATACTGTATCGTTACAATGGCCTACAATATCATGATACATCATGATATTTTTTGCTGACAATACCCAGCCCTAATTTGATATGTAGTTTTAATTTGTTGGGATTTTAATAAGGATTTTAAATTATGGACTATAATTATTAGGTGGTCGATTGTGTGGGTGTTAGTATATGAGAACAGGACCTTTTAGCTGTCTCAATACACACGGACACATGCTATAATAACATATACAAGGACATGCCTGACACAGTCTGATAATAAAAAATTGTAGAGGGTCCTCTTTATTTAGACAGAGCTATGTGTTTGTCAAGACAGACAAACATTGTGCCCAAGGCATTGTTTGTACTCTTTATATCCACCACATAGTTGAGTATTTATCTATTAAGAAATAGCCATAGGTTTTTGTCAAGGTAGTACATAAGAATGCCATTGTGATCCAGTATATATTGTTCAAGATGATGTAACATTACATATCTTTTATCAACTTTTACAATGCTGTAGGCACTAACATGACTTAGCAGCTTTTGAGCGCAGTGTAGACCAAGACCAGCCAGCACATCCGTTCAGTCTTATCATGGTTTGGATTGTTCCCTTAGTATGCAGTTAGTAGACTTTCTGCAAGCATGTTCACCCCATAAGCAACTAATGGTATAGTCCAAAATGAAAATAGGACAAGTCCAATTAATTAATTTAGCATGGTTTGAGGGTATATAAGATCTGTCTGTATCAAACAATATCTGACTGATATCTGTCTTAACCCTTTCCCTCATATAGACTCATTTTGACGCACTCAATAGGTACCACATAAAGCCTGATCTGCAGAAAACCACAGTTAAACCTTACCAAATGTAATTATAAAGTCCTCATTTCCAGACCACTGAGGTGCAGTGAACAGCACAAAACCTGATCAGCCTGCGAGTTACTTGCAGGCTGATCTGGTTTTATGCTGTTCGCATAGGTCTTTTCATGGTTTCCTCTATGAGGGAAAGGGTTAATTAATCAGTCTGTCTGTCAGTGACTGTCTATATGTACAGGGACATGCATAGTGCTATATAAGTATTGTACTTTAATTCTTAAATGACGTTCAAACACAAATTTCCATGATAATTCTTAAATAGGGTAGAAATGTGTGCACTTATGCAACAATTCCTGTTTTATGAAGTATATTTCAAGTACATGACAATGATGCCATTAATAATTACCTAGTACATTGAATGTTTGTAAGGAAATAAAATATTCTGGTAATCTAATTTGTTTAAACTTTATTTATTTTACATTAATTACAAAAAAAGTTATCACAACTTGTATTAATCAATCTCAATGGCTCTGGTGGCATTATTGTGGGAGGAAACCGGAGAGCCTGGAAAAACCGACGTGTCTGAATGGGCGACAACTGTATCCTCTCATGTACATGACCAGGATTCAAACCCAGGAGGCATTGATGACAAGTGAGGTTGTAACCACTATGCTAACCAGGCACCCTAAATTTTGTAATTTAATCAGAAAAACTGCAAGAGTAATTAAACACGCCCATATGCAAGTATTTAGTATTTATTACATAATTACTGAAGTGCTATAATGAAAGGTTACTTTCAGACTCGTCTGCTATATAAAATGGTTGCATAGGCTACTTCCTAGATGGTTCGAGTTAAATGGCCAATAATGGTGTAGATATGCAGAAATGTTCCCATCGCTGTTCATATTAAGGCCTCATTCACAGGGCACCGATAATGACTGAGAATTTATTCTTGTTTTGACATGGCCAGGTTACTACTGGACAATTTTGTGAAAGGTCAGATGTCAGACTGTGTGTTAGATCATCATTATATACTTACATAGACAGTTTTATTGTGACTTCAGTACATGTGTAGACATACATACCCCCATGCCTGCTGTGTCCCACCTCTGTTGCAGAAAGCATCTCGTATCAGAAATGCATGGGTTTGGCTGGCGGCAGATTTGATTGCCTAAAATCCTATCCTGCAGGCCACCTCAAATTTGCCAAATTGTAAAAAAATGGGAATAATTAAAATAAAATCACAAGAAAATGAAGGACCTCCAGACCCCTCTGCCTCTTACAATTTGAATTTAAGCCTTCTGGTCTGATTCATAAGGAAAAAACTGAGTAATTGTTGATCTACAATAGGCCTTTGACTCACAAACATTGCCATGTGGTGCTGTTACGTTATATCATTGTTTGTTACTTATTCAAATTAAGAAGGACACAGATGTAACCCGTGATAGTGACCCATGGATTAGAATATTGGAGGGTATAATGGTTAGGAGTTGGATCCCCAGCTGATCCTCAACTTAAATTGTAAATAAATGGTAATTTTTGCTCTCTTTTATCGGTAAGTATGAACATGACGCCAAAACACCCCGAAATGAATATGCATATCGGTTTAACCAGTGAAAAGCTGTACAAACCTCCAACAAACAAATGCACGTGAATCTTGCTTTCAAAAGATACCTTAGTTCAACAGTCTCCAACACACAATACCTGTTTTGGCATCAAGTTAATTACAGCATGGCATTTGAATTAAAAGATGATTTAGGGCATCACTAAAAATATGTTTGTTTGCCATGCTCAATCCAACTCAATAGAATCAGGACCAACTTATTTTTTCATTCGTTTTTGCTTTTCCATCAGTGTCGTTCATTCCGTTCTTTCCACTGTCATAAATTTGTACATGATTAATTTTGCATGTGTACATTAATATTTAAGGATTGAACCACCTCACTATCTGGGCAGTCACAGCTGAAGAGCAGGAAGCTTCAGCAAGGATGTCCTCAAGTGTATATATTAAGAACTCACTTGATTGTAATGTGAAGTGATGCTTGTGAGGAGATAACTGTAACTGTAGAACAGTTAGACATGTGAGACTGGGGATACAGGGCTTTACTTTGAGGGTCTTTCTGGCACTCAACTTGGTTTTGCTTTAAGGGGTCCAGTCTCTGATCTCTGCATAATGTCAGTCAGGTGAGGGATATATTATATAGGATAATATAATACAAGTGTTTTGATTGGTTAACGTCATGCAGGACAAGGCTTTCCTGCATCAAATCTGCTTAATGTATTGGCATTTGATCTAAACCACAAAGATTTAGTGAAAAATCCCACAGGTGATTGTTGGAGAGTATTACTTAATCAGCAGCTATGGTTTTCACTTGATGCAGAGTATTGTCAGATGAAGTTGGAGACTGAGTGTTTTTCAGTCAAACTTGGCTGGACTTTTAAAAGTTGCCATGGCAACCAAGGGAAGACCACTAAATTGATTGTCAACACTTGTTATGATTAACTTCCAACTCCATATTATACTAACCCTGATGACCACCTCACTGAACTTGACATAAAAGAACAAATTTAATTAAAGTTGTAAGAATACATAAATTTACTAATTTCCTAGGTGCACAATTAAATCAGAGAAAAATGACCTATCAGCTCACCACTTTCTTGTGAAGAAACAATAGTAATATTATTTTACATCAGTCTGTGAAAGCACATGTACATACAGAGATATTAATGTACAAAATTGAAACTAGTCCCAGCAGTCTGCAGGTAAAACTGGTTGACTCGACCACTTTTGACTGAAATTACAATTTGATTCTGGCTTCCAGTGATTTGTGACAAAAATAAATAAAAAAAAAGTATAAATATAAAAAAAATACTCTGAAATTTAAGTGCAGCTTGACATATGATACATCTACTTAAATATAACATTTTTCTTCCTCTTCTGTTAAAAAAAAAAAAAAAATGAAACAATACGTGAGAAAGTTACAAAACACTTTGTTGTGTCACTGGAGACACTATATGACTGTAATGTGATACATTTGACTGTTTATAAAGTTGTGATATGAATACAGTTGCGGTTTAAAAGTCACTGTGAGTTAGCACCTCTTCATTTGAAAATTATCTGATTTATTCCACATGAAGTAGTCTGTAATGTTAATATATTACCCTTTATCTTCTGCCATATAAAAAGATCCATGATATTACAAAATTACAAAATGTTTTGACATCTCGTATGATCATATCTGGTTTACATTTTTGTACCTGTTAAATGTGATATTTTTTCTTTTGGATTATCAATATCCCTTAAGGAAGCAATTGACATTACCATTGTGACTTAAGCAATTGTGGTGCTGATAATGCATCTCACTGAAACAGTTTTTAAAGTATTCAAAATTTTTACTTATGACTTATTGACAGTTAACAATTAATATATGCCAAAACGCCCCGAAATGAATATGCATATCTGTTTAACCAGTGAAAAGCTGTACAAACCTCCGACAAACAAATGCACGTGAATCTTGCTTTCAATAGTTAACTTAGTTTAATAACCTCCGACAAACATTTGGGGCGGGGATATACCTGTTCTGGCAGCTAGTTAATTAGAGCAGACCTAGATCAGACAACTGACCTTTGACCCTCCTTTTACTCATACACGATATATCGTAGGCCAGAATCTACAATTAAGTCTGCATGGCCAATGTTTCATGATCAGATACCAATTAAAGTTCTAGTTCATGCAGTTAATTAATTTTCATTAAGTCATAAATTTGAACATGAATATTCATGAGGTATTAAAGGGTTAATATCTGTGTAATTGTGATAATTGGAGAAAGGATTATCCCATGTACATGTGTTTATTTTGAGGTATATTGTAAGTCCTGGAGTGGATTATAGATTGTTGGTATATTTGAAAAATGACATCTTAAATTTAAAAGGCCCATTATTCTTCATGAAACACTTGTATATTCTTCGGACAGGAAAGCAAATTGCTTGTTACTTACGCGCTAATGACAACATTAATACAATGCATAAATAAGAAAGCATCATGTACTAAAGCTCATTCAATTGTTTACAAAAATACCTGATTTGCATATTCCGCATATGGTAGTCAATTTTCTGACGTTTACCATAGATATCCATATGTCTCCGTTTACAATTCACAAATACATATAAATTGATGATGACTAACTGTGAAATTGTGATTCTGATGCAAATGATTTTCGATTACAGACTGTCTTCGGCAATCCCTGCCAATGCAAAATGTTAACAATGAAAGTATTTTGACATCCATGCGTAATAAATACCAAATGCTGTAATTTGATAAACATTACCCATATTTTCAGTGCATTGCTGATTTATATGTACTATCTGCGTTACTCTGCAATATGTCAGTGTTATTTTATCTTTTCTTTTTTCATGAAAATTGTTTCATTATGAAATATAATGGGCCTTTAAGAGAAAGAACTTTTTTGATTATCTACTTTAACATTTCATTTTTCTTCATTAGTCCACTGTGCTTATTAGCTTGACATTATAACATTAAGAAACAGGGCAATATCTGGTAATCAAAAACATTTTAGTAAACCAAAATTAAAGTGCATGTGGTTTGTTTACCCCCTGAATTTAATTTGTATTTGTAAATTAGACATAAATGCTTATGTTACAAGAAGAGCTGGTTGCCTGTTATTATAGGAAGGGGACCAGACTGCCAGATACATAATGACTTCCTGTGGAATAAACAAATTTGGAATAATCTTGTTTATGGCCATCAAAATTAACTAAAAATGTTAAGTAGATTTCTGATAATTTTTTTTTATATGTTTTAATGAATTAATGCATTCATGAGCGTAAAAAACTTTGCAGTGGTAATTGTAAAACTGGTCTGTGTCGGGGATTTGTTTAGTGCGTCTGTTTGAGTGAAGCAGGTTGTGGGAGAACATTGCTCGTGCTGCTTTGTTGTAGCCACGATTGACTCATTCTGATATAAGAGAAATAAGTTGAGTCTAGATCAGTTAACCCTTTACTGCATGAATATTCATGTACAAATTAATGACTTCATGAATATTAATTAACTGAACTCGAAATGGTATATGAAACAGTGGATTTCCTTAATTGCTCTCCAGACTGTACAAACTAAGCTGCAATAACCCTTTCCCTCATATAGACTCATTTTGACCCTTTCCCTCATATAGACTCATTTTGACCCTTTCCCTCATATAGACTCATTTTGACCCTTTCCCTCATATAGACTCATTTTAACCCTTTCCCTCATATAGACTCATTTTGACGCACTCAGTAGGTACCGTTTAAAGCCTGATCTGCAGAAAACCACAGTTAAACCTTACCAAATTTAATTATAAAGTCCTCATTTCCAGACCACTGAGGAGCAGCAAACAGCATAAAACCTGATCAGCCTGCGAGTTACTCGCAGGCTGATCTGGTTTTATGCTGTTCGCATAGGTCTTTTCATGGTTTCCTCTATGAGGGAAAGGGATATCATAATTATGAGCAAACAGAGTAGTTTCCTCTGTTTGCAAATGCATCAGAATGAGTCTTTAGGAAGTAAATCAAGGTTTAAGGCATGACCACATCCAGGGGTATGTGAACTTGGTATAGTCCACACAGTTTTGTATTTATACCTAGAGTAATAGATATGTAAATAAGATACATATATTTGCATAATGAGTTATGTTAATCTGTGAAATACACAGCAAAGGATAACTCTGAATTACAACAGGTGAATTATGGAACGATTAGCATGTATGCAGGTATTGCATCATTCATTGTGTATCTGATTTGTGTGTGACAGTCATGTGGATGCAGTCTCGATCAAGTGTGCTGCAGATCTATTGAGTTGAATTCTTTAAGCATCATAACGTTTCACATTGATTCAAGTCTGCAGCTATGCACAGATATATCCATGCATGTCAGTTCAGTTGGATTAAGGTTTTAAGCCAATGTGATGGTTATGTACCAATAACAAATGAAAAATAAAATGATTCTTCATCCTCTAACACTTTAAGATGTCAGCATATAAGGGTAGTTGCAGGATTGGTTGGCCCGGTGTCAGGATAATGTGACTGGGTGTGGTATCATGCCACATGTCTACGGCGTGATACTGCAGTATGGCAGCACCATATCTGTCTCTAAAGTAGACATTGTCTCTAAATGATTGAAATGCTGTCGATGGGACATTAAACTCAACAAACTTGTTTTTGACACCTTTTCAAACAGAGCAGATCCAGATCATTTAGTGGTCTCCCAAGAATTCTGGTTTTACTGTTTGCTTCTAAAGTATTGTAGCTCAGATGCTATACACTATCTGCACTGTAACAAAAATCTATTGTTTTGTAAACAATACCAAGTTCCATAAATTAATATTCATCAAGTCAATGCTGGTTTCAGTGGTTGATTGGTCCTGGGTTTGATCCATGGCTGCAACATACCAAGGTTGTAAAACATAGTACTGGGTTAGCTCCCTTGCTTTGTGCTCAGCCTATAAGGGTAGTTGCAGGTCTGGTTGGCCTGGTTTCAGGATAATTTGACTGGGTGTGGTATCATGCCACATGTCTGGCATGATACTGCAGTGTGGCAGCACTATATCTGTCTCAATGTAGGCAAAGGTCCCCCAGTGGACTGAAATGACTGTTGGTGGTATGTTAAACCCAAACAAACGAACATCATTAAGTTAATATTAACAGAGACATTCATGATGTAAATTAGAGTTAAACCACAAAGGAAAGGTGTCATGAAGTGTGTCATAGATAGCTCTCAAAGTCAAAATATCAATAGCTTTGGACTCAGCTGTTGAAAATCATATTATTTTGTTAATCAAAACGTTCGTTGAATATGGCAGGATTTTGTATCATCAAAATTAAGATCTGATAATAGATGTTAATGGATAATGGATGAATCATATAAATACTGCATGACCACTTCTTAACTTGTCAGTATAATAATAGGTTCATACACCCCTTGTTTCAGAGAGAGTGGGGGAGTGTAAGAAAGCGATATCTGAGCATAGGGTGAGACGCAGATACAGGGCTTTGGCTGACATCTACACTAGCTAATCTAATAGGTCAACTTTCTCTTAAATGTAGTGAGTCTGTTTCGAATGCTCACATGGTTTAGAAGTGGGAAGAAAGTGGTTAAGATGCTTGAAACTATTTAGACAGTTATTGGGTAGATTGTTTTGAAATGGCATGCGTTAGAGATAATCAGTTTCCCTGTTGCAAGTTTTGAAGTAGGGATGCTGTAAGCTATATAGGTAATTGTATATACAGTTTATGTTACTTAAAATTATGCCATTTTTATACCATGCTAAGGACCTCTGTGGCTAGTGTTTATATATTTTTTTTTATTTAATTTGCCCTTAAGTTCTCTGTGGGTTTGAATCCGGGTTATTGACACTCATTGTCTGAAGAAGCATTTCAGTGTAGGTCATTTGTTTCAATGCAACAAATGCCATTCATTGTCATTGTTTGCAGCTTTAAAGAGGAAATTCTAAAGTATTTTTCTAAATTTTAAATGAAATTCCCACTTCTGCATGCCACTTCTAATTAAAACATGGCTAAAAGTTTTCTAAGAACTTGCATGAATTATTAATTGACACTATTAAAAAAAGCGCGATAAAATGCTGTTATTAGTTCAAATTAAAGGTTAACGGTCGGTGAGAAAAATAGGTTGTCGGGCAGAATGATGGTCAGCTCAAAATTTGAAAATTTTGTATATACGATTTGAACATTTGAAAAAAATTAAGACCATTTTTTTGTCGGAGCTAAAAGTTTATTTCTAAGGCCTTCCTAATTTTAAGATGAGGAAAGTCTCAGTTTTAAGATGCAGGCCTCCAGGGATATCCCGCCTTATGGACCTGATCTTGTAATATATAGGCCTAATCAGTAACAGGTGTCTGCTCATGTATGGGTAATTGCATTAACTGGTATCTTACTAATTCAAGGTAGATCTATACTCCACTGTCATTATCTGCCTCATTTCAGCTCAGATTTGTACCCTATCATCATAGCTTAGATTTAATTTGAAGGTCTTTGACCCAGTTAGACTAGTTAAGGCTATTGTTTGAACTGACATTCTGGAATGTGGCATCTCTACTACAGGTACTTTCATGATGCATCTTTATGTCAGTGGTCATGTTGACTAGCCACTAGTCTGATGATTAAAGAATTTTAACCCTTTCCCTCATATAGACTCATTTTAACCCTTTTCCCTCATATAGACTCATTTTGACGCACTCAATAGGTACCACATAAAGCCTGATCTGCAGAAAACAGTTAAACCTTACCAAATTTAATTATAAAATCCGCATTTCCAGACCACTGAGGAGCAGCGAACAGCATATAACCTGATTAGCCTACGAGTTACTCGCAGGCTGATCTGGTTTTATGCTGTTCGTGTAGGTCTTTTCATGGTTTCCTCTATGAGGGAAAGGGTTAATTGGATTTCACAGCAGTAACCTCAACCTAGCTTGTCTAATTTTTTCTCACTTGATGTTTGAATTAGACGAGTCACTATAGTCTTTCATAATATGGTTTCTATAACATAAGCCAGCTAGCCATAGTCTTATTTACACCCAGTGAATGCTGGAATTAAAAAGTGCCCAGGCCCCAGAATTATTAGTACACTGGGCACAGAAACATTGTTTTCTATTATAATTTTCATATGCCTGAAGGTAACTTCAGTCATATTATGGTATGGCATTTGTCTGTCCATCCATCCGCATAAGTAACAGAGGGATTGAGTCCTCTCACATTTTCCCTTCGTGCATTTTACAACAGCACATACTTCAGGCATATAATGCTCTTGTTTTTTCTTTGACAAGTGGCATAGGCTACTAACTAGGTAGCTCGGTTGGTGCCGAGTACTTCGTTGCCAAGATGTATAAGTTAAAGGACCAAAAGTTAGAGTCCCAGTCTGTCATTTTGAGGCCAAATCACATGCATTTCTTAATTATCCTGTTACTGAGACATGTAGCATGATACTACGTGTTTTATAACACCCAGTCATTTCTTTGCAGACAGATTGAGTTTTTCCCTCTATTGCCAAGAAAGAATTCAATATCGGATATTCATTGTCTTAGAAGCCGGGAATTATGGGAATCAGGCCCATTTATTTTCAGTGTTTGATTGTGATAATACGCTGATGGGCTGATGCCCCGATGTAATTTCAAACATCTGTGAGTTTTCCAAGCAGCAACAGGTGGTCTGTAGGCGCACTAACCTAAATTTCTATAAAACTAGATGGGTAGCTTTTTTAAGCTTGTCTGTTTTTTAAAGAGAAAAAGTCTAGATATTGTCATCACTCCAGTGTTGTCGTTGTTGGAGTCATTGTGGTGAAAAAGTTCAAACTTCATAATACTTGTTCACTATCACAAGCCCGGCTTCATTCTCATTAAGGGCCATAACTCTTCAATCTATTTTGACCTAATATGTATATCCGCAGAACATTGGTCAGTCAGAGGCACTACTGTAACCTCTTGGCTATTCATAATTATCGCAGCCTCTCCTTTAAGAACACAGTAGATGTTTAGAATAAGAATTGCTTTTAGGCTGATGCTGTTTTACTAAGTGAGGAACTGAGAATAAGGTTGGGAGTTGAAAACATCAGCGAGACAATTCGGAGGTCCAGACTAAGATGGTTTGGCCATGTACACAATAGGAAGGACTCAAACTGGCTAAAGAAGAGCCTTAATCTTCAGGTAGCTGGAGCAAGACCGGGCGGTCAACCAAAAAAGATTTGGCTGGAATCAGAAACAGCTGATATATGTTGGACCTAGGCATCAGTGTAGTGGAAGCCAATGACATAGACAAAGAGAGGCCATTGTTGGAGCAGGGGCCCACCCCAGGACACCCTGAAAAGCGGCCTCAATGATGATGATGATGATGATGATGATACACATGAGTCATATTAGCATAATACTTTCTCATGAATATTTATGTGTACAGATATGACATTTAATGTATATTAATTTACGTAACTTCAAATGATATGTGAAACAATGGATTTTTTGTTCCTTGACATTACTTTGTAACATCTGAGCTACAATATTGAATGGGCAACTTCCGGAGACCCTGATAAACAGCTTCTTTTAACTGTGTGAAACCTCACTTCAAAACCACCTTGGAATAAAGACCACCACTCATTTTAGGAACAAAATAATTTTAAGTACTGATCTGACTTGATTGGGAGAATTCGCTTTTAGGACCATTTTTTGCTGGAACTGATAGTGGTCTGAAAAAGTGAGTTTTTACTGTATCTCAACCTTCTGTATACATCCAGTGAAGTACTACTAGTATGTCTACATGTTAGGTTCATAAATCAACAACTTAATAGTATGATCAAAGCTGTTTTTCGCCTCACTGAAAAAGAAAAAAGGCATGCAATTTGTATTTGTGTCTTGATGAAACTAGGTTGTTGATGGCTTAAGTTCACCCATTGCAAAGATTTTTTGAATTTTTGATGTATTTGATAATTATGTAATACTCAACCTTAAAGTATTGATGAAAATTTAAGTCTCTTGAAAATGTCAGATGAACTGCCAAAAGCTGTATATTTATAGTTTGTAACCAATATTCTTGATAGAGAAAATTCATGATCACATACTACTACAATGCATTAAGAAAACAATATTTAAATTTGCATAGATATACCATTGATAAAACACCATGAAAACAGCCAATGAAATTTAAAAACATTATAACAAGAAAGAATATTGAAAACAAAACAAAAAACAAACAAACAAGGAAAGCCATTTCATAGTCATGAATTGTGCCATTAGGTCTTTATTTTTTTCATTGCCATCAATGCTTTTAAAATGTAATTTTATTGTGTAATTTTATTGGTCATACACAATCAAGATGGCCACCAAATCTTTGTGTTTCAATTGCCATGACATTTAAGTCCCTTTAAAACATTTTACCTCCTGCATTTTGTTTCTGTTTTGCCAGCATATTTAAATTTTTGGACAGGTTTTTCAATGAAAAATGATGTCCTTTTAATTGATGATGTTTGGGACGCATCTGGCATACACATATTCAGTTGTCTGGTTTTTAAGAAAAAAATAAGCTATTGTCGTAACTCTGACCTTGTTGTCTTCTTCCGGAATCTTAATGTTGGCCATAACTTCTCTACTATTGAATATACAACTTTGGTATGCATATTCATCTTGACAAGGCGTATCCAGACATATGCAAATATTTCACCTATTGACCTTGACCTTTGACCTATTTTGCTGTAACTTTCGAAAAACTTTAAAATACCTGTCATTTCAGAACGGTTACCAATTTTTTTTTACAGGGCACTAATATTACACATGTGATTTTCTTGTGGCAATACTTTTCCATCAATGTTTTGGCATTTTGAACTTTTTTTTTAAAATGTTTAACATTTAAAACTTTAGCATTGGCCATAACTTCTTTACTATTTGACATACAACTTTCATTTCTGGTATACAACATTAAATATTATTAATCTTGACAAGGCCAATTCAGACATGTGCAAATAGTTCACCTGTTGACCTTGACCTTTGACCTATTTTTGCTGTAACTTTGAAAAACTTTAAAAATGCCTGTCATTTCAGAACGGCATTGATATTTCACATGTGAATCCCTTGTGGCAAGACCTTTCCATCAATGTTAAAATTTTGTTCATTTGACCTTGACCTTTGAGCAAACATGTTGGCCATAACTTCTTACTATTTGACATACAACTTTTATTTTAATAATGGCGCATATTCATCTTGACTAGGGCTATTCAGATATACTTCAGTGTAATTCATCGATCGACTCTGACCTTTGACCTTATTTTGCCATAACTTTGGACAAGTTTTAAAATATATATTTCTCTGTCATTTTTCAATTAATTTTTTAAAATTTTGTCACTCATATGTCATCATATGAACCTGTGCAGGTGTGATTTTGGTCATGATCACTATTTAGATAAAAAAGGGGATTTAAAAAAACCCAACTGTCTTCAATTTTACGGTTTTGTGTTGATTATCAAAAATTTAATGGATTAGCAATTCACAAATTTTACATCTTTGTATTGTATACATTCTAATCCATGCTTAGGTCAAGGTCATCCTTCAAGGTCAAAGGTTAAAGTTAAAGGGTATGGTACTTCAGTTTTGCATGTAAAGGCGTATAGTTTTAGTTGTGATATTCAAGGTCAATTTTTTAAATGTTTACAAATATATTTAATGTTGTCAAAAACAGACAAACATTTGCACCCACATGCGGTGCTCTTGTTTTAATCTCCTATAGCTTTTATTTTCTTACTTGGATTGCTACAATATTTGGACAGTTGCTTAAATTGATTGACCTTTATTATGCAGTTGAACTTGACCTTGCAGGCCTTTGACCTACTTTTGATGTAAAAAGCTCGAAAAAACCTGTCCCATTATAATACCATCAGGTCTTGTTTGTATATTTAAATATTTAATTGCTCCTTAAAATTCTGTTTTGTTTCAATTATTTGATAAGTATGCCCACCACCTTAAGTCTTCAAGCACTGTATTGCATTTTAAATGAATTTGTTTTATTTCACTTGCTGCATACAATATTAGAGATTGCCAGATGACAATTTTAGCTCCTTTTTTATGGTAATGATGTTAAAAAAAGACCTAAATTTATATTTAAATGCAGTTCCTGCTCAGTATGTATAATGATGTAAACAACTCTGAGATTCTTAAAGTCTTTTTGGTATATGATTACCAGGGAAAGACTATTGGTGAATCAGCGATTTTCCTTCTTTCTATAACTGCATGGTACCATAAAAGGACCCATTCACAATTTAGAAGGCACCCAAATTGATTAATAATTCAAAAGTGTATTTTTGATAGAGGCATGGTTTAAATCCTCCCAACTCAACTGAATTAATTTCAAAGGTGCTTCTCTTCCACAATATCTCAGTTTTTTTGAAAATATAAACCATTCCCTAGCTACCATTTTGCAGTATGATCGCAAGCCCACTTCCCCTCACAATATCAGCAGAAACATCACTACTTTTTTCACAATTGTTACAAAAACTGTGAGCGCTTATTTTTCACAAACGAAACAGTATCGGACCCATTTGCAGTTCAAGGAAAAAAAATCACCGTGAAGCATCCGTGTTTGTTAATCTAGACCCGTTGACAGGAGCCACATCAATGTTTATGGTTGCAACCATCATTGTTATTGTATGTTTACACTGGAACAATATGTGTTTTGTAATCAACATGTTCCAGGTTTTTCAGAGGTGTCATGCTAAATGATACTGCTGTACCTTGTTACATAATGGTCTGCTGTTTTTCTTTTTGCCCTTGATCTGACTTTAGGCAGGGATTTGGCTGTCTTGATTTGCATTGGTGAGACTTCCTGGGTCATGATCTGTATAATTTTGGTCTTAAAAGAGCATTATCTGATCCATGTCTTGATATGTAGAAATAGGCGTTAAATGAAATTTGCAAGTTTCAAGATTTTCAAGTTTCAAGACCACTCCTTTAGTTAGTCTATATCGGCAGGGTCTTTCTTTGGTCTATTCTTGAAAAGGTCTTTTGTGTGTGTGTGAATGGAAGTCTTCTTTTTGTCTTTATTTAAAGTCTTACTTTGTCTTTATTTAAAGTCTTACTTTTGTCTTTATTTAAAGTCTTACTTTTGTCTGTATTTAAAGTCTCCCTTTTGTCTTTATTTAAAGCCTTACTTTTGTCATTTTATGGACAGGGCTCCTATATGGTCTATATTGACAATGTCTTCCTTTGGTCTATTTTGATAGGGTCTGCTTTTGGTCTGAGTAGGCAGATTCTTTTGGTCTTCATTGGCAGGACCTGCAATTGGTCTATATTGATACTGTGTCTTTGATCTGTAATCACAATGTCTGCCTCTGGTCTATATTTAGTCTATATTTATAGATTCTGCTTTATACCTGCCTTTGGTCTATATTGGCAGTTTTTGCCTTTTGTCTATATTGGTAGGCAGTTCCTATGATCTATATTGGCAGGTTTCATTTGATTGGCTGCCTTTGGTCTGTATTGGCAGGTTCTGTCTTTGACCTATATTTAGAGGTACTGCCTTTGGTCTATATTAGCAGGTACTGTCTTTGGTCTGTATTGGCAGGTTCTGCCTTAGCCCTATATTAGGAGGTGCTGCCTTTGGTCTGTATTGGCAAGTTCTGTCTTTGACCTATCTTCACAGGATCTGCCTTTAGTCTATGTTAGGAATGTCTGCCATTGACCTGATGCTTCAGTGTCAATATTGGCTGAGTCTATACTTGGTTTGAGATAGCAGGATGTGTGTATGACCTGAGACGGGGAAGTACATTATACAAATTACAATACAGGAATGTTTCAGTACTAAGGTTATGTATGGTGTACCATCTGTGTCCCAGATGGTAGCTGCATAGTTGAAATAGTCTGAGAAGTTGTATCACATGTGTTGCAATCAGGGATACCTGAAGCGATGTAGTCTAGGGCGTTTACAAGTAGGTACTCTTGTTTCTTGTATATATAGTTAAGGATTGTACAGAGACGCTAATTTGAAACCGAATACTAGGTTAAAAAGTTAATTAGAGGATTGTGGACACACAGTATGGTGGATTTGAAATTGAATTTAAATTGCCAAGGTAATATTAAATTATTGAATGTGTGTTATGATAATTAGGTTATTTTTTTTGTTATTTTATTTGATTTATTTGAGGAAGTTCAGCTAACCCTCCTGTCTGTCAGTTTTGGGGTGATCCTTTTGAGAGCTATAAGTGCTTTGATTTATGTTCTTTGAAACATTTTTGAAGATTCTAAATTGTTGAGTTTAATATTAAAGTAAAAAATGTATTTTAGTACCTACGTATGGTGATCAGTCTTAAGAGAGATGCTTAACATGTCTGCATGTAAGTAAAGAGTGATATAATAAGTTTATACTCAAGTTTTATTCATGGTCTGGCAAAGTTAAAGGTTTGATACCCTGCTTTGACATACCAAAGTACTTAAATGGTGCTGGTAAGATTATCCTTGATAATTTTTATGCTTAATAAAGGTATAGATTCAGGATTGATTTTCCTGGTTACAGGATAATGCAGCTCAATAGTATTTGTGACAGAGACGGACAGACATAGCTGCCTGAAATTGTAAGGTTGATTGAATGTAACACTCTCTAAAGGAAGCTGAGGTTAAGATATTGATACTTAAAAATCCATACTGTCAGACAGTATGCGAGTGCTTTAAATTGAGTCTGAGTATAGATGAAAGTACTTAACCCTTTCCCTCATAGAGGACACCATGAAAAGACCTATGCGAACAGCATAAAACCAGATCAGCCTGCGAGTAACTCGCAGGCTGATCAGGTTTTATGCTGTTCGCTGCTCCTCAGTGGTCTGGAAATGAGGATTTTGTAATTAAATTTGGTAAGGTTTAACTGTGGTTTTCTGCAGATCAGGCTTTATGTGATACGTACCTATTGAGTGCGTCAAAATGAGTATATATGAGGGAAAGGGTTAAGCAAAAACAAAGAATTTTGCATGGCTTTAGATAGTGGTATTGTCTTAGTGACATTTGTCTAAGCAGACACATGTAGTCCTGAGGTCAGGGAGGTATAAGGTGGAATGGTGTATGGTAATGTAGTGGTAAGCCATGCTGGCAGGATGAGGGATAGGGCACATTGACTCATAAAATCACACCGGCTGACTTGATCGACACACGTGGTTTACAGCATGTGGCCTTAAAATCAGTTGTAATTGAGTGTAGTTTAAATACAGAGACTGGTACTGATGGAATGTGGACAGCTAACATAACTCAGTGTTAGTAATTGATTTATTGGTGGAAGTGTTAATAATGAAGGTAAAGTGGATAAGTAAAGTGATAGATTTGACAGGTGATCATGTGACTTGTCTCTGATCATGTGACCCGCAGTAAGGTGATGAAAGTGGTTCAGGACCTACGATTTTGATGTATTGACAGTTAATGGTGTCAGCTAAATGTTCTTATTACATGTGTATGTCAATTTTTGCCTTCAGTGACTTTTTACATGTGTTATGGAAGAAAATTACATAGTGTGATATATTATACATATTGGAAGAGTGTTATATATACATATTCAGGATATATTTTATGTTGTTTTTCTGTCGGCAAGTTGTTCTTGGATTTATTTTATTTTGGATACATATTGGAAACAAACAGTGTCTTGAATGGGTTTAACCCTTTCCCTCATAGAGGACACCATGAAAAGACCTATGCGAACAGCATAAAACCAGATCAGCCTGCGAGTAACTCGCAGGCTGATCAGGTTTTATGCTGTTCGCTGCTCCTCAGTGGTCTGGAAATGAGTATTTTGTAATTAAATTTGGTAAGGTTTAACTGTGGTTTTCTGCAGATCAGGCTTTATGTGGTACCTATTGAGTGTGTCAAAATGAGTCTATATGAGGGAAAGGGTTAAAATCACAGTGAACTGAGTGGGTACAAGCACAATCTTCTTAAATGGTTTTTATATATCTAGGTCTGATGGAAAAATCTGTTGTTGTTTTTCCTCTCTCAACCAGTTCTTGTTTTTATAATATGCCCTCATTTAACCTTCTACTTCATGAATATTCATGTAAAAATTAATGATATAATGAATATCAATTAACTGAACTTTAAATGGTATAATGAAACGGTGGATTTTTTCATTGCTTCGTAGACCGTGTAGAATCTGGACTGCGTTCAGTTTAACCATAATGCTCACAACTGTTATGGATTTGGTCCCCAGCTTATACTCTATATGCTTTGATACAGCAGGTATACAAACGCTAATGTTTTGGTCTTTAAAGGGTAACTGAACGCGGGACTGGAGCTGCACCCATATCAGACGACTCAGAGTAGGTCTGTGCTGATCTGTTTGCCTGCGCATCAAAATGAATCTATCTATGAAGTAAAGGGTTAATCCACTTAACACTTTACGTCATGAATATTCATGTACAAATGTATGACTTGATTAATATGTATTAACGTAACTTGATAAAATAGTACATGGAACAAAGGATTTTTCATAGTTGTGCAGAGGTGTGTAGAATCTGAGCTATAATATTGTATAAGCAACAAAGGAGACCTGATCAGACTAAAAGACCTGATCAGACTGTGTAGAATCTGAGCTATAATATTGTATAAGCAACAAAGAGACCTGATCAGACGTGTAGAATCTGAGCTATAATATTGTATGAGCAACAAAGGAGACCCTGATCAGACTGTGTAGAATCTGAGCTATAATATTGTATGAGCAACAAAGTAGACCCTGATCAGACTGTGTAGAATCTGAGCTATAATATTGTATAAGCAACAAAGGAGACCCTGATCAGACTGTGTAGAATCTGAGCTATAATATTGTATGAGCAACAAAGGAGACCCTGATCAGACTGTGTAGAATCTGAGCTATAACATTGTATAAGCAACAAAGGAGACCCTGATCAGACTGTGTAGAATCTGAGCTATAATATTGTATGAGCAACAAAGGAGACCTGATCAGACTGTGTAGAAATCTGAGCTATAATATTGTATAAGCAACAAAGGAGACCCTGATCAGACTGTGTAGAATCTGAGCTATAATATTGTATAAGCAACAAAGGAGACCCTGATCAGACTGTGTAGAATCTGAGCTAACAATATTGTATGAGCAACAAAGGAGATCCTGATCAGACTGTGTAGAATCTGAGCTATAATATTGTATAAGCAACAAAGGAGATCCTGATCAGACTGTGTAGAATCTGAGCTTTAATATTGTATGAGCAACAAAGGAGACCCTGATCAGACTGTGTAGAATCTGAGCTTTAATATTGTATGAGCAACAAAGTAGACCCTGATCAGACTGTGTAGAATCTGAGCTATAATATTGTATAAGCAACAGAGGAGACCCTGATCAGACTGTGTAGAATCTGAGCTATAATATTGTATGAGCAACAAAGGAGATCCTGATCAGACTGTGTAGAATCTGAGCTATAATATTGTATGAGCAACAAAGGAGATCCAGATCAGACTGTGTAGAATCTGAGCTATAATATTGTATGAGCAACAAAGTAGACCCTGATCAGACTGTGTAGAATCTGAGCTATAATATTGTATGAGCAACAAAGGAGATCCTGATCAGACTGTGTAGAATCTGAGCTATAATATTGTATGAGCAACAAAGTAGACCCTGATCAGACTGTGTAGAATCTGAGCTATAATATTGTATAAGCAACAAAGGAGATCCTGATCAGACTGTGTAGAATCTGAGCTTTAATATTGTATGAGCAACAAAGTAGACCCTGATCAGACTGTGTAGAATCTGAGCTATAAAATTGTATAAGCAACAAAGGAGACCCTGATCAGACTGTGTAGAATCTGAGCTTTAATATTGTATGAGCAACAAAGGAGACCCTGATCAGACTGTGTAGAATCTGAGCTATAATATTGTATAAGCAACAAAGGAGACCCTGATCAGACTGTGTAGAATCTGAGCTATAATATTGTATAAGCAACAAAGGAGACCCTGATCAGACTGTGTAGAATCTGAGCTATAATATTGTATGAGCAACAAAGTAGACCCTGATCAGACTGTGTAGAATCTGAGCTATAATATTGTATAAGCAACAAAGGAGACCCTGATCAGACTGTGTAGAATCTGAGCTATAATATTGTATGAGCAACAAGGAGATCCTGATCAGACTGTGTAGAATCTGAGCTATAATATTGTATGAGCAACAAAGGAGATCCTGATCAGACTGTGTAGAATCTGAGTTATAATATTGTATGAGCAACAAAGGAGACCCTGATCAGACTGTGTAGAATCTGAGCTATAATATTGTATGAGCAACAAAGGAGATCCTGATCAGACTGTGTAGAATCTGAGCTATAATATTGTATGAGCAACAAAGTAGACCCTGATCAGACTGTGTAGAATCTGAGCTATAATATTGTATGAGCAACAAAGGAGATCCTGATCAGACTGTGTAGAATCTGAGCTATAATATTGTATAAGCAACAAAGGAGATCCTGATCAGACTGTGTAGAATCTGAGCTATAATATTGTATGAGCAACAAAGGAGACCCTGATCAGACTGTGTAGAATCTGAGCTAACAATATTGTATAAGCAACAAAGGAGACCCTGATCAGACTGTGTAGAATCTGAGCTAACAATATTGTATAAGCAACAAAGTAGACCCTGATGAGACTGTGTAGAATCTGAGCTATAATATTGTATGAGCAACAAAGGAGACCCTGATCAGACTGTGTAGAATCTGAGCTATAATATTGTATGAGCAGCAAAGGAGACCCTGATCAGACTGTGTAGAATCTGAGCTATAATATTGTATAAGCAACAAAGGAGACCCTGATCAGACTGTGTAGAATCTGAGCTATAATATTGTATGAGCAACAAAGGAGACCCTGATCAGACTGTGTAGAATCTGAGCTATAATATTGTATGAGCAACAAAGGAGACCCTGATCAGACTGTGTAGAATCTGAGCTATAATATTGTATGAGCAACAAAGTAGACCCTGATCAGACAGCTCCTGGAGGGTCTGCATC
>CM037790.1:15425769-15475769 GCA_021229015.1 Solen grandis | reverse complement strand
TGTTCTGTTTGTCCGAATGTGTCAAATCATCTGAGGTTAACCCTTTCAAGACTGTGGGAACTAATGTGCAGGCTGATCTTGGTCTGCACTGATGGCTATTCCTTCAATAAATATTCAGCAAGCAGCCCTATTACAACTAATAGTACGGTATTAAAGAAACGTCAAATCCAGTTCAGAAATTTAGCATAGTAAGGCCTGTTAAGATAGCCCAAACTCTGTAGATATTTCAGCAAACACATTTGGTCTGCACTCACTGTAACTACTAGTATATGATATTTAGAAATAAAAAATATTTTGAAACACTTCCTTTATATTATGGATTAAAAATCAAGAATTTGCATCAGTAGCTCACAAATGACACCAATACCTTTCAGTGATTCATTTTTGTAGGACTTATTTTTTTGCTGGAAAATATTGTGAAAGAATATTCCCCTATAATCCTAAACCCCCACCCCCACAGGTCAAAGACATAAGTCCCATTAATAAAACACTCTGTGTAACATGGTATCTCCCATAAATAGTGTCAGTAACTTGTCAACAGTATTGACAGGTTCACAAATATGTCTCCATCAGGCCAAGTGGCTATATATACATTAATGTACTGCTGTTATTAAGAGTCCCAGTGAGGTCACTTGGATTGTCTGATAACCCATTTGGCTTCTGATTAACCCTTTCCCACATAGAAGACACCATGAAAAGACCTATGCGAACAGCATAAAACCAGATCAGCCTGCGAGTAACTCGCAGGCTGATCAGGTTTTATGCTGTTCGCTGCTCCTCAGTGGTATGGAAATGAGTATTTTGTAATTAAATTTGGTAAGGTTTAACTGTGGTTTTCTGCAGATCAGGCTTTATGTGGTACCTATTGAGGGCGTCAAAATGAGTCTATATGAGGGAAAGGGTTAAACTACTCTTCATACAACACCCTTGGTTTTTTTTCACAATCTTTTAGATCATAAACTGATACCGTAGTTTGATAGGATGAAGTTTAACCTTGTCTGGCATCAACCAATCCAAATTTTCCTATATCATAATATCCTGTATAATGTATCCATCACCTCTGATGTTCTCCCCTTAATTGATATGGAGTTTAAGATTTAATCCATTTTGATTGGCTTAAATATTTTCATGCTTATACAGTAAAATCTGTCTTATCCGACACCCACTGGGACCGACTGACAATGTCGGATAGGACAGGTAAAATGTCAGATAAGGCAGGTCATTATAGACCATACTGTTAAAATTGATAGTCCATGTATTTGCTATATGTAATATTTGCAAGTGTATTCATTCTTGCAACCTTTTTTTTATGAACTGTTATTAGCTCACCTGAGCACAATGTGCTCAAGGTGAGCTTTTGTGGTCACCCTGCAACCGTCGTCTGTCATTTTGGGATTTCTTCAAAGGTCTCAATTTTCAAAATTTAAAATCTCAAATTCTTAAAATCAAAATTTCAAAATTTGAAGAAAAAAAAAAAAGAAAATTAATTTTGGAAAGAACATGGAAATTAACACATGTTTTCATGAATTAATAAGAGAGCTCTGTAACTAAACAGTAAGTTAATTTGAGTTGAAGAATATCTCAAATTGAAAGTTGAAATGTGGAAACATTACACAGGACAAGTATTTTGTATGTTAGATATAAAGGACGGAGGATATCTTTTATGATTTTTTACTCAGTTTGCATGCTTGATGTGTCTATTTTAAAACGAAGACGGATTCAATTTCAGGAAGTAAACATGCTTTGATTAAAAGGCCTATTGTGTTAGGTAGATTAAGACGGAGGAATTCAGTCTGGGGAGTTAAGAGTTATACCCATTGGAAAAGGTTACAAGCAAACAATGTAGCAGTGTGACTGCACTATCTGAGTCCCCTGGCTCCCTTGCATCTGGCACTAATAGACAGTAGGGGACTGTTACCTAGGTAACCAGGTGCTGAATTCTGATAATGATTTTTTGAGTCTCAGGGTTTTGCTGGAACCCAGCAACATGCTGGTTCCCTGTCATCTTCAATATTGTTAAATATGAATTGTATAATTATTATATCTTTATACCCCATCCTCACATGACAGTATAGTCAGGGGCTGATAATGAATAATCCCTCCTTATTTATTTATATAAGTGAGCCATATTTTATTTTCTCTTACATACTTAAGCAAAAACCATGGCTAAAACTTGATACATTTTGTATCAATGAGGAAGTGATGTTTTTTTTATTTCTATTTTTTAAGGCTGTATTATATTAGGTTATGCTGTGCATCAGAGAATGTCATGAAGGACGCCGTAGTCCAGTGGTAAAGTATCCGATTACGGATCCGAAGGTTGTGGGCTCAACCCCGTTGGAGGCAAGAATTATTCATGACCTTCCCAAGCGCAAAGTACTGGTCCAACCCAGGAACCGTCGAGAGGGATTATTATAAATTGTAAGAGTTGGTTTCCCAATCGACGTAAAATAAATAAGTTTAAATTAAATTAGAGAATGTCTTTAAAGAGTCTAGCCACCAGTTGGGCTTCTGATCAGTTACATAGCTAGCCAGGAAGCAGTTGTGACCATGGTGCCTTCAACATGCTCATGGATGAAGGATCAACTCTTAACTTAATCGAGATACATTTTAGCATTTACAAACAGAGCAGATCCAGATCAGACAGCTCCTTTAGAAGTCTACTCTGTTTGCTCATACAATATTGTAGCTCAGTTGCTGCACAGTCTTTGTGGCAAAAGAGAATTCATGTTTCTATATTATCATTTTAAGTTCAGGTAATCAATATTCATCAGGTCATAAATTTGTACATGAATATTCACAAGGTAAAGGGTTATTAGCATTAGTTTTTCAGAAATTAAAATGGAGGTGATAGTATCTTTATACAGAATTAGTGCATAAATGACTTTTATGAACATGGTCAAGTCATTTATTCAATATGATGATGAGACTAATAAGGCAAGAGAAATGATAGTGTAATACCCAGAGTTTCTGATTTATTTAAGGAAACATTTTTCACCAAATAGTTAATAACCAAAGAGTATGTCCTGACCTTGACCCAAATTCAATTACCCAATGTAAGGTCAAAAGCATTCACTACATTAAGACCGTTGCCATAATCATTGTGAGCATGTCTCACCATGACCAAAAATTTTTTTTGGGGGAAAATTATCGACACTAATTTTACTTTGTTCATCGTTAATGTTTCCAGCATCTTCAGTGGCTTTCCAACAGTGATACAACTTTAGGATAACCTTGCTCACAATGGACATATGCTGTAGAGTTGCACCATTTAACCCTTTCCCTCATAGAGGACACCATGAAAAGACATATTTCACACAATATTAATAACCATACTATCCACGTCAAGTTCAATTATTAAAAAAAAAGGATTTTTTTTTTCTTTTTTCTTTTTTAGCTCACCTGAGCACATCAGCTCAGGATGAGCTATTCGGATCTATGAAATTGTCCGTCGTCCACAATTAGTTTGTTTGCACTCTAGAATCATCATTTCTTAAGCAATCATCTTCAACCTTTATGACAATGTTTATGACCATAATATCTTGGCAAAGTTCGATTATATGGCTGATATCAGCCAATTAGTCAGGAGTTATGACCCTTTTTATATTAAAAAAGGCCAGATTTCACTTTGTTTGCACTCTAGCATCTTCATTTCCTAATCAATCATCTTCAGACTACATGACAGTGTTTATAGCCATATTCTTACAGCCATGTTCGAATATGGCTGATATTGGCTTATTAGGTCAGGAGTTATGTCCCTTTTGATATAAAAAAAAAAATGCTAGATTTCTTGCATCTTCCTGTCGTAAGCAATAATCTTCAAACTTTATGACAATGTTTATTACCATAATCTCATGGACAAGTTTGATAATGGCTGATATCGGCTTATAAAGTCAGGAGTTATTCCCCTTTTAGTATTAAAAAATGAGGGACTTCACTTTGTTTGGCCTCTAGCATCTTGATTTCTGAAGCAATCATCTTCAAACTTAATGACACTATTTATTACCATAATCTCTTTGTCAAGATTGATTATGGCTGATATTGGCCAATTAGGTCAGGTGTTATGCCCCTTTTGATATTAAAAAATGCCAGATTTCACTTCGTACTCTAGCATCTTCATTTCTTAAGCAATCACCTTCAAACCTTACGACAATATTTATAGCCATAATCTTTCAGCTAGTTTATATTATGGCTGATATCGGTTAATTAAGTCAGGAGTTAATGGCCTTTTTAAAATTAAAAATTTTGATTTCACTTTGTTTGGACTCTAGCACATCTTAAGCAATCATTATGAAACTATATAAAAATGTTAATAGCCATACTCTCTAGGCCAAGTTCAACTATGGCTGATATTAAATAATCTGGTCAGGAGTTTTGGCCCATTATTTAACCCTTTCCCTCATAGAGGAAACCATGAAAAGATCTATGCGAACAGCATAAAACCAGATCAGCCTGCGAGTAACTCGCAGGCTGATCAGGTTTTATGCTGTTCGCTGCTCCTCAGTGGTCTGGAAATGAGAACTTCATAATTAAATGTGGTAAGGTTTAACTGTGGTTTTCTGCAGGTCAGGCTTTATATGGTACCTATTGAGTGCGTCAAAATGAGTATATATGAGGGAAAGGGTTAATAAAAATGCCAGATTTCACTGTTGACACTCCAGAATCTTTTCATTGTTTCAACAACAATGTTCAAAGCAGTATCAGATACTCTCAGTCAAGTTTTGACTTCAAATTTTGACCACAGGTATTGTTTGGTTTGTGGAATTGAAATGATCTCATGGATTTCGTATTCAGTACAACGATGTTATAATTTAGTAACTTTAGTACAGGAATTATGAAGGCAGTTTTTCTCAGGTGAGCGACTTCAGGCCATTATGGCCCTCTTGTTTTTTTTTCCTTGTTTGTTTAAGACAATTGTAATTAAACTATAGAAAGCATTTTACAGGATGATTGAATGAGGAAATGAATAAAAGTTAAGACAGGATGTAATCCCAAACTGCACAATGCACCACAAATAGAAAAAATATTTATCCCACCGATTACAAGATCATGTTTTGTGGTTGCATGTTTGGCTCCTTTTCTGATATGTCCTCATGATGGTGTGATGTTTACATGATTTTAATATACAAGGCATTGTTATTTCTTTCTTCATAGGTTGTAGATGTCAGGGGTTTGAATTTTCTTTTGTCCGCTTGCCCTGGCCAATGAAAATTGGTGCAGGGCAAGAGAAAAATAGAAACAATTCTTCAATTTTTTCTTGACTTAAGACAGGATGTAATCCCAAACTGCACAATATTAACTTTCAACTATCTGATACTATACTATCTTAAATTTAAGAAGGGCTTGGTAGAGCTAGTTATAGTAGTAACAGTATGAAGCTTTGTTATAATTTACAGTGAATTTCAGGATGTGCTAATATCAGATAATGAATTACAGAATATATTTAAAATAATGAATTTCAAAGTATGCTAATATTAGAAAGTGAATTAAAAAATATTTTTAATGTTTGTTATGATTTTCAGGGTATGCTCATATTAGAAAGTGAATTAATTTAATGTTATAAATTACAGGGTATACTAATATAAGATAGTGAATTGAATTACAGTGTGTGCTAATATTAGATAGTGAATTACAGAATATATTTAAGGTTATGAATTTCAGGGTAGGCTAAAATAAGGTAGTGAATTACAGAATATTTCAGGTAATGAGTTTCAGTGTGTGCTGATATATAGATAGTGTATTACAGTATTTAAGATAATGTATTTCAGTGTGTGCTATATAAGATTATAGATAGTGAAATTTAGAGATATAAGACATGTGAATGTTCACTATTCTAGATTAGATAAGTGATCTGTCTGATCAGGATCCGGGTATCTGTCTGTTCAAACAATATAGTAAATCAGATCCTACACAGTTTTGATCTTCTGATTATATATGCAACTTAGATTATGCTGTTAGATTTGATTAGCATACCTAATTAGTCATACTTTATTCATTTTTTTATTTACAGATTGAACTTTGATGTACGCCAGTAGGATCAACCCAATGAACATAAGTGACGTAGAATGGATGTTGAATATTTAATGTATCTCAAATACATCACTTAGCACAGACAACCAAGATGGGCAGGAAATGATCACTTTGGTGAAACATTGAGTCAACATTTAGCGTTTCAACATCTATTTTGATACTAGTATATTGGATATTTAGTTGAGAATAAAAAGTATCTAGATTATTCAAGGAAAAGAGGTGCATGCATAATAAGATTATTCAAGGAAAAGAGGTACATGCAAATGACAATGAAACACACATTAAGTGTTATTTATGAGTGAAAATAAAGAGTATGTATTTCCTGTGAGGAAGAGGTGAACAATTTGAAGGATGTAAGGATAAGCAAAACTTGTGATTTTACGGCTGGACGTTGTTTGAACATCTACAAGATGGCGTCTAATTTTGGAGTCCATCTGAAGCCTAAGGACGGTGGGACCCGGGCTGAGATCCCACGGGCCAAACGAACAGAGCTTAAAACAAAACCAGTCTCTGATTTAAAAGCCATTTTTGATAAAGGAGATGGTCAGTCATGCTCTAAGGCCTTTGCTGAGCCTGGCTCAAATTATTCCAAGAAAACTGTGACATCTACAAGAACTGCTGACACACAAAACAAAAACAGTGGAATCTCGAAAACTGTCAAGTCTGAATCTGTGACAACCAGTTTCTTGTCAAAAACTTCAAAAGTTTCAGATGAAACAGGTTTAACATCAGAAGATAGAAGAGCATTTGATATGCTTAAAACCAAGATAGATAAAACCGGTGTGCAGAATCTTGATAAAAAAGATGAAATAAAACCAAAGGTGGCTGTAGCAAAAACTTACAGTGGTGGAAAAACATTCACAGCCACCGTTAAAACAAAACAGGTTAACACCATAGGGGATGAGAAGGCAAGAAAGAAATAAATAAGTCAGATGCTGTGTCATTACTTTCATTTGGTTTGACAAAATTGCGTACAAGACCTTTAAGTCTGAAGAATGAAGATAGTCTGTCCAGAAGTAATTCCGTTGAGGAGGAGTCAGGAAATCCCCCTGGATCACCAAAATCAGAATCTCTTAATTTAAAACCTATAAGGCCAGTTTCTCCTGCTTCAAAGGATGGCAAAAGGGAAAAGTTTCTTTCTGGTGTTGCTAAAGGATGGAAGGCAGGTGGAGAGGACTCTTCCGGTAGAAATTCTCCAAATTCACAGTCCGGTGTCAAGTTCACTGATAGTTCAGTTGGAAAGATTCAGCAAGAAACTGCTGATAAAAGTGTCAAAGTGCCTGGGTCAAAGTGCCTGGGTTTAGATCTGTTAGTCCTTTAAGCTTTACTTCCAAAAATTCAGATGATGATTCTTCCAATAGTAGTAGTGCTAGGAGTCCAAGAGCATCCAATCTAACTTCTGCTAAGGATGACTCTAGTAAAAGAAGTGAAAGAACTGATATTAATGAAAATATTAGAAAATTTGGAGGTAACAAAAATGAAAATAAACCATTTCTTAAGTCAACAAGTGGATTCCTGAAGAAAACTGAAGTAAACAAAGTTGAAAAAAGTGCTAGTGACTTAAATAGAAATGCTAAAAAAAGTGATGATTCCAAGAATAAATTCACTGCCATTGACAAAGACTTACCAAAGAAAGGCGTTACAAAGTTAGGGAAAACCACAAACTCCCCAAGTAGAGAAATGGATAAAGGAAGGTCATCACCAAAGATGAAAAATGAGTTCAAGTGGTCAGAAAGCAGTAGATCATCTCTTGAATTGAAGCTACCAAGAGATAAGGGCCAACATCACAGGCCATTAAGTAGAGCATCAAGCTCAGGGTCCAACTCTTCTATAACAAAGAGTGACGCATCAGTGGTCAGAGCCAGAATTGAAAGGTTCGCCTCTCCAGAACCATCAAGTGATGACAGTAAAGAGATTATTGGAAGGAGGGAAGAGTATAGTCAATCACGCAGAATGAGTGCTGATAAGTTTTTAGACTTAAAGAAAGGCTTTGAAAGCAAAGCTGTTGAAGACAGAACCAAATCTCCTGCTCGGGAGCCTAAACCTAAGTTGGAAATCAAGGTGAACAAAAAGATACTGGAAAGGAAAGAATCATTTGAGGGTGGAGAAATATTTAGAAAGAAGTCTTTTGAACACAAGGAAATCCTGTCTCCAAGAGATCGAGGAAAAGTATTACAGACAATTAAATCTCTGAATGAACTTGATGCCAAAGCTAAAGCTTCACCAAGCATTATCCGAAGGACCAGGTCTCTTCCGTCGGACAGCCTGGAAGATGAGAATGATTCTTCTGCGGATTATTATGAGGACCTGGAAAACTACAACCCTGAAGCACACATGCATAGGAATGGGGATGATGCTTCAAATGAAGGTGACATCAGTAGTGAGGCAGACCTTATCTATGAGGAGATTCCAACTGCAGTGGAAAGAAGTGGTAAGTCCTGCTCAAGCATTACTTCATTAGAGTACATAAAGAAGATTATATTTTGTTTAAACTTATTTATTTTACTTTGATTGGGAAACAAGTTCTTACAACTTTAACTTATCCCTCTCAACGGTTCCTGGGTTGGACCAGTACTTTGCGCCCAGGAATGTCACGAAAAATTCTTGCCTCCAACGGGACTTGAACCCACAACCTTTGGATCTGCAATCAGGTATTTTACCACCAGCCCTTTATATTTTTCAAAACAGGTTGTCTGATTTGTCTAATTTTAGTGGTGTTGTTTCATTGTTTCTCAATGTTTTGTTTGATGAACAGTTGTCAAAACCAATGATTATAAGTTTTGATGAAATGCAAGCAATATAATTATCAGAGGACATAATTTTCAAAATGAAAATTTTTATGCAGTTTGTGTTAGCAATAATATGCTGATCCATTGCTTTGTAATATTTGAAGTGTCCAGATCAATCTAGTTAATCATCTGCAAGATATTAATTGTCTCAGCGAGAGTTGGTTCAAATCTTTTTCTCCTGTTGTTGTTTTTTTCGTCACAAGAGAAAACGTTATTTCGGACAATTTCATATCTCTGTTGAATAGGTTTTTGGACAGCTATGCTGAAAAACACTTACAAAATTAGGGATGTAGAGTCCCAAGGTTTTATTGTCACGAGTGTTATGATGAAGTGCTTAGTTATAGATCTGTTCTGTACATTTCCATTCAGGAGTAGTTTCATCCAGGCAAGTCCGAGATTGTTCTGATTATGTTTCTGGTAATACTATTGATTATTCTTGCATATTGAACAGGATTTTCCAGTTGTTCTAGAGGGGCTAGAACTCCCTGTTTCAGACAAATTCCTTGCTAATGACATGCTATATATTTCTGAACCAATAAAAGGGATTTGTAGTAATTAATAGGCAGTTATAAATAAAGATCATGATCCAAAATATTTGCTCAGATTGATGATTTCGCAAAATAATTAATTCAATCTTTAAAAAGATTTAAGACATGCTAGAAACAAGGAAGAGAGATATCAATTAGCATTTTGAGGGCTTGGTGCTAAACTATTTTAACTACATATAAATAAATAAGCAGTTACAATAGTTTTGTACTAAACCCTCGATATGCATATGGAAAGGTACTGTCCTGTACCTTGGGCACCAGCTTATAAGAGGGGACAGGGCTCTACTGCGTGGTGGTGTCTTTGATATGGATGTTTCCCTCCATACTATTCTTTCTTCTCATAATGTCGCTAGGTTGTTGTTCTTCTGGGTTGGTATGTCTCATTTTCACACCTACAGATGATTAAGTCTGTTGCTTTCTCTATTGTTAAGGTGATTTATTGTCCTGCAATGATGACAACATATACTGTATGAAAATGAGAGAATAAACATAATTATGCAGTATTTTATAATCTCTTTTCAGAGGGTCTCGCGAGACGTGGAGACCTGAAGGACAGAAGAGCAACTGCATTTCGCAAACGGTGAGTTAAGTCCTGATTTTGTGCATATATTTGACCTACAGCCTTGTTTTGTCTGAGATATATCTATGTTGGTAATTGTAGCCCTGATTTTGTCCATAGACTTATCATCAGCGGAGTAGAATGGTTTGCTGGTTTTGCCAAAGATGTATCATTAGGAAATATTGCAAGCTTTCTTCTACAACACAGATACAGGCATCTTATGCATTATGTAGACTGTAATAAGCGTCAGCAGTCAGCATTATCATTTTCATTTGATGGCAGGGATGGCTTGACAAAATTATAAATCTCATTTTTCGTTGGCCGAGTGGTTAAGACGTCTACCTGGAATCAGGAGGTTGAGGGTCCGATCCCAAGCCGTGACATACCAAAAATGTCAAAATATGGTACCAGTATAGCTCACTTGCTCTGTGCTCAGCATATAAGAGTAGTTCCAGGACTGGTTGACCCTGTGTCAGGATAATGTGACTGGGTGTGATATTATGCCACATGTCTACTGCATGATACTGCTGTGTGGCACTCACTTCACTGTATCTGTCTCATGTAGACATCATCTCAAAATAACTGAAATACTGTCGGTGAGACATTAAACCCAATAAACAGATGGGCAGGCATTAAACATTTTGTTTCCGTCAAATATTTCCTGTTATTATAGAAATACAGTTTTCATACTTTGTACGTAGATACCTGTAAGGAGAGGAATTTGATTTTCAGGACAATGGGGTTAAGATCACTGTTACTATAAGTAGTTTCGTTTGTCTGGGATGACACTTGAAAACATGGTTTCACATCATTTGACGAGTTTCTTGTTGAAATCTTAAAACCATGATGAAGATTTTTTTATTAATTTAATTATTTAGATATATTTAGAAACAGAGATGTTTAAAAATCAATAGGCAGTTAGTGTAAGTCTATTTTGCATGCTAAGTTGTGGTTAGAAAAGTGAACCAGTCTCCTTACTGAGGGCTCTCCCATTAGGAGGCCAATTAGGTCTTAAGTAATAGTTACCGCACACCAACTGCGTGGCTGTAATATACACCTATCATTAGTAATTGTCTGTTAATATGAGCAAGAGGATTTGCACGCAGTCTGTGACCGCAAAACTTGAAACACTGACCTAGAGGCTGTAGTGGGTTAGGATTTTTTTGTGTGTGTGCTTGGTGCATTAAGGAAGGATGTTGATGGAATTTAATTGCATAAAAGAGAAATAATTCATTTGGTAATATACTGTATAACCCCATTTAAACAAATTGGATTGATTGCCACTCCCTTCCCCTGATCTACATTCTATGAAATATTATGTATAATTATGGATTTAATAGAATTTGTGAATATTATACTTGGAATGGTTGTCAGGTTTGAGACTCTACAAAATGATGGTGCTGAGTGGATACGTTATTCAAGGTAGTGTGGGCGGGGGACTTTTAAACAATTTTATATTTTTATATGGTATCTGAATTGTTTTTATGCCTTGCACAGAAGACCTTCCACTTAAGCCTTCAAACTTCACAGGTGCATACACCTTGATGAGCTCTACCCGCCAGGTGACCTTGACCATCAAATGACCTTGACCCCCATGGTCTAAGCCTCCCTGGGGGCATGGTGTTCGTTCGAATGTTATAGCATGTTTTAGGAAGATGGCAATGATATTGTGATTTTCTTTTTCTTCAGTTGTAAAGAGGATACTGGTAGTCCATGATCATGATCGCTGGTGATTTGAGAATTCAGAATCACAACTTATTAATTTTCATTCTTTTGAATAAGAAAATAAATGTAGCTTAAATAAAGTATGTATTACTGATTTAAAAATACTCTGTATTTAAAAAAAACAACTTTGTATTTCATTTTCAAAATGGGTATGAAAATATCAGATAAACTGAGCTAGTCCACAAGATTTCTAATGACCTTCAGTGTTGGCTTCGCTGGTTTGAATATATGAGTCATAAAAGGCTCTGTTTTTTTTTTTGCTGTATATGCGACAGAATATTTAAATAATTTCTGTAGATTTGCCTGACTGATTTTTCTGAATGACTGACCTAGCAACTGAATTTTCTAACAAGAGAATCTTGTGCAAAGGGAGATGTGAAAAATGATAATTTATGAAGTGGATTTGTGCTTTTCATTGGAGCCTGTAAACTAACACCTCTGGTGTTTGATGTTAGTTTGTATTCTAAGTGTTAAACCCTAACACTATGCTGTGGGCACTTGTGACCGCCTTTGCGACCAGTGCAGACATAGATCAGCCTTTATATCTGTGCAGTCTGATCATGGTCTGCACTGTTCACTTTTCAGTCAATAGATATTCAGCAAGCACCCCCATACATAACAAATGGTATCATCCAAATTGAAGAAAGGACATGTCCAATGAAGAAATTTAGCATGGTAAGGGTGACATAAGGACATGAAGGAGGAGAGATTTTATGTTAATGATTTTATCTCTCATCCCTGATTGCAAACATGTCCTTCCTGAATGTTGTTGTACTTCAAGTTTTGTATACCCCAGGTTGAACCTTGACCCTAAATAATGTCATTTAGCCTTTTACTGCATAGAAAAAACCTGAGTTTTCATAATTATACATGGTAAACCGTATTGGGCGGTAGTGATTTTCAGTTTGAACAGGTTTTACAGTGTTACTCGGCCCCTGAACTCAATGACTGTAATTAGCACTCTGAATATTAATTGGCAGTTACTGGAAATTAATTTTTTTTCAATGCAACATTTGGCATGTGTTTTTGTATTTTTCATAGAAAAATCTTTACGTGACATTTATGATTTAAAGTGACATCTTTGAAAATTTCAGTGTGACATTTTCTGATTAATTGTGACTTAAACTCCTGCTTTCTCAGTCATTGCAGTGGCTAGCACATTTGCTATATACCAATGGACCCAGGTTTGATCTTCCCAGGTTGTAGTTTGAAAGTAGATGGTTACAGGGTTGGACTGGAGGCTAATTGGAGGAGTATCAAGTTTACTCCTTCAGAAAAACCACAGTTGGTCATTATTTGACAACAAATATAAAATTTTTGATTATCAGTGAAAGAAATTACCTCCCCTTAAACTTTACATCTGTGATCTTTAAGCTTACAAGAGTTATCCTTCTTGAAAGATTTATTGAAAAAAAGTGGCCAATCAGTTCAGGTGACTGACTGTTAAATAGGGGTTGAAGTAAATTTTCCTTTTTTGGAATTAAAAAGGAGGATTGTTTATTAAAGATGGTATTATTAACCATACAGTGTAATTGGGCTGCAAATGACGTGTGGGATTATTTGGGTTGATTTATTGATCGCATCTTTTTTAAAGGGTGAAATGTGAAAAATTGAGTTGTTTCTGTTGGTTTGGAGTTTACGATCAAACAGAAAAAGACCTTGATAAGACAGCTTGTCAAGGAGCTGTCTGATCTGGGTCTTTTCTGTTTGCCAATATGTCAAAATGAGCTTATATGAGGTAAAGTGATATGAAAGGTTATGCTGTAATCAAACATTCCTGGGCAGTGTTTTCTTGTTTGATTTCTGTCAGGATTTCAATCTGTTGTCATTGCTTTCATTAATTATTTTCATGAATTACTGCATAATTGAAAGATGATGGTCAACCATTGTCAACCATATTCTATGACAAGTCAGCATCATATAGGAAAATTGCTCATACCTTGCAAATAAATATTGGAAAAAACACGGTTATTCAAATTCAACAACTTGAGTATTCACAATCAATTGAAAGAGGAAATACAGCAGCAGGGTTTTTCTTGTGTGTGTGAGGTGGTTTATTTTTAGCTCACCTTGAGCACATGTGCTCAGGATGAGCTATTAGGAATGCTGAATGTCTGTCGTCCATCCGTCCGTTTGTTGTCCACAATTTGTTTGCACTAGCATCTTAATTTCTTAAGCAATAATCATTAAACGTTATAATTATCTCTTGGCCAAGTTTGATTATGATATTGGCCAATTAAGTCAAGAGTTATGCACCTTTTAATATTAAAATATGCTAGATTTCACTTTTTTTGCACTCTAGCATCTTCATTTCTTAAGCAATTATCTTCAAACTTTATGACAATGATTATTACCATAATCTCTCAGCCAGGTTTTATAATGGCTGATATCAGCCAGTTAAGTCAGAAGTTATGCCCCTTTTAATATTAAAAAATGCAAGGTTTCACTTTGTTAGCCCTCTAGCATCTTCATTTCTTAAGCAATTATCTTCAGACTTTATGACAGTGTTTATTACCATAATCTCTCAGCCAAGTTTTATAATGGCTGATAGCATCTTCATTTCTGAAGCAATCATTTTGAATTTGGCTGACAATGTTTATAGCCATAATCTCTCAGTCAAGTTTGACTTCAAATTTTGACCACAGGTATTGTTTTGTTTGTGGAATTGGAATGATCTTATGGAATACGTATTCAGTACAACTTTGCTATAATTTAGTAATTTGTACAGGCAATGAAGGAATTTTTCTCAGGTGAGCGACCCAGGGCCATCTTGGCCCTCTTGTTTCAATCATTGCAACCAAATATTTGAAAGATCATGGTCCAGTAACTTGATCTTGATTACCAGTTTATTTTTGTTCAAGTTAAAACGCACCTAATAATTAACACAAATGTTAAAAATCTAAATATTGTCAGATTTAACATTAATTGCAATATAGTCAAAGTTGCCTTCACTT
The DNA here is from genome assembly GCA_021229015.1 of Solen grandis. Taxonomy (NCBI): domain Eukaryota; kingdom Metazoa; phylum Mollusca; class Bivalvia; order Adapedonta; family Solenidae; genus Solen; species Solen grandis. Next base: position 15,461,164 of record CM037790.1, on the reverse strand, counting down.
AGATATATTTGTCTTTTTCATATCTTGGGAACAGTATTATCTTTGATTTAGGTTGCTTATTTAGAGGTCTTGTCAGACACATGGTCAGATCAGGCTTTGTATATGTTCTTACGCATACTTATATGTGGTTTATGCAAATGGTCCAGCAGTGCTAATGTAAGATGTGAAAATAATCAATTCAGCAAAACATACTTTATATACAGCACTGGTTCTTTTCTGGAGAGGGGATAGGATTGTGTCATGGTCTGTGTTCAAAGATGGAAAAAAAAAATGATTTTTTTATTTTTACAAAGAACATTGTCTCTCTTTGAACTGCTATAATTTATTTCAAAACTGAGGGCTTGGTGCCGTACTATTGTATCCGCTCCTTGATTTATATGTAGTTACCATGAGTTATAATGCACCAAGGCATTGAAAAAGTGTACAGTCGTTCATTCATCGTTGTATGATGTCATAAAGATAGACATTTATCCCTTTCCCTCATAGAGGATACCATGAAAAGACCTATGCGAACAACATAAAACCAGATCAGCCTGCGAGTAACTCGCAGGCTGATCAGGTTTTATGCTGTTTGCTGCTCCTCAGTGATCTGGAAATGAGGAAATTGTAAATAAATTTGGTAAGGTTTAACTGTAGTTTTCTGCAGATCAGGCTTTATGTGGTACCTATTGAGTGCGTCAAAATGAGTCTATATGAGGGAAAGGGTTAACCTCAAATGGACTCATTTTGAGATGATTGCCAACAGAGCAGTCCCAGATCTGACAACTCTTTCTACTGGAGCCGTCTAATCAGGAGTCATAATTGTAAGTTTGTGCATGAATATTTGTGGTTGTAACCAGGTAAGAAAAATATGCAGCCAGACCATGGCTCGAACCTTGGCTTACAGGGCGAGCGTTCTATCAACTGAGCTACACAATTGTCACCCAGAACTGACAGTACAGGGTCAAGGATGGCTTGGTCTAAATGTAGTATTGGTAGTGTTCATTGACCACAGGTCTGAAGGTTTTACATAATATACGCACTGAGGATAGGGTTAGGAGGAATAATTTAGGGGCAAAATGCTCATACAACTCCACCCCCCTGCCCTGGGAAAAAAAAATAAAAGGAATAATAGTGTTATTATAGGTTAAAAACAAAACAAATAAAACTTGTTCCTCAACTGACAAAACAAATAAAACTTGTTCCTCAACTGACATAAAAGAAATGAAGATATGTTGAAGTTTCCTGGTGCCATAATGCCTGGTGCCATGATCTCTTGGGATATTGTCTCTTGGTTCAAAAGTTACAGGTCCAACCCTGTTTGTGGAAGGATTCTATCATGGTCTTCCCAGACACATAGTACTGGTCCAATCCAGGAGAAAGTTGATTGGGATTTGTATTAGTGGATATGCCTTTTTATGTTGATGTAAAAATATGACTTCATCTGTTTATGTTAAAGAAGTAGATATTTCTAGTAGATAAAGGGCAAGGTCAGCAAGAATCCCCCAAAATATTCCCTTTCTCTGACAGCTCTTAGTGGATACCCTCAATTGGTCTGAAATTTCTCATCATGTCAATCTTGATAAGTCATGTGATAACATACTTAGGTTTAAATCAATTTATCAATAATTTACTACCCTATCAGTAGAGGGGTGGTACCCTGCAGGTCAGTGTGTTTACTGTACTCTACTGTGCTTGACATTCCTGAACACACCTCACATCACTGATAGCACCAGCAGTCAGGTGACATATATACAGGTTAACATTCATATTGTGTAAGCTGACTACAGTGTCAGTATCAGTTTTCTTTACATACCTGAACTACACATTCATATGACATTTTCCCCATTTTTGGATACACTATTATCAGGTTTATTTCGCTCAAGGACACTCCACGATCACAGGTAAATTGGACACATTTTTTTTTGTGTGGTTTTCTTATGAAGTTTGGGAGATGCATTTGTGTATTGTACTTTAATGAATCATATCACTGGATGTTTTTGTGGTTAAGTGACATAAGTGTGAGACTGTTATGACTAGATTTGGCTGCACAGGTGTGTATATTAGTGAGTAGACAGCTTTATGACCTGATAGGGGCTTTCATGGAGATATGAAAATAAAAGTGAAAAGTGTGTGTATTGTGAAGACTGACTAGTGTAGAGATACTGTGTAGGTGGACTTTGAAGATAACAGAGAACTACATGACAGGTACATGTAAAAACATATTTAGGCTGACATAGTTTTATATATGTGTGGGTTTTTTTTTCGGGGGGGGGGGGGTATGAGCAGGTTTTTTTATAACCATTCAGGTGAAGCATTCATTGAAATATGAAAACCTCCATTTAAGTGTTCTCATTGATTTCACTGAGCTTTTGAGGTCATTTCTGTTTAGTTACATTTTTAAACATAACCTTATATTAGACATGCTTAACCCGTTACTTCTTGAATATTAATGTACAATTTATGACTTTAATCTGACCTACAATTTTGTATGAGCAGACAGAAGAGACCCTGACCTGGCAGCTTATGGATGGATTGGTCAGATCTGGGTCTGCTTTGTCTTACATCTATGTAAGGCAAAGAGTTAAAATGCCAAGTCCTCATATTTTCTCAGTTCATTAACCCTTTTGCTGCCACATTATGATTATGCTAGTACAGTAATAGCCTGTAATTTCTAAGAAATGTCGAAGAAGTTTCCTGGTAAATGCCTGTTATTATATATATGATTGGAGGCCTGGTAGTGAAAGGGTTAAAAACTAAATCCTTAACCCTTTCCCTCATATAGACTCATTTTGACGCACTCAATAGGTACCAGTTAAAGCCTGATCTGCAGAAAGCCAAACTCAAACCTTACCAAATTTAATTATAAAATCCTAATTACCAGACCACTAAGGAGCAGCGAACAGCATAAAACCTGATCAGCCTGCGAGTTACTCGCAGGCTGATCTGGTTTTATGCTGTTCGCATAGGTCTTTTCATGGTATCCTCTATGAGGGAAAGGGTTAAGGTATTAAACTGCCTTGTTACCATTTGATGAAAAATATCACTTGAGTTTGTCTATTTATTTTGTCACCTGCAGCAAGCAGAGTTAAAAGTGACACCTGCTGTAGGCAGAGGTGACACATAGAGATGACATCTCCGTCATCTGTCTGTCTGTCCGTCTGTCAGTAACACTTTGTCTGTCACATTTCAGCAGTTAACTGACATGTGTTCCAAGGAACACTCTTGTAATAAATTATTTATGTTCTTGTTTTAAAATGTTTGTATCTATATCTGCCATGTCCTTTGTTAGCTATAAGACCTTAACTTATCATATGTGTGTACTTGAAAGTTGATGTGTGGGATTTTATGTATTCCAGGAAGAAAGTGACAGAGGAACCAGTGAAACAGAGTACCGGACAGGTGAGTGTCACATGAACATTTCATGGTTATAACTCTGTCATTTGTTCATCATCTAACTTCTCCCTGTCATTTCATGGACTGATCATGAATTTATTTCATCTCCTTATCTTTTTCTATAATATATAGAGTGGTGAGAGTGAAATTAGGCTAAGTGCTTATATATATTATATCTGCACTTAGCCTAGTTTGCTCTCACTCCTCAATACATACTCTCATAGAATTGTTTAGTTTAACAATATTTTTTAATCATATACTTTAACAGAACTTTTTACTCTCTCACTGTAAAAATTACTATTTCCAATGTACACCTGTTTGTCTGCCTTTAACACTCATGAGTGGGGTTGGCAGTAACACAGAGGTAGATAAAACCATTCACTTACATGTTATATAGAATAGAATAGGATTAAAATGAAAGCTAAAAGCATATTGAAATTCATTTTGTGGTGAGCCCTTGAAATGTTTGCACATTTATTTCTTATGTCGCGACTACCTGTATAGTAGTATGTGATTGTAGGAAGAGCTTTAGGGAGCAGAGGTGAGTCACTCAGCCTAAACGTTCTGAAACGTTTCAAAGCTTTTCTCAATACTCAAAACGCTTTGAAACTTTTTTGTGGAGTGCTTCAGCTGTACATCGCACCCCCTGTGAAATATTTGTCAAATGAATAAATAAAGATGCTATCCCTGATTAATGGAGCTGGGAAACTTTGTGCATTAACCATGTCTGACTGCAGTCACTTCCTTGTCTTAAATGTAAAACGTTTTCAATCGTGAAAAGTTAATTAAGATTGATATAGCTATGTAAATCAAATATATCTTATTAAATGAAGCTTGCATGCTTACGTATTGACCAAAAATTCAATTGTTGTTTTTAAAAATTAACTAAAATTCAGTTTAAATCCAAAACAATGAGTTTTATTTCACAAAATCTGACTTGACTATTTGAGTTTACTGTCGCCTCGACAGTATTTCAGTCATATTACAGCTAATTACAGGTGGAGGAAGACCCTGAATGCATAGAGACATCGGGTAGAACCAGCGACCTACCGCAAGGCTTCCTCACATGAAAATCCAAATGACCCTGTCGGAATTCTGGTATAATTATCCCCCGCCGATGAAATCGGGAGGGGGATATTGTTTTGGCGTTGTCCGTCCGTCCGTGCGTCCGTCCGTCCGTGCGTCCGTCCGTCCGTCCGTCCGTCCGTCCGAATTTTGTCCGGAGCATAACTCCAAAAGTATTCAAGCTATTGCTTTGAAACTTCACAGGTGGACAGATCTCATTGAGGAGAAGTGCAGTGCACAAGAACCATAACTCTTCTTAGCCTAATTTTGGAGTTATTGCCCTTTGTTATTTTTCATACTTGATTTTTGTCCGGAGCATTACTCCAAAAGTATTCAAGCTATTGCTTTGAAACTTCACAGGTGGACAGATCTCATTGAGGAGAAGTGCACTGCACAAGAACCATAACTCTCCTTATCAGAATTTTGGAGTTATTGCCCTTTGTTATTTTTCATACTTGATTTTTGTCCGGAGCATAACTCCAAAAGTATTCAAGCTATTGCTTTGAAACTTCACAGGTGGACAGATCTCATTGAAGAGAAGTGCAGTGCACAAGAACCATAACTCTTCTTAGCCTAATTTTGGAGTTATTGCCCTTTGTTATTTTTTCATACTTGATTTTTGTCCGGAGCATATCTCCAAAAGTATTCAAGCTATTGCTTTGAAACTTCACAGGTGGACAGATCTCATTGAGGAGAAGTGCAGTGCACAAGAACCATAACTCTTCTTAGCCTAATTTTGGAGTTATTGCCCTTTGTTATTTTTTCATACTTGATTTTTGTCCGGAGCATATCTCCAAAAGTATTCAAGCTACTGCTTTGAAACTTCACAGGTGGACAGATCTCATTGAGGAGAAGTGCAGTGCACAAGAACCATAACTCTACTTATCAGAATTTTGGAGTTATTGCCCTTTGTTATTTTTCATACTTGATTTTTGTCCGGAGCATAACTCCAAAAGTATTCAAGCTATTGCTTTGAAACTTAACAGGTGGACAGATCTCATTGAAGAGAAGTGCAGTGCACAAGAACCATAACTCTTCTTAGCCTAATTTTTGAGTTATTGCCCTTTGTTATTTTTCATACTTGATTTTTGTCCGGAGCATTACTCCAAAAGTATTCAAGCTATTGCTTTGAAACTTCACAGGTGGACAGATCTCATTGAGGAGAAGTGCAGTGCACAAGATCCATAACTCTCATCCGAATTTTGGAGTTATTGCCCTTTGTTATTTTTCATACTTGATTTTTGTCCGGAGCATAACTCCAAAAGTATTCAAGCTATTGCTTTGAAACTTAACAGGTGGACAGATCTCATTGAAGAGAAGTGCAGTGCACAAGATCCATAACTCTCATCCGAATTTTGGAGTTATTGCCCTTTGTTATTTTTCATACTTGATTTTTGTCCGGAGCATACTCCAAAAGTATTCAAGCTATTGCTTTGAAACTTCACAGGTGGACAGATCTCATTGAGGAGAAGTGCAGTGCACAAGAACCATAACTCTACTTATCAGAATTTTGGAGTTATTGCCCTTTGTTATTTTTCATACTTGATTTTTGTCCGGAGCATAACTCCAAAAGTATTCAAGCTATTGCTTTGAAACTTCACAGGTGGACAGTCTCATTGAAGAGAAGTGCAGTGCACAAGAACCATAACTCTTCTTAGCCTAATTTTGGAGTTATTGCCCTTTGTTATTTTTCATACTTGATTTTTGTCCGGAGCATAACTCCAAAAGTATTCAAGCTATTGCTTTGAAACTTCACAGGTGGACAGATCTCATTGAAGAGAAGTGCAGTGCACAAGAACCATAACTCTTCTTAGCCTAATTTTTGAGTTATTGCCCTTTGTTATTTTTCATACTTGATTTTTGTCCGGAGCATACCTCCAAAAGTATTCAAGCTACTGCTTTGAAACTTCACAGGTGGACAGATCTCATTGAGGAGAAGTGCAGTGCACAAGAACCATAACTCTCCTTAGCCGAATTTTGGAGTTATTGCCCTTTGTTATTTTTCATACTTGATTTTTGTCTCCTAACCATGAAACAGCTCCCATTCATGAACTAAATATATTCGGCGGGGGATTTCGTGTCTGTGACACAGCCTTGTTCAGACCAACTTTGGACTGCACATCTTTATTTGTATTTGCGATTCATAGTAGACAGACGGTCCTATTGATTTTTCTGTATGTTTCAGACGGGTACTGATGGTGATATAGACAGTGATAGTGACAGCAGTAACTCCGGAATCTACGAACCGATTGACGACGACAACGAGAGCCCTCCCATCAGTGAGTCGGACAGTCTAACTGAGGACATTCCACCAGAGTTACCTCCCTTGAGGAATCAGGGCGGTAAAAAGAAGAAAAAGAAAGACGACAAGGGCACGGGAACAAAAGGATTCCGGGAGAAATTCCGGCAGTTGTACGCAGGAGGGAAAGGGAAGGGCGTGGATGGTGAAGGGGTTCCTCCTGGGGCTCCTCAGTCCTCCGGAATCATGAGTAAATTACGTAATAACATGAAAAAGAACAAAAACAGTAACTCTGGAACGAGTCTCGATGCCTTGGCAAATTCTGAGGACATTCCTATCTGTGATAGTGAAGGTACAGACAATGACCCTGACCCTGAGGTCACACTGAGGTCAAGTGGAGAGAAAGGAAAAACCGGTGACGGTTCCCAGCCGCCGGCCCCTCCGCCTTTGCCACCCCGACTCAGCGGGACAACAAGGATGCCGAGTGGGGGTCCCGATATCGGGAATAAGGAATATGGTAATGTAGACAGTGGGGCCAGCGATTACGTGACACCCGTAAATAGTGGGACAGTCGACAGCAAGTCGGGGCGGTTATCCCCGCCGCTCCCACCTCGGAACAGGGTGTCCCAAAACGTTGACCTAAACCTGGTTATTCCAGTAGCCCCAGGGGGCGGGAAGATGGTCTCACCTGCAGAACAACAGTAAGTCTTTTCTACCTTCGTTTATTCATTGTTTTTTAGTTAAAATACTATGTTATCATTTTTAGTAATATTTGATGTTTATTCTTATGGACAAAATGAATATAAATCACAGACTTGTTTCTCATGTAATATTTAGGTCAATTGACAATGGTCTGAAAGCATGAAGTTTAAAGGCCCATTATATTTTTGTAATGATTTAAGTTTCATGAAAAAGAAAATATAAAATAACATAAATAATGTAGCACACACATTATGTGCAAATATCTGTTGAACAATAACAGTTAAACCCATTGAAAATGGTGATCAAATTGTGCAATTTAGTATTTTAAGCGTTGTCAAAATACTCTCATGAAAAAAAATACAACATGTACTGATTTGGAAGAATAATGGGGCTTTAACCCTTTCCCTCATATATACTCATTTTGACACACTCAGTAGGTACCACATAAAGCCTGAAAATTAAACCTTCCAAATTTAATTAAAGTCCTCATTTCCAGACCACTGAGGAGCAGCAACAGCATAAAACCTGATCAGCCGCGGTTACTGGTTTTTTGCAGAAAACCACAGTTAATACAATTGTATAAATACACTTTTTTGATACCATGTAAAGATAACAGTAAAAAATGTATTCTTGAAACATTACAAATTACTTCATCTTTGAAATACAGTCAAATTTAAATTGTGATGACTGCATTCTATTGTTTGGTTCAAACTGTTTATCATTTAAAACAATTTATTTAATTAGGGGCTATTTAACCCTTTCCCTCATAGAGGAAACCATGAAAAGAACTATGTGAACAACATAAAACCAGGTCAGCCTGCGAGTAACTCGCAGGCTGATCAGGTTTTATGCTGTTCGCTGCTCCTCAGTGGTCTGGAAATGAGGATTTTGTAATTAAATTTGGTAAGGTTTAACTGTGGTTTTCTGCAGATCAGGCTTTATGTGGTACCTATTGAGTGCGTCAATATGAGTCTTTATGAGGGAAAGGGTTAACTTAATTGTTGATGCAAGCTTGATGAATGGTATGGACTCCTATTTCTCAACTTCTTGATGCTGAAAAGTTTGCCATAGATTTACTGGTTGATTTTCATAAACTTTTCATAATTTGCAATTTATAATGTAAATTTATACAAATTTAATTAGAAGCATTGATACCAACCCCTCAAAAAGTCATATTGGTTTCATGAATGTGTGCGCTCTTCTGAATTATGAGTTGTGAAGTTGTTTGCATGTACCATAGGTTATAAGATTTATTTCATCTTGATGTTTATTTTAGTATTGGCAAATACACTAAAACGTAGGATTTTTTTTAGCGATATTTACCACAGCAAAAATTACTTTAAATTTTTATTCACTAGCTAAAATGAAAAATGACTAGCTAAAATTTATGAAACAGTTTTAATAGCTCATAATTAACATTCAATTTCTTGGGCCATGTGGGGCCGTGTTTGGCCTCTTCCTTCGCTGACCGTTGAGCCACCATCTCCTGACTGCTGGTCTAGGATCAAAGTCTTTGAATCTGATGTTGGCAACAGAAATCCTCATTAGAGTGTCCATCATATCCACACCAAGGTTACATCTCCAGTCAGTTTTAATGCATTTGATTGAGCCACAAGTTTTAAAACCATAGTTTTCAGGGACCATGAAGTAATAAAGAAGATAATATGGAAATACTATCATCATACTAAGTAATCATTTAATCAGAAAATGACCAGTGGTACCAAATGGTGTTGTCATAAAATGATAACAGTCACTTAGTTTCTAGAATACAAATGGCCTACCAATTTAAATTTATAATTTCAAGGGCCATGTAATTTTAAATAGCCTTCCTTAAACATGGCAGTCCTAAAAAAGCAGCAAACCCCTAACTGGCCTCTTCAGTACCTATACCGAAAAAACAATTGGCGATACCCCTCCCTAGCCTAGGCAGTTTTCATTGATTCCCCCACCCACTCCACAGACCATATGAAAGATTGGATTTTACAAGCTAAACAGAATGGATAGAAAGGGGCAAGACCATATCTATAGATACATATGATCTTTCCATTCTGGGAAAAAGCTAGATAATCGATCTAAATGAAGTTATAGATACCTTAGATGCACTGTCAGCTGGTGCAAACATTTTACGTGTTTTACAACCCATTTGAGTGGATGAATCGCTGGACAGAACGATTTCCAGGTCAACATTTAGTTCCTTCTGCCATTTCTTGACCGTTTTCAGGCTTGCAGTCACTGCCTTTTCAAAGATCTCCCCTAGATTTGGTATTTTTGATGTACCGGCACCGTCACTTTCATTGGATTTATCCGCCGGCCGTTTGAAAAAATTTGTAACGGACTTTTGCGACATTTTTTTTTACCTTGTTAATATTCACGTGCTACAGTAAAGCATGACGGTAATGGGATTTCTACTGGTCTATTTTAAACAACGAATCAGAGACGAAGACTAAATTAAGCAGCCAATCGTAGCCACGTGTTCCGCGAAACGTAATATTATACATTGACGTATATGCCCCGAGAAATCCGAATTTGTTTACGATAGAGATGCCCAGACAATATGACTGTTATTTCGGCCGCTTTTCATGTTTGTTCGTTTTTTTTTGTTTTTTTTTGTTTTAAATTTCATTTGGAACATACAATGTGACAGTTAATTGAAAAGTAGATTGTAAATGATTTAGCTTCTTTTTTTATTCACTCGCTCAAATATGCGAGTGGCTTTTATTTCCACTCGCTATTCGGCAGATCTACAAGCTATTAGCGAGTATGCGTGCCTAATTTCGAACCCTGAATTATCTTCTCGTATGTCTTTGTAGCTTATACACTGTAGATTTATCTTAATATGTTCTGTTACTTATAAAATGAATTAGCTACAGTGAGGGTCCATTATTACACATAAGTCAATATAATGTGTTCCAACGTTGAACGCCAAATGAATATAGGAGCCTCTAAAAATATATATATTTATGCCTAATTATCTTATAATTGAAAATCGAGGGGTGAGAGCGAAACTAGGCTAAGTGCATATATTAATATAAGCATAGTTTCGCTTTCACCCCTCGAGATGTACATGTGGTTTTTCTATTACTGCAGTGATAGATTTTGTCAAACATCACTGACGAAAGTAAATGAACAATGTAACTGAGTGAGACACGTACAGGAAATGCTGTAAAGAAATTGCTGTGCATTTAACTCAAGAAAAAAGAGACCTTGATGTTTTGTTTTATGGAATGACGCAGGAGTTTGCATTGTTACAATAGTTTTGTGAATGAGCAGATGACATTATTGTGTCAGATATATAGGTTAGTGTAGAATTAGTTTTGGTCTAGAGGAAGTAAACTAAAATACTTTTGCAAAGGGGTTTCAAACAATTCATGTTTGACTCCTTATAATACAAAATATTAGAAAATATACACACCAGGGGGAACTCCTTTTTATTGACTTTGTTACCATGGTAACAAAGTATGTTAATGATCCTGGACTCACTAGTCTTTGACTTTGTGTATTTATGCACTCCTTGTTGTTCATGATGCTTGTACCCTTTTTGATGTTTGAACGTGTTGCAGAAACAACATTTCATATATTTCTATAAATATACTTGAAATCTTAATCAAAATTCATATCCTGTGCAATTAAGTGTTAATCAATCAGGATGGGTTTAAGGTTTCCAATGATGCACAAGATTTTTCATTTTGACTTGCAAGTTCTCTAAATTAACCCCAAATATTTAAAAATTTTAAAGGAAAAAAAACACCTGGTTCAATTAAACCCAGATTGCTATTTGTGAAATGACCTAGCGTATTTAAAAATCTAATTTAAGTTTATTAAAATATAATGGCTATTTAGTATTTAAGAGTATCCTGTTAGTTGAATGTGTACAATAATAACATTGTAAAACGGGATAACTACATAACTACATGATACAGATTGGTAAAATAAAGACAATGATAACAGGAAACAGTGAAATAGCCATGTCTACGCTCTGTGCTTCTCAGGAAAGGCGGTCGGCCAATCGGTAAAGATAGCTACCTTCACGGTCAGCGCCTGATGCAGAAGTCGGGGTCTCCTGACATTCCGTATATGGACCAGACTCCGGAGACGACGCCCTCACCTGAAGTCCCGCCTCTACCAACCCGACCCCCACCCACTCTCAGGACCTCTAGCAGTAAGTCAATATTCAAGCAGTACATTCTACTGTCATCACTCTGGTGACACCATCCCATCAGGAAATCATGGGGTTGGACCAGTACTTTATATCTGGGAAGCCTCAGGTCATTAAAAATTCTCAGCCTGATCAGGTATCAAACTTGTGACCTTTGGATCCATAGACAAGGATTTCACTAGCACAAGATAATAGCACTATGTTGATGCTACCGGATCCCTGGTTGTCCACTTTATGTGGTTTATTCTTCCTAGATCATACATATTAAATTTTGAAATAGATACTATGCTTTTACACAGTGGTATTTCTATAGATCATGTGACATTTTTTATATTTAAGAATGACTAGGTCAATGTTATATAGTCTCCTGACCAATTTAGGGTAAAACAAACCCCAAACATATTGAATTCAAATTTTGAGTGTATGTATCCTGAGCATGAGAGTCAATATCCTCCGAGTTTGTACAGTTAGACAAGTATCTCCAAAGTAAATGTTGGATATTTCTCAACAGTAACTGATATTTTGGTATGTTCATGCTACCAGCTCTAGAAAGGATGAAAGACTAGACAGTTTTGATAAATGAATTTACTCATTCTGAAGCGATTTCTCCCAACCCGATCCTTTAAACTTTGAACTTTGAATATCTGGAATTTTGATTAAAAAAAATAGTGTATCCTGTTAGACCAGTAAGTCTATATGTGTACTAAGGTAATCAAGGAATGTGTGTGTCACAATGGAAGTATGGGAGTTTTAAATTCTTCTGAATGTTATCTCATTTCCCTGTTTACTTTTTCAATACCACCTTGCTTCTATTTGTCATAGAACTGATATACTAAAGGACTTTTCTAATGCTACACTTTAATTTTGATTATTTTTTGTCTGCTGTCATTTAACATGGTGATAAACATTTTGCCATGAATATAGTTGACCGTAAACCAGTCTATTTATGTATTTTGAGATGCATATGCATTTTGTGTTTTATCTTAATACCTGTATAAAAGATGAGCACATTAAATTAGATACACATGTGTTGTGTTATGAATTACATAACAGAAAAAAAGTTATTAAATTTCTATAGTTTTATTAAATATGCGACGAATGACGCCCGATGAACAAGTGTGAGTTGTTAGAATGGTTCAAAGTGGTGTCTCTAACAGACATGTAAGTGTTTGTTATTTTAATCATTGTGATTAAAAAAAAATGTCATGAGTTTGAAGTCCATGTAAAGTTTGTCCACATTTTTATGTTTATATTTTTTTTCAGTTTTCCATGTTGCCCTTTTGTTTGACAGTGTTATTATCAAAATATGAAATATAGAGTTAGAAAAGTCCTTAACCCTTTCTCTCATAGAGGACCATGAAAAGACCTATGCGAACAGCATAAAACCAGATCAGCCTGCGAGTAACTCGCAGGCTGATCAGGTTTTATGCTGTTCGCTGCTCCTCAGTGGTCTGGAAATGAGGATTTTGTAATTAAATTTGGTAAGGTTTAACTGTGGTTTTCTGCAGATCAGGCTTTATGTGATACCTATTGAGGGCGTCAAAATGAGTCAATATGAGTCTGTATGAGGGAAGGGGTTAAATGTATATACAGTATATGAAACTAACATTTTAGCTAAGTATCCTGACAGAACACCTGCTCTAAATATTATGAGTTCCCCGTCACATCATTCGAATATATGATGGCTTAATTCCCATAACCATTGGTTGAAAAGATGGTTACATAAATTTGTCACAAATGTGGCCATTCAATTTACTTTGAATAGGGCTTTTCGGAAAAGTAAGTGTCCCGATGGAACTCCTTGCATGTCATTGTAAATCTTAATGGTCCATGCGCGTGTTACAGCGGACAGTTATGTGGATGTGGGGAACGTAGCACCACCTGTGCCCCAGAGACCCGTGTCCCGAAATCCACTCTCTAGCAGTAAGTTGAGTTTAGCCATACATCATACATGTTTTCTGATATTTAATCCTACCCAGTTTCACTTTGTAATTTAGGGGCTTTATTAGAATGCCCCATGTTCTCAAAACAGGAAAAAGCAAAAAAAACAAAAAAAAAACAAAAACAACTCTACTTAAATATGATTTTTAGCTTAAACTCAAAATATGGCGCCTTAATTCATCGAATATTTAAGTTTGATTCTGAAATTGTACCTAGTTATTTCTTAAATGTTGGGCCATGCCCCTTTGTTTTCAATACTTTGTTATAAATTTATAATCCCCCTCAAATAACTTCAGAATCTCAAATACCACCAAGTTTTTTCCTTTAAAAATTTAAAAATTGTAATGATGCAAAATAACAAATTTGAGATGTTTTGAGTGGCACACGCCAGAATAAACTGTAAACAATTTTAATATCAAAACAATCTGATATTGTTTACTCTAATGTTTCATTTCTGTGATTGTAGCTGACAGTTACGTTGATGTCGGTGATGCTCCACTGCCAGACTCTGAGTACTCCCTGGCCGATGAGATCAGGTAAGGTTATCTATGTCTTGTGTTGCCATGGAAACCAGGGTGATGGGGAGTTGGTGTGAGGCAGTGTGGTATTGGGACACCTGTGTGTGTGTTTTCTTGTAGTAATTTATATTTATTTACCACAAAAAAAAAACTGTCAATAAAACTGACCTAAGTGAGCAATTCAAAACCAGATCAGACTGCTGTTAACTCATAGCCTAATAGGCTTTTATACAGGTCACCTCTTCTCAGAGCTCTATTTAAATATAAAAGATTAACTCTTTTCTTCATATAGACTCATTTTGATACATAGGCAAATTAGCAGACCCAGATCAGACAGCTCCTGTAGGAGCTCTTATAGGAGTGGTCTCTGTTTGCTTATACAATATTGTAGCTCAGTTTCTTCACAGTCTGTGTGGTGAAGAAAAATCCACTATTTCATATGCACTTTTAAGTCTAGTCAATTAATATTTATCAATTCATTAATTTGTACATGAATATTCATGAGGTATAGAATTAACTATAGGATTTGCCTTTTTATTCTTCTTTAACCAGGCATATTCATATAGATATGTTTGAAGCCGTGGCAGACGGCTGATCCAGGTCAGATTGACCTTTCTATGAGCTGTCTGACACATAAGATCATAGAAATATGCCTTGAACATTGCAAAATTGTATTCTCTAATTTTGAATCTTTCAGAATGATGCAATTACATTTAACTCAATCAATATATTGATCAATTTGAAAGAATGGCCCTACAAAGAAACTAAATCATACTTCATATAGACACATTTTGATGCATTGGCAAACAGAGCAGACGCAGGTCAGAGAGCTCCTATAGGAGCTGTCTGATCAGGGTCTCCTCTGTTCCATTTTTTCATATACCATTTTATGTTTAATTAATTAATATTCATCAAGTCATAAGTTTGTTCATGAATATTCATGAGGTAAAGTGTTAACTACGTATTACTGTATTCACATGTTGATCCACATTTTCAGGCCAGACCTTATGAAAGGAAGGTATAAGATAACATAACATCCTCAGCTAGCGATGCACTTTCTAACTCACTCTTCTCTCCATCTCCGTCAGCCGTGGAAGGGTCCAAAACATTGGATTTCTCATGTGCTTGCCACTCATCATTAAAATCAGAGTGCCGAAAAGCATGCTCGCATCTTTATTTGTTGTCTATTTCATATTCCTTCATTATAGAATTAAATCGTTAGTTTTCTAAGCATGTTCATGTTTGAATCAAATCATTGTTTTCAAAAACAATTACTTGTAAATTAGTATTATTTTTTTTTTTAGAATGTGAAACAAACGTTTGGGTTATTTTTGGTAACTTTTTTTTTTAAGGAATATTTGGTTTCAAATTAAAATCCTGAAGGTACAATGTAAGTGTTCTCTTCCATGGCTTTCTGGCATACAAGATCAGTTCTAATATGTATGTAGGAGCTGAATAATCTGTATGTATGCCTGTATGTATACAGATCAGTCTTAACTAAAACAGCTTTTATATTGAAGGATATCAGAGAACTAGATTTTTTTCATTCAGTGCATTTTTATGGGTAATTGTGCATTTACAGTAACACCTCATATAAAGACCACCTCACTATAAAGGTCCCTCACTGTTAAGACCACAATTTTCAGGACCCTGTTCCTGTCTACACTGCATAAATTGACTGGATAATAAGACCACAATTTTCAGGACCCTGTTCCAATCTACACTGCATAAATTGACTGGATAATAAAACCACAATTTTCAGGACCC
The DNA here is from genome assembly GCA_021229015.1 of Solen grandis. Lineage (NCBI taxonomy): Eukaryota > Metazoa > Mollusca > Bivalvia > Adapedonta > Solenidae > Solen > Solen grandis. The sequence goes on along the minus strand of CM037790.1, from coordinate 15,445,401 downwards.
TGTTCCCGTCTACACTGCATAAATTGACTGGATAATAAGACCACAATTTTCAGGACCCTGTTTCTGTCTACACTGCATAAATTGACTGGATAATAAGACCACAATTTTCAGGACCCTGTTCCAATCTACACTGCATAAATTGACTGGATAATAAAACCACAATTTTCAGGACCCTGTTCCGTCTATACTGCATAAATTGACTGGATAGTAAGACCACTATTCTTAGGACCCTGTTCCCGTCTATACTGCATAAATTGACTGGATAATAAGACCACAATTTTCAGGACCCTGTTCCCATCTACACTGCATAAATTGACTGGATAATAAGACCACAATTTTCAGGACCCTGTTCCCGTCTACACTGCATAAATTGACTGGATAATAAGACCACAATTTTCAGGACCCTGTTCCCATCTATACTGCATAAATTGACTGGATAGTAAGACCACTATTCTTAGGACCCTGTTCCCATCTATACTGCATAAATTGACTGGATAATAAGACCACAATTTTCAGGACCCTGTTCCTGTCTACACTGCATAAATTGACTGGATAATAAGACCACAATTTTCAGGACCCTGTTCCCGTCTACACTGCATAAATTGACTGGATAATAAGACCACAATTTTCAGGACCCTGTTTCTGTCTACACTGCATAAATTGACTGGATAATAAGACCACAATTTCAGGACACTGTTTCTTCATCTACTGCATAAATGACTGGATAATAAGACCACATTTCTTAGGACACTGTTCCATCTATACTGCATAAATTGACTGGATAATAAGACCACAATTCAGGACACTGTTCCCTCTATACATGCATAAATTGACTGGATAATAAGACACAATTTCAGGACACCTTTCCCATCTAACTGCATAAATTGACTGGATAATAAGACCACAATTTTCAGGACCCTGTTCCCGTCTACACTGCATAAATTGACTGGATAATAAGACCACAATTTTCAGGACACTGTTCCCATCTATACTGCATAAATTGACTGGATAATAAGACCACAATATTCAGGACCCTGTTCCCGTCTACACTGCATAAATTGACTGGATAATAAGACCACAATTTTCAGGACCCTGTTCCCATCTACACTGCATAAATTGACTGGATAGTAAGACCACAATTTTCAGGACCCTGTTCCCTTCTACACTGCATAAATTGACTGGATAGTAAGACCACAATTTTCAGGACCCTGTTCCCATCTACACTGCATAAATTGACTGGATAGTAAGACCACAATTTTCAGGACCCTGTTCCCTTCTACACTGCATAAATTGACTGGATAATAAGACCACAATTTTCAGGACCCTGTTCCCTTCTACACTGCATAAATTGACTGGATAATAAGACCACAATTTTCAGGACCCTGTTCCCGTCTACACTGCATAAATTGACTGGATAATAAGACCACAATTTTCAGGACCCTGTTCCCTCTACACTGCATAAATTGACTGGATAATAAGACCACAATTTTCAGGACCCTGTTCCCGTCTACACTGTATAAATTGACTGGATAATAAGACCACAATATTCAGGACCCTGTTCCCGTCTACACTGCATAAATTGACTGGATAATAAGACCACAATTTTCAGGACCCTGTTCCCGTCTACACTGTATAAATTGACTGGATAATAAGACCACAATTTTCAGGACCCTGTTCCCGTCTACACTGCATAAATTGACTGGATAATAAGACCACAATTTTCAGGACCCTGTTCCCATCTACACTGCATAAATTGACTGGATAATAAGACCACAATTTTCAGGACCCTGTTCCCATCTACACTGCATAAATTGACTGGATAATAAGACCACAATTTTCAGGACCCTGTTCCCATCTACACTGCATAAATTGACTTTGTAATAAGACCACCTTTTTATTTAGACCAGCTGATTGTGGTCACATGACAGATCATATTATTAAGGTTTACTGTATGTTTTCATTTGACAAAAATTCTTGTCTTTATTATATCCATGATAAAGGTCAAGAAAAAAGATATGTCTGTGTGTTTGGAATTATTATATTGGAAAGCTAACTTGTTCTTTTGTGTAGAGACAACTAAATGCATTTTTGTTTTGAATTAAAATGATGTGTTTTATATAGTTCATTATGACTGTTGAAAAATATCCATGAGAATACACCTTTTCTGGTTTTACAAGTGAAAATTTAAGACCAACCTTTCCAATATATGGTCAACTGCTTGCAAACAGTATCAGAACCAAAACCATGTGTTCTTTTGTGTATACCATGTCAACCATTGACTACCTTTTACCCAATTGTAGATATTGAATAGTCTGTAAGTTAAGTTGAATACATCTTTTTTAAACACTAGAAAGGTTCAAAAGCCTATATAAGACCAAAATTGATAAGTAAAATTAATTGATATATGAATTTAAAGTCTAAATAAACAGCAAAAAAATCTTATGTATTATAGGTTTGGAAATCTAGAAGTTTTAAAATGACCATGTTATACTTTGATTAAATAGTTAGGCATGTTTTTCTTGCTTTTTTAGACATTTTGTCTAATTTCATTCTGAATTTTTTCTTTTTAATCTCCTATATCATGTTTCAGCATATGATTTTAGATCACTGTTAGTCATCATGAATGATTGAAGGGTAGTTTTATCAAAATTGTAGCTTTTAACAAATTCACCATAGTGCCATAGATATCTAGATAGTATGATATACAGCCAGGTATGCCTGTACTTGCAAGAGTGCAATAGAACTCAGAATATCCAGTCAGTGTTTGTGGCTGAGTGGTTTGGGTGTTCACCCTGATGCTCAGCCACGACACAATAGAGTTATTAAAAACAGTACTGGTAATCTCTTATTTGGTGTATATAAGGGTAGTTCCAGGACTGGTTGCCCCGGGGTCAGGATAATATGACTGGGTGTGGTATCATGCCGCATGTCTGGTGCCTCAGATAGACAAAATGACAGAAATACATAGTGTTTGTGGGATGTAAGGTAAAGTCATGTAAACAAACAATTAATATTCCAACAATTTCATTCGCAATTTTTTTAAACATGTTTACAGAACATCAGCAAATAATAATATAATATATATGAGCAAGTTCTATAGTTATTGTTTGAATTTTACTTGGATAAATAAGAATTTTTTTTTCCTCGTGAGTCCATGTTAATAAATGTCTTCCTTGAATATATGTATGTATAACAATCTATTCAGCAAAGTGATATATTGCTTATAATTCATGCCCCATGTTCTTGAAAAAAAAAAGGTACTTACGTATGATTTTCATACTCGAAACTCAAACTTTGCCCATTAGTTTCAAGAGATTGAGAATGATACTCAAGTTTGAGCTGAAATCGTACTTAAGTATTTTTGAGAACATGGGGCCTGGTGTGTCTGCTCTTAATACAGGACCTGGGGCAAATTTGTATTATCTTTGTTGGCTGTCTGTGCAATATATGTCATTATATGTCTACATATTTCTCTATGTGTGTACATATATGTGTACACAGCCTTATATACCCAGCAGGACTACTGGTTCTTTTGCCCTATCCTTGCATATTTGCCATTAGGTTTAAACATAGTATGCCTGTGTTTCACAAAACATCCCAAAATTAGATTTTTCCCATTCAAATATCTTGAATAATGTTTCAATATCTATGATCAAAGACCATTTTTAAATAAAACATGCTGATAATATTATGCAAGCATATTTTTCTATTTCTTTGTCAGTACATTAAGCTTTTTAACATTTAAAGGTGAGGAACATCTCAAATTAAGCTGTTTAGCTATTCAAAAGTCCTTTTCTGTGAGACAGTAAATAAAGGGATTTTAGAAATTCAAAATTTTCAGCTGAGAAAAATTTCAATTTTATATTTTTTCATGAAATACAGGCCTGCAGGTACCATACTTACTATTTTTTATAGTACAGAATTTGAGATTTTTTGAGTTGAGGAAATATTCATTTCAAAATGTTTTATGAATCACAGACCTTAAAATTGCTTTTATACATATTCAAACATACACTGTAAATAGGATAAACTGTTCCATTAGAAACAGACTGCAAAGCAAGCACATCATCGCCATGGAGATGAACATTGCTTTTTGCTTAGTAATTCTTGATTATGCATATCCTAATATATTGCCTAGGGTTGGGGGTGACAGGGGGACTTAAGACATCAGGTGATTACCCTCAGGCAGAATTTGATGTACTTAGCTTAGTGAGACAGTCTCACAGGAATAAGACGTGGCTACATATTTGGTTGTATAATAAGTTATGCCAGTGTCCTCTCTACACTTGGGAGAGGTCAAGATGACCTTCTGTCCTAGGTGTGTGACTCAGTCAGTTTTGCAGTAGCCTAGATGTGGGTGTTTATAGACAATTGCATGTTTTAAATTTATTTTTCATTGATAATTATTAAAAAAAATAAAGCTGATGGAACCTGAGTATGCAATATATGTCTTGAAGGCCGGGAACCAGTATAAAGTATGTGTGAGGTGTCAAGAAAGCTGTGGGAACCAGTATACAGCATATGACTAGAAAAACTGTGGGAACCAGTATACAGCATATGACTAGAAAAAACTGGGAACCAGTATACAGCATATGACTAGAAAAAACTGTGGAACCAGTATACAGCATATGACTAAAAAAACTGGGAACCAATATTTAGCAAATGTCAAGGGAAACCATGGAACTAATATAAAACTTGAATGTCAAAGAAACTGGGGACAGTTCTTAGTTTCCTGACTATACATATATGTCAAGTCTTATTTACTCCAGTTCTCCTAGAACAGAATAGCATTACTTGATTTATTTCATTATCCTAATCTCATGTTTGATATGCGTACAGCTATGCAGCATCTTTACTAATATTTTATTCATCTAACAGGTCATCTTATCTCTACTAGCATATTGCAAAACATTTTGTTTCTAGTCTAGACGTTATGAATGATTCTTTTGTTGATTCTGTAATCTCGAGCATGGAGATGGAAACTCTGGAATGGATAATCATAGTTGTAACATACGTATGTATAAATAGACAGCAAATGGAACTGTAGCCCTGATTATTGTTGTGATTTTCTTGATAAATGCTAATATTTTTTTCATTTAATTTTTTTTTGTTGTATATTTCAAACAAAGAACAAATTGATTTGAAAATCACTAACATTTTTTAAATAAATCAGCATTAATATTTGTTCAGACTGAAGGTCTTGTTTATCAATATATCAGTTTATATTTTTGAAGTATTGTAAATTTCCATATTTTCTGCAATTCCTTAAATTAAATAAAAAAGACCCTAAATTTTTTACAACATTTGTTAACAAGAAAGAGATTGTTTATGCTATGGTTTCTACAATTCCTTGTTTTCCTTTCTGCAGGAAGTTAGGAATAAAAATGACTTACATACAATCTTAAAAACAAGAATAATATAAAGAGTAATAAATCATAAGTTGTATATCCATTATTTCTTTAACAACAAAGTTGTAGCTTCAAATAATACAAGTTCACTCTCTAGACAATTTTAGGCTTTTTACCAATCTCAGGAATTTTTATTTTCTATTTGGTTACAAAGTACTCAAATACTTAAGTTTCTATTGATCTTGACAATGATATCAAATATTCTTCCCAAGATATCTTGCTTCACTTAACCCTTTCCCTCATATAGACTCATTTTGACGCACTCAATAGGTATCACATAAAGCCTGATCTGCAGAAAACCAGTTAAACCTTACCAAATTTAATTATAAAATCCTCATTTCCAGACCACTGAGGAACAGCGAACAGCATAAAACCTGATCAGCCTGCGAGTTACTCGCAGGCTGATCTGGTTTTATGCTGTTCGCATAGGTCTTTTCATGGTTTCCTCTATGAGGGAAAGGGTTAAAAAATAGTTTTCCAGAACAAGATTGACACTATACTTTAATTGTGGAAGACCAAAATTATGGACCTTGAGTAGTTTACATAAGAAATAAAGACCTGACTTGAGTATTGAACAACAATATTGATATCTTACTTGAGTATTTTACAGAAGAAAATTGAGACTAGACTTGAGTATCACAAGATTGACACCAAACTCAAGATGTTAACAGACCAAAATTTAAGCACATTTACAGGAGTAGATTACAGAAGGAATTTAAAGGCCGGACAGAGTTGATACCTTACTTGAGTAGTTTACATATCAAGAGATAGTTCTCACTGAAGTAGTTTACAGAGTAAAAGTTATTGGGTATTTAACAGGACACTGTTCTAAGGCCATGTGTCTGTGTATGTAACCACTAGTTAACTTGTTTTGTCCTGTTTCAGGAAAGAACTGGAGAAGCGTCCTTTGTCGTCTGCTTACATCAAGCCGCATGACCTCAGCACCGTGCCAACTGCCAGGTCGGGAGCTCCGTTTGAGGACGTCATGAGGTTCCGCAGCGAATACGATGAAGACAGTCTCTATATAGATCTGGTAAGTTGCTGGCTCACTGTCCTGATTTTTCCGTAGCACTTTATTTTTCTCTTGCTGCCAGTATCTCTGTCTGTTTTAGCCAGCCTCTTTCTCTTTCTCACTCTTTTTCTGTCTCTCTGGTTAGTTCACATTGGATTATTGATTCAACTGCTTCACCAAGCATTTAAGTCACATGATTGTTCCATCTGTTTTTCAAAGCATTTAATTCACATGATTGTTCTAACTGTTTTTCAAAGCATTTAAGTCACATGATTGTTCCAACTGTTTTTCAAAGCATTTAATTCACATGATTGTTCTACTGTTTTTCAAAGCATTTAAGTCACATGATTGTTCCAACTGTTTTTCAAAGCATTTAATTCACATGATTGTTCTAACTGTTTTTCAAAGCATTTAATTCACATGATTGTTCTACTGTTTTTCAAAGCATTTAATCACATGATTGTTCTAACTGTTTTTCAAAGCATTTAATCACATGATTGTTCAACTGTTTTTCAAAGCATTTAATCACATGATTGTTCTAACTGTTTTTCAAAGCATTTAATTCACATGATTGTTCTACTGTTTTTCAAAGCATTTAAGTCACATGATTGTTCCAACTGTTTTTCAAAGCATTTAAGTCACATGATTGTTCCAACTGTTTTTCAAAGCATTTAATTCACATGATTGTTCTAACTGTTTTTCAAAGCATTTAAGTCACATGATTGTTCCAACTGTTTTTCAAAGCATTTAATTCACATGATTGTTCTAACTGTTTTTCAAAGCATTTAAGTCACATGATTGTTCCAACTGTTTTTCAAAGCATTTAATTCACATGATTGTTCTAACTGTTTTTCAAAGCATTTAAGTCACATGATTGTTCCAACTGTTTTTCAAAGCATTTAAGTCACATGATTGTTCTAACTGTTTTTCAAAGCATTTAAGTCACATGATTGTTCCAACTGTTTTTCAAAGCATTTAATTCACATGATTGTTCCAACTGTTTTTCAAAGCATTTAAGTCACATGATTGTTCCAACTGTTTTTCAAAGCATTTAAGTCACATGATTGTTCCAACTGTTTTTCAAAGCATTTAATTCACATGATTGTTCTACTGTTTTTCAAAGCATTTAAGTCACATGATTGTTCCAACTGTTTTTCAAAGCATTTAATTCACATGATTATTCCAACTGTTTTTCAAAGCATTTAAGTCACATGATTGTTCCAACTGTTTTTCAAAGCATTTAATTCACATGATTGTTCTACTGTTTTTCAAAGCATTTAAGTCACATGATTGATCAAACTGTTTCACAAAGCGTTTAAGTTTAGAATTTTTCTCAGTCTACTATTTGGGATTCTTGCATATATAAGAAAAAGGAGAAAATTGGTATATATGTATTTGTTAAAACAGGGTAAAATCAATGAGATGTTTCTAGACAGAATATGATAAATTTATATTTACAAATGAATGAAGGATTCACAATTACATCACTGCAAAGTTTGTTATCCGCCAATGCCAGTAGTTCTAAATTGTGTATTTCTTGTGTTTTTCCTATTTCTAAGGCCACAAAGAAAAAAAAATCATGTTTTTGTATAGTTTACACATATGTGTTACTCTTTAGCTCACCTGAGCTCTTGGGTGAATCTTCACAAAAGACGCTAAAATAAACTCTAGTTGCCATGGCAATGGAAAGAAAAAAAAAAGAAAACTTTAAAAATCATCTCCATTAACACTACTGGCCAGATTTCAAAATGATTTAGTACAGATGTTCCTTGGGTAACCCTCTACCATGATTGCTAAAATAATGCTGATCTGTAAAAAAACATGGCAGCCATGGGTGTGGCTAATTTGTCGTAAATGTAAATAGTGAAAACTTTAAACGACATCTCTGAAATCACGGACAGATTTTGATTAAACTTGGCAGGGTTGATCCTTGGGTGAACCTTCATAAAAGTTGCTAAAATAATTTGTTCCATGTGGGAAAAAAAAATGAAAACTTAAAAATCATCTCTTTCAAAACTACTGGCCAGATTTCAAAATGTTTTAGTACAGATGTTCCTTGGGTAACCCTTTACTCAGATGAACGACCCAGGGCCTCTATGGCCCTCTTTTTTCCTTTCTTTGATTGCGTCTCATTCTAACTACACCAGGTGTCGGGTAGAGTCGTGCGACAGTCCAAGTTGCGACTGAGTGTGAAATCGTTCTATCACCAGGTTTCTATCCCAATCCAAGTGAGGCTAGAAAATGACCTTGACCTTTTTACCAGATTTTATTATGAATTTATGCATAACAGTTTTCCAGCTAACATTTGGTTGTCAAATGATAGATTTCATTGTGTGCTGAGCATGTATTAAAGTGTGATTCAAATGTGTGCAGCATATGTCATGATTCAATTTACCATGGTCAAATGTGTTTAGAGTTTATATTATGATTCAATTTATCATGGTCAAATGTGTTTAGAGCTTATGTCATATTTCAGTTTATCATGGTCAAATGTGTTTAGAGCTTATGTCATTATTCTGTTTTCCATGGTCAAATAGAATAGAGCATATGTCATGATTCAATTATCATGGTCAAATGTGTTTTAGAGTTTATTTCATGATTCAATTTATCATGCTGAAATGTGTTTAGAGCTTATTTCATTTTTCAAGTAACCATGGTCAAATGTGTTAGAGCATATGTCATGATTCAGTTTATCATGGTCAAATGTGTGCAGAGCATGTATCATGATTCAATTTACCATGGTCAAATGTGTGTAGAGCATGTATACTGACTGTCATGTCTTCCAATGTTTACTAGCTTCTGTATCAGAAGTGTTAACCTTGTGTGAAAATTAATGGAATGTTTATCCAAGTTGAGTTAATGTTTGTGATTCATAATCAGATAGATAGCATAAATAACCTGTATTTTTGTGCATTCCTTCTTGAAAATAAATTTTTTTAATAAAATCCATTTTCTTTTTATTATAATCTTAAAAATATGTATCCAATTGTTTTTATCAAGGTATTGTTCAAATGACTGCCCAGGTATTTTTTTTATTTATATGTCAGTTAAGTTATAATATGATTTTCAAACAGTATGCTTGGGGATGATTCTGATAGACTGTGTTCAAGTGACACTTTTTCATGTACTTAGTGCTTAGCCCTTTACCTCATGAATATTCATGTACAAAGTTATTACTATATTGAAATTAATTAATTGGATTTTAATTAGAATTGATTGGAATCAGTAGGGTTTTCTTTGCCAGCCAGACTGTGTAGAATCTTGAGTTATATAAGAGCAAACAGAGGAGAATTTAAACAGATAACTCCTGCCCTGTTTGCTAATTTATATGACGAGGGATGACCAAAAAGCTTTTATCTCCTTTTATTTCTAAATGTATTTCGAATAATTTCACAGTCAGCCCTTGACGAAGTAGAGATTTAAGACTAGCGTGTATTCGTTTTACATGACCTCATGTGTTTACATGTGTTACAGAGTGACGACCAGGTATACGGGACATTTGGGAGCCGGTACAAGTCCAAGCTGGAATCCGAGTCCCTGTACCAAGTCTACAACCAGGAGAAGATCTCACGTGCCAGTAAACGTAAAGCCATGTACTCCAGCTTTGATGAATCTGGTATGCACCATACTTTGTTAAAAATGTTGACATTCAAGATGCATTTCTCTAAGTTTTTAGCTAGGAAAACTTAATCTCAGTCTTTCACATTTTATTGCTAAGTGCTAAGTCAACTGCTCACAAGCAGTATTCCCCCCTCCCACCTCAAAAAAACAACAAAACATGTTCTTTTGTATAAACCAAGTCAACCATTGACTCCCTACTATTCAGCTGTAGTTATTAAATAGCATGGAAGTGATGTCAGTTTGAATTAATCTGTAAACACCTGAAGTTCCATTGTTTTGTAGCCTCTCAGTGTCCAAAAAAGATACATTGTAGATCCTTTATAACATCCTCGATTTTAACATGTAGAACAACAAAACAAGGACCAACACTGAACCTCTAGTCTGTATTTTATGATATGTTTAGTTATGTAAATATAGGATCTCATATGAGTTGTCATATAATATACAATTTTAATGAACAAGTTCAAGAAAATGGTTAAAAGCGAGCTTGTGGGTTAAAGGGTTAAAACTTTATGGAAGAGTTGGATCTTTTATGATACATGTAGCTGTTGCTGCACTTTGACGTCAAAATCAAAATTTAAGCTGCGATTTCGTTTACACCAAGTCCTGATAAAGGCCTATAGCTTGTTAACCCTTTCCATCATATAGACTCATTTTGACGCACTCAATAGGTACCATATAAAGCCTGATCTGCAGAAAACCACAGTTAAACCTTACCAAATTTAATTACAAAATCCTCATTTCCAGACCACTGAGGAGCAGCGAACAACATAAAACCAGCTCAGCCTGCCAGTTACTCGCAGGCTAATATGGTTTTATGTTGTTCGCATAGGTCTTTTCATGGTTTCCTCTATGAGGGAAAGGGTTAATTCAGTCTTTCTGCTATTTCTACATTATTGTAACACATATGCACCCAAGGTACTTCTGTACTTTCCAATTTTGGTGTGCTCCAGGTAACCCAACCTTACAATATCTACGGTAAACATTAATTATAGTTTTACTGTCTATATTTCATTATCTTTGTTCTATTAGCATGGTTTGTCAGAGATTTATTAATGTTTATTGAAAGTTTGAACTCAGAGCGTTAATTATTTTTTTAAAAATCACCCATGTCTCAATAACTTCTGAAACAGGCTTCATAATAAGATACATTTATAAATAATTATGATGTGGTCAGATATAATGCCGTGTTCAGAATTGGGCCCCAAACATGGAATAGAATGCAGATGGACGAAAGTTGCATCTCAAGTCCCCAGTGTTTGTCTTTACCCATATACAATGCATATACTTTTGGGGGCAGATTAAGTTTCCTACTGGACATTACTCAGCCTATCATTGCAGCGATTTCAAGTCCAGGCAGGGTCACTTAAACTTTTCATGTGATGAGACCTTCCAGTTGGTTGCAGGTGCCTCTGTGTTCTGTGTTCTCCTCCACTTGTAATTAGCTTGTTGTTATATATGATAGAAATACTGGAAAAAAAAAATGTCCATAATACCATCAGGTCTTCTTCAATATATAACTAGGTTTATATTGCCTGTGCATCATAAATTTTCTGTTCTGGTTGCCTCCGTGGCCAAGAGTGTAAAGTCCCTGACTTTAACACTCACTCAGCCCCTCACCTCGTGGGGTTAAGTCCCGGCAGGGTCATTCAGATTTTTATGTCAGGAAGCCTTCCAGCTGGCTTGTGGTAGGTCGGTGGTTCTACCTGGTTGCCTCAGTGTCTTCCTTCAGTTGTAATTAGCTTGATGTCGCTTTATGACTGAAATACTGTCAAAGCGAGCATAAACTAAAGAAATCAATCAGTCACTTTTCTGATCCAGATGAAGAAGGATATGTTGACGATGAAGAGAAGGACCAAGTGTACGAGGAACTGTCAGATTTCAGCTCCGGCCGAGGCAGTCTGGATGTGGACAACAAGTCTGAGGGCGACACTGCTTCCCAGTCTAGCAAGATTTCCACACTGGAGATGTTTGGCAAGAAAGGGACAGTACTCCGAACACTTTGGGCAGAAATGCCAGAGGTCTGTACAGGATTACCTGCTCTTGAAAATATGTTGTTCACTGACAGAAGTTTTCTTCAGTTAAAAGAAGTATTTTGTTGTTTTATCCTCTGCTGATGTTTTCTTTTTGTTCTTAAAAATGGCCATGTGCAACAGATTGTAATAGTTCTCTTAAATGGTGTAAAAATTAGGGGAAATAGGAAAATGTACCTTTTACTATATGATGATGTTTTGAATAGTTTAGGCTATGCAATTTTCTGGTCATACAAAGTTTATGCATTGGTTTAAAGTTCAGTCATTTAATGTATTGTGTTTTTCTTTTCAGGTGAAGTCAAGTGGAGTATTAGATACCATCACCCCAGCGGAGAGAAAACTGCAGGAGGTAGGTGTGGTCAGATGATCCTGGGGTCAGGGGTCAACAGCAGGGGTCAGAGACAAATATTCAGTCCAAAAATGTGCTTTTCATTAAATACACAGTAGTGTATGAAATTGAAGTTAAAACCCATGTTGATGAATCAAACTGGTTTCAGAGATTAGGTATTATTCATGATTGAATGTAAATTGAAAATGAACCCTTTACTTCATGAATATTCACATACAAATTTATGACTTCATGAATACTGTAAAATCATAATATTTCGTGGGGGATTAATTTTCGTTGATTTCGTGGACACCGCTATCCACAAATTTATGTCCCCACGAAAAGTTTTCATTTATCATGTCAAACAGCTCTCCGATAATGACGACCTTCTCCCATACCCCAACAGACTCAAGTAAAATGAGTTCAATAATATAAAGTTTATGTTCTGGAATATAATGTATTAAAAAGCAAATAAACAAATCGCCAAAGAAAACTTCATAATGTTAGTTGTGTTACTTTTTGTGTTTAATGTACAAGTGCAACTAATTTTGAGTTGGTTTCCACCATAAGTTACAGTACTCCACCCACTTTTGTTTATACTGCGGTCGCTGTACTAGTCATGTTTTATGGTACATAGTTTTATAATATATACATGTTATATGTACATTTATATATATTATTCGTCTTATCCTTTCATTTGTGAAGTTTTGCTTCATTACAAATTGTGTCATAATTTTTTTGAGTACACAAGTGTCTTCAAGTTCCTGCGTAGATAAGCTGCATGGGTAGGAGAGATCCACCCTGTATTATGGCCAATATAGCACAGTGATTTGTCGTTGTCATCAAGAGGACTGATTTGACACCTGCTGTGCCCCCATTGTCCACTTGCCCCCAGGCACTACAAGACATCCTGTCTAGCCCCAGTTGATGACGAGTGGGTCAGGGATATCATGCTGTGCTACAACTGTGGTGACCTCGGTTTTTATCCTAAGCAATACATGGCCGAAATATTACGAAAATTATATGGCCACAAGCTTAGATTTATTTACATTTACTTTGGTCTGATTAACGCTCCCTAAAAGTAAGTTCTGAAAACAGATCTTAACATATACTAAATGTCATGTCATTAACATATTATGATCAATATTAGGCTGCATTCTTTTCAACTTAAATTTTGTAAAGGTCTTCAAATCAACGTCCAGATAACGTTGAAATAAATAAAAAAAAAAAAAAAAAAAAAAAATTCTAACGCACGAATCCACGAATTCTTGTCCCCATGAACATGTCTTTTTCACTGAATCCACGAAATTTCATCCCCCACGAAATAAAATGATTTCACAGTATTAACTGAACTTTAAATGGTAAATGAAACAGTGGACTTTTCTTTGCTAAGCAAACTGTGTAGAAACTGAGCTACAATATTGTAAAAGCAAACAGAAGAGACCCTGATCAGAAAGCTGTCTGTTCTAGGTCTGCTATGTTAGCCATTGCATCAAAATGAGTTGATATGAAGTAAAATAAACTGTATTGCTTTAATTGAATACTTTGTGTTTATTTTTAAGAAACAGTTTTATCAAGGACCTCTGAGTGCCAGCAGCAGTACCAACGGAATGATTTTTATAAGCGATACTTTTCTGTTATTGTAAAATAAATTGATTTACAAATTTTGTTTAAATGTGTAAAAGACATCCCTTTTGATATTTCAGTCTATGTTTGAGATCATCACGTCAGAAGCGTCGTACCTGAAGAGTCTAAACGTCCTGATAGATGTGTTCCTCATGTCCGAAGAGTTTGGTAACGATCACTCAAACAAGTGCGTCCTCACCCGGCAGGAGAGGCACGTTGTCTTCTCCAATATCGGAACTATCCGAAACACCAGTGAGAAGTATGTATCTTTCATTGGATCTGATTAGTTGAGGGTCGTTTTCTAAAGCCTAAAAAAGTTGTAGTTCAGGTTTATTGCAAGGTTACCTTACCTTACCTAGCAAAACGTTTTGACCCGGGGTTTTTTCAAGGCACACTGTTCCTTCAGTTTTTTTGTTGTTTTTTTTGTTGTTTTTTTGAGAATTTTTTGGTGAAAGTTTGCATATTCATTTACAGGCGACCATAGCCATTTATTTTTGTTCAGTATGATTACAAACGTAGCAAAATTTTCAAAACTAAGGGCTCTACTTCATCAGTTGGAGAAGTAATATTTTAACTTCAGGCTAAAGAAATGAAAATTTTCAAAATAATGGTTTACTGTTTAAATGTTTCAGTGATAATGAATGGTATGTCTTGATAAATTAATGCAAATAGTGTGGGATTTTACAAATTGATTTTGAAAGAATGTATTGACTATTTAAAAAAACCTTAAAAAATATATTAAAAATTTTTTTATTCATTTCTAAAATTGGCTATCCTCTAACCTATTTTCTTCATACTGTCATTGGATTATTTAGCATTTTTTAAATCATAAAGCAATCGTTTGTTTTCTTTCATTTTCTTAAACATGTCAGTCCAAAAGATGACTTTGTACACATTTCTTCATTTGTTCAATCAAAATAGTACTGAAAATATAACCTTTTCTAAAATTTCTTTTAGTTTGATCTGATGGAATGGCACATTTAGGAAGTTAAAAATAAAAAGAATAATTACAATGACTCATGATACTATGTGATTTCTTTTGTCGTTTTGAGGGAAACAGAATTTTTATTATAAGGAGGGAGATTTAGTAAGACGCAAAAATAGGCATATTCCTGCCCTGAATGTTTGTCTGAGATTGTCAAACAAAAGTAATTATTGAAAGCAAGGTTCACACGCTTTGTTTGTCGAAGGTTTGTACAGATTTTCATTGGTTAAACTGATATGCATATTATGTCAAGACAGTCTGGCATCAATATAATAAAAATAATTTTATTTTTTCTTTGCAGGTTTTTATCAGATCTTGAGTCTCGCTGGCAGAAGTCTGTCATCCTTAGCGATATCTGTGATATTATAACGGAGCATGCCACCAAATATTTTGAGTGTTACGTCCACTACTGCAGCAATCAGGCCTTTCAGGACAAGTCGGTCACTGACCTCAGGTGAGGACACTAACACAGCTCAAGCTGATGCTGCAGTTTTATAATCTCGCTAAAAGGACATGGAAGCAGTCCCTGTGGTCAATGGATAGAGCTATGTATAACTGTTTAATTTGCATGATTGACAAAGGATTATAGTTATATTAATTTTCACCCCAAACAAGGAAATAACAGTAGACCATATTAACCCTTTCCCTCATAGAGGATACCATGAAAAGACCTATGCGAACAGCATAAAACCAGATCAGCCTGCGAGTAACTCGCAGGCTGATCAGGTTTTATGCTGTTCGCTGCTCCTCAGTGGTCTGGAAATGAGGATTTTGTAATTACATTTGGTAAGGTTTGAGTTTGGCTTTCTGCAGATCAGGCTTTATGTGGTACCTATTGAGTGCGTCAAAATGAGTCTATATGAGGGAAAGGGTTAAAAGGCCACAATTTGGATCTATCGGTTGCCTAGGGTGTTGGCCACAAGATTTTAATGTTATAGGTTTAATGCTTAATTTGCTGCTTGCATGGGTTTACTATAACTGTGTTACTTGGCATTCAGGGTTTAGTGGTAGTTAGTGGTGTTGGAATGATATACATGTTTATATATAGATGTGGTATCAGACCACTTGTCAAAGCCATGATACCACAAACTTGTCTTAAGCGGTCAGTCAAGGGAACAATAAAAAGTGACTGCTTAACAGAGATGGTTGTTAAATAGAGGTTAATCATATAACAAAATGCTAGTTTGGTAATATCAAAACTGACCGCTTAATGCCGATTGACCACTTAATATGGGCCACTTATACAGGCTCAGCTGTATATGTAGACAAAGTGCCACTAGTGACTGAAATATGCTGTTGCTGTGGCAATAAAGTCAAGTAACAAATTCCTACCCCCCTCCCATATTTTTAAACAATAGTTTTAAAAGTGAGCAACCCTGCTATGAATACAGGAAGAAGCCTGAGTTTGCTGAGGGGTTGAAGCGACTAGAGAGTCACCCAGAATGCCAAGGCCTGCCGATGATCTCCTTCCTGTTGTTGCCCATGCAGCGTATCACCCGTCTTCCCCTCCTCATCGATGCCATCTGTCACCGTATGGACCCCATCAAAGACAAAGCGCGACACAAGTCAGCCATTAATGCCTTTACTGCTCTCAGTAAGGTGAGTGATTATGCCCTTCTTTTCAGTGGATGTAAGAAGTGATGTTATAATTATGACATCACATAAATTGAATGCTTAATTTGAATAAGACATCATCTTAATTCTATATCGTAATGTTTAGTCGTCATTAAATCAGACCTGTGCCGTGCATGCATAGTCAGTGTGCTTGCACAAAATGTTTTGATTATATGTCATGAGATGATTTTATATATATCCTCAAGTGCCCAAACTGCGACCCTCTAGGATTTAATTAGGAAATGCAACATAAAAAAATACATAGAATAGAAACTGTGCACATACCAATTAATTCTATCAAATTCACATTGATACCCTCCAAAAATTCTTTTATACATAATTATTCACTCGAAAATAACATTTAATACATTACGAGTCAAATATTATGCCATCATTTTGTGTGGTCCTAACTCCGCCCCCTAGGTGATGTCATAGCGGTTGCGAATTGTACACATATGACTTCCATTTATAAATATGTAAACATAAATTGAGTGTTAAAGGGCCATTCTGCGTGGAAATCATTTTGTATTAAGAAAAAACACATAAAAAGAGTGGTGCGAGATAAAATTTGCAATATTTATCAGTTTGAATCAAAATTTCGTACAAAAATCATCTGAGTTTATTTACAGAAACTAGTAAAAAAAATCTCACAGTCGCTTACGCGTGTGATAAAATCTAGCAAGACTACGATAAAAAAAAAAGGAAGGTGGCGGAGATAGGACAGGGGCGCAGTTAAGACCTCCGACGATAAGTTTACTGTTATATCTACTTACCTGTATTTAAATTGAGTTGTGGAGGACACTGTAGTATAGCAGTAAAATTCATTGACTACAGATCCAAAGGTTGCTGTTGTATATACATTTTAATACCTTCATAATTATGAACACATTTAAAAAAAAAATTAATAAACTTTTTATTTATTACAAAACCTATATTAATCATTCTCAATGGCTCTGGTGACGGCTTATGTGGTCATTATTGTGGGAGGAAACTGGAGTGCCCAGAGAAAACCAAGTGTCTAGATGGGCAGCCACTTTTACCCTCTCAAGTATAAGACCAGGAATCGAACCCGGAACAAATTGGTGAGCAGTGAAGCACATTACTACCACTCTATCCAGACTCACAGTACTGGTATAACCCAGGAACTCTTGAGAGAGATTAGTATAAATAAAATATTCCCAATAAACAGAAATAGTTTTGATAAAATACAACATTTAAAAATGGCAGACAAAATATAAATAATGTCTATCAACAGGTGGTGAAGAAATGTAACGAAGGGGCCAAAAAGATGCAGCAGACGGAACAGATGTACTTCATCTCCCGCCAGATTGCCTTTGCTGTCAAGGTAACAAGATATTCTACTTATGATGTCATACATTTATTACAGTCTTTTACAGTTATTATATTTTAACTTTGTACACTAGGACACAAGGAAAACTCAGGATATCTTCTATACATGACTTTAATCCATGAATATTCATGTACAAAATTATGACTTGATGAATATTAATTAACTGAACTTAAAATGAAACATGAACTCATTTTTCTCTTGTTTGATGTTTTTCATGGTACATAGAAGCAGCCTTAAATTTTATGACTTTGTATATATTTCAGGAAATCCCATTGATATCAGCATCCAGATTCCTCGTAAAACAAGGGGAGGTAACCAGGATTATCAGTGAATCAAGTGGAAGAATCTTTGGCAAAGGGAAGCCTGAAAAGAAGAATGTCCACCTCTTCCTTTTCAGTGACATTTTACTGGTCACCAAAAAGAAAAAGTATGTAAATTACTTAACCCTTTCCCTCATAGAGGACACCATGAAAAGACCTATGCGAACAGCATAAAACCAGATCAGCCTGCGAGTAACTCGCAGGCTGATCAGGTTTTATGCTGTTTGCTGCTCCTCAGTGGTCTGGAAATGAGGATTTTGTAATTAAATTTGATAAGGTTTAACTGTGGTTTTCTGCAGATCAGGCTTTATGTGATACCTATTGAGGGCGCCAAAATGAGTATATGAGAGAAAGGGTTAAAGTGAGTATATGAGGGAAAGGGTTAAAGTGAGTATATGAGGGAAAGGGTTAAAGTGAGTATATGAGGGAAAGGGTTAAAGTGAGTATATGAGGGAAAGGGTTAAAGTGAGTATATGAGGGAAAGGGTTAAAGTGAGTATATGAGGGAAAGGGTTAAAGTGAGTCTATATGAGGGAAAGGGTTAAAGTGAGACCCAATCTCATTAATATCAGCTCTTCATTTTCACTCCCGATACTTTGTTACGAAGATCAGACTGCATTCTATGAAAGTTTGTCTCAAATCGACCTTTATGTCATGAATATTAACAAGAAAATTATTTCAAAATTGTCCAACCAGAATGCGTGTTTCAAAACCAGATGAACTTAAAAATCAGAATACCTTGGTGATATACACAAAATCAAATTTTCAGAGTTGTATGTATATGAAAGAAAACAAAACATTATGTAGCTGGAACTACAAAGAAAACAGTATATTATTACTTTGTCGCCATAAAATACTAACCGTTTATATAATGCTAGCCTTTTTTAATCAGTCAGTAGAGACAAAATATAATACCCTTGTTCTATATAATTGAGGTCTATATAGGAATCGTGTAATTTTACATTCAATCTTACACTCTCCTTACATAAAGATAAGGTTGGATGCCAGGTTACTAATCACCTTTAGTGGGAGTTCTAGTTTTATAATACGTCAGATTTTTTTGTTTTTATTTTCCTTCTTTCATTTATCAATTATTTTCACACTGGAAGCCATCTTATGAAAGGATTGAACACAAATTGAAGTAAGTTTCATATTTCTTTGGCTAGCATCCTTGATTTTAATGTAATAATGAACATACACCTAAACATTTCAGCAATCAGTACATCGTGACAGACTATGCCCAGAGGAATTCTCTACATGCGGAAAACATGGAGAATCCGGAGAAAAACACAAGACTCCTCCCACTGGGCGTGCCCACCGGCTGCAAGTACCCGT
>CM037790.1:15375669-15425669 GCA_021229015.1 Solen grandis | reverse complement strand
TTGCAATTTTGTGGTATTTGGTGTAATTAACTCTATGTAATCTGCTTTGTTAAATGTTAACAGCATGGCTCATACTTAATGCATGTGCAAGCTTTACTAGATGGTAAGTCAATCCTTAAACTTGCATGTTTTGGTTCCATGTAGATATCTGGGCTGAGTTACAAGTTAGGCAAGTCTTCTGTGTTTTTAAAGAATATCTCTTGACAACACAAAATCTTCAAACATGTTGTTTGTTGTTAGAGGTATTTCAAATGGAGTTTGAATGAGAAATCCTCAAAATGTCCTATTACCTTCATTTTTTTTCCAAAGAAATAAAGTGACTAAAGAAAGAAGGTTAAGGTATACTTTGGGTGAAATAGACCTATTTCATGAATTCAGAAAAAATATATGGATGGCAGGTTTTATAGGAGATGTACAGATTTTAAAATTCAAATTCTTTATTTATTAATTAAAAAGCATCAGTCATTCATACAATACATTTGATATCCAGGAAGCAAGAAAAGAGGCAAGTTACTAGACTTATTCAACAATTTATGAAAATTGTGAGCTGGCGATTATTTCATAATCATGGATTTATATCAGTGAAAAGTTTTTTATATTTAACTGAGAAATGAAATGTCTGGTAGTCAGTATAACCAACACTAAAACTAAAAGTTAGCTATGGATGTCATGGAGATGTTTTTGGTGGAATATATGGACAGTCAGGTCCTTGCCTCTTATATCTGGACCTGTCCTATAGCAGACTGCACCAGTGACACTGTATGCACACAGACGGACGAACAGGTGTCAGCATTATGCCATGTAGTCTCACCATCATCAGCGACTGCATCCCGACATCCAGGGAACAATGGCTGTGTCATTTGTCTGGGGTAAGAACTCGTGGCGTTAAGATGATAAAATTCAGAAATGTAATAATGAGCGTTTCAAGCAATCAAGGATATTTTTTTATTTTATGGAAGTAATAATTGTTTTACATGTTCTTACTTGAAAATTTATCAGTTTATTTCAAATGTTTTTAAACTTCGTCAAAATTTGAAATATTTTTTTTAAAAAAAGAGCATAAACTTTATGATTTGGAGATCATGCTGCTTGAGAAAACTTTGAGACAGCATTTCTGTTTTATAAAGAAACTTAACTGCCTTCCATAACTTCAGTGTTCATACTCCTTCATTGTTCCCTGGATGTCACTCAAGGTGGGTAACTCTGCAGATAGATTAACTTTTGTAATTGCCTCCCTTTACACGAACAAGGTAATAGCAGTGAAACTTGATTGACAAAGTAAGTATATTGGCACACCATTTTCCTATATGTTAACATGAACTTAATGGGCTACAAGAAAGGTTAATCTGCTTGCATTGACAACTCATTCCTCACAGGGCATGAATTCCACCAAAAATACTTAGTGCTTAGTAAAACTTACGCTTAAACTAGGTAGAAAAAATTCCTCCATTCCTTTTCTATGGAATATTCAAGTATATGACAAAGTTAAAGTAAATTATACCTTGATAGCTAACAATTTTTGGTAAGGAAAGAAATATTTTCGTTTAATTTATTAGAAGATGATTAAATTCACCTTTAAGTATTACTATGTGCTTAGTATGTTGGATGGAATTCAAGCTATCTGTCATATACATATATCTCAACCAAAGCAAGGACATCTTTATCTCTCTCATCTTGTTTTTCATTAATATTTTATTGATTTTTCAAAATTTTCAATAAAAAATAAATATTTCCTACTAAGTATCACTATATGATATTTCACATACCAGTATTATTTTAATGGTTGATTTAAGTCCTTGCTTTGCTCATTCATTTTCATTTAATATTTATTATTCATGAACATGCATCATCGTTTGTACATGGCCTAGTCAAAATTCAGGTGAACTTTGGAAAGTATTCTTTCATTTTGAAATAGATATTATTGATTTAGATTCATGAGGAAGTCAGTTTTACCTTTTACCTGGGGACATGTGACCAGTATTTGCCGTAATCATTCTGCAAGGCACTTATTGCTACCTTGCCTTACTGATCGCCAAGTAACACATAAATACTTCAGAAAGTATTTTAATTATTACCTTAATGAAAAGAATACCAAAACATTCTTAAATTTTTAACTAATCTTGTTATTCAGTAAGTATGTTATGTATGCAAGTCCTTGATTAATTAATTCAGGGTTTTTCCCTGGCGCACAAAATTGACCATTCTGACACCCAATTTGCTCAGATGACCCTCAAATATTTCATATTTTGTCTATATTAAACAAGGGGACATTTGTCCCCCATTTGAAAATATCTACGGAAAACCTTGCATGAATTAATTGTAATTAATCCTTAATGGATCAGTGTCTAGGCTGATCAGAATTTACACTGGTGTTCAGGGTGTTCACTTGTTACCACATGACAGCTGTTCAGAACATGACCAGGGTACCTAATCAGATCAGCAAGCATGTGTTGCATGACACTATGGAATGTGTTATAAACTGTGATTGTTTATCAGTCTGTTCTGGATTACCACGGTTTTACCTTGGGTAGAGTGGCGTGTCCATGTGGTAAACAGTTAACGCAAGTCCCTCATGTAGAGGGTTCAGAAACTGACTACAGCATCTTGGGCTCTTGTCATGTCTTGTCAACTTCTTAACCATTTCCCTCATATAGACGCACACAATAGGTACCACATAAAGCCTGATCTGCAGAAAACCACAGTTAAACCTTACCATATTTAATTACAAAATCCTCATTTCCAGACCACTGAGGAGCAGCGAACAGCATAAAACCTGATCAGCCTGCGAGTTACTCGCAGGCTGATCTGGTTTTATGCTGTTCACATAGATCTTTTCATGGTGTCCTCTATGAGGGAAAGGGTTAAACAAACATGATTCAAGTTAAAAGTATCAACACTGGTATATTCAGTGAAATGTACATGTATTCACATACAGGAGTACCCGATACGCTGCTTTGACCTAAAAACTGCCACATTAAATAACAATAAAAATAAAATTCAACAACCTTATATATGATAAGAAGGTAGGTAAAGATGTTGAATTTTTTTATTTTTTTTTTTTTAAATGCAGCACTTTTTCAGTCAAAGCAACGTACCGGATGTATTGAGATATAGCCATGTCTAATTTCTAACATCAGTCAGTATATATTGGTGACAGGCATACAGGTGTATACGTATCAGTGTATTCAAAGTAATCTAGATTTTCAAAATATTTGAATCTCAATGATATAATGGATTTTCCATCATAATTCTTGTAATAAGTGTATTGGTTAGTCTAAAAAAATGCAAATTTCTTCAAGGGCATACTTCTAATTGATTGTTTTATTGTTTTACTTGTCATAATTTCATGATTTATTCTCGAAGAACTTCAAGGTTAGCACATTTTGAAACTTATTAAAGAAGAATTGTGTCTACCTATTGCCACAGTTTGTCTAAGAATAAAAATAACCAACATTATTACTTACATTATAGGATTTAAAAATATTATGAAAGTCTTGCAATAAATGGTCTTCAAACCTCTTAAGTTTTTAATAAGTGAAAAAAAAAAAACAAAAAAACCTAGTTAAATAATAGCTTTGATTCTTTAAAAACATGTACATTATATATTATAATACAATGTAAAGGAAAGATAAAAAAATGACTAACAGCTTAAGCTGTAAAAATGTTGCTGGCAATGCATCAAAATGCATGTTATATACCTGTGCATGGCTCAGTAGGAGAAAAGTAGTGATGGGTTCATTAGAGAGGAAAGAAAAATGATCACATTAATTTGGAGTTTAAGTTTCTTTCTTTCTTTATTATTTAAGTATATAATGATGATTGATGTAGAATACAGATGTGAAGGACAGACCACAAGTATATATATATATATGTATATTTTTTTTATTTTTTTGTCTTTGTATATTGTTTACAGATTGTTGTAATGCTTACTTGACTTGGTTTCAATTCTTCTGGGCATTTTGATTATCATTATTGCTTGGATTTTTTAAGGACAATAAATTTTACATTTATATAACATGATGGGGGAAAAATAAGTTTCAAGTGATTTTAAGGGAAATATTTCAAGTACAGTAATAAGAAGATAGAAAATATGAATGTAATAATCATCTATTCAGTAGCATGACCTGTTTACACATATCTTGTCCTGCTTATATATTTGGCTATGATTTGTTACCATTACTGAAAACGACCCCCAGATCAAGCTCCCTAACTTTCTCTTACAGTATATCAAAGGCTTTTTTTCCATGCATTGATACCATTGCTTGATTTGATATTTTGCAGTATATTTATAGTTTTGCTTTTTCTCCTCACATAGCAAGAAGATATGAAATACACATTTATTGTTTATTTCTGAAATCTAATTGTAACCTCAAGGCTTTGTATACAGATGATACGGCAACTCCTCATCCATTTATTATATCTGTACAAACTTCTTCCATGTAGCTGGCCCTTCCCTCATCTGTACATCATCTCTCTACAAACTTGTTTCATGTACCTGGCCCTTCCCAGATCTGTACATCATCTCTGTACAAACAGTAGGAGGCCCTTCCCTTATCAGTACACCATCTTTGTACAAACAGTAGGAGGCCTCTTCCTCATCAGTACACTATCTCTGTACAAATACAAACATTTGATTAAGAATGGTCTGACATATTTTAGATTATATACTGGGTTTTCAGCAATGCATTCAAGGGGTCTAACCATCTATGAATTGGTAATTGGTCACATGTTCAGACAAGATTTTTCTGGATGCTTCAAAGTTCTCCTAACCTTAATCTTATCAGCACCAACACAACTCTGCTTGAATATTTTAAATTATGAAAAAGCAGTAAAAAGGACAGACCTGTGTTTGGAAGGGAATTCTTGTAAAGGCTCCCTGGAAAAGGACTGCTCACAACAATCTTCAGTTCTTGAAATCTGCTATCTCTGATTTGATTTTGATGAGTAAAGTAGAATCATCCTACAATTGTAATTTCCAGAAAGATGTGTCTAGGTGTAATATATTGTTTGTAGTTAGAAAATACAGGGGAGAAATGGAAATAGTTCTTGGAGCTTCAGTACTGTGATGATTGTTCAAGTGATAGGCAACACTATTTGCAATATGTAGACACTCACTTTGCTCGGAAAGGTATGCCAGTAGAGCATGGTTGTCACTGTAGATATTGGTTGATCTATCCACTTAGGAAAAACAAAGGTAACAAAAATCCTTCCTTTTTAAATAAAGTAATATGTATTAAGACCTTCAGCCATTATAGCCTCTAAGGACTAGGCATTGTTTGTGGTCTGATTGTTAATAATCAGGAACAAGAAAAAGAGGGGTGTGGGACTACAAAGTAGTCTGTAATGTAGGCCTTAGTTGAATTGACAAAATGAGTGCTTTTAGCCCGTTATTATTGTTTAAAGTAAGACATAAGGGGTTGAAAACTTTATTTTCTTAAAAATGGTCACCTAGGGTAGAGCATTTGTTTTTCTTTCATTTTTTCTGCAGTGTTTATTGCATACAGTCAGTTTGTGATATAAATTTTAAATGTTTAAAATGTTTATGAATTCTCTGAATATTTAAAAGACCAAAAAAAAAGGTTCAAATTCTTCATTGGACACCTGCATTTTCTACACATTTGTCCCAAAGTTTGTACATTTATATATTTTTTTCCTGTGATTATTTGATTTTTCCTGTCTTTGTAAAGCATGTTGAAAGCACTCTTTGTAGGATATTAATTGTTCAAAGGTAACTATTGCATTATACAATTAACTGTCGGTCACCTGTAGTACATGAGATGGAAGTAAGTCTAGCTGCTGTAGCTAGATAAGGAATTAATGATGTTTGCCCAGGAAATGGTTGTTGTTTCTCCTCGAGATAGAGAGAGAGGAGTCACAACACATTTTGGGGCATGCTGAGGCCTCATGTTCTCTAAAATATAACATGGTGCTGGTATGAATTTGGAGCTCACTCAGATATGGCTGGTACATATTTCTAATATTGGGAGTCTGAGCCTAGGATTGTGTTGACATATTTTTGGAGAACATGGGGCCAGTTGTTGATGGCTGTGGGGTGTTGCCAGAGTTTATACCTTGATGTTTATATTGAGCATGTACTGATGTTGCAGGGAGAAGAATGGTGAGGAAATAGAACTGATGCAGAAACTGTTCGGCAGCGATGTAAGTACCAAATATCTCTCCAACCAGACATGTAAATGGAAATAAGTCATTTAAAGTACAGTTTAAGTAATCACATCTAGCATTCTACAGTAGAATCTCTTTTAACTGAAGCCACAGTGACTGAGTGGATATCTTAGAAAATAAGATTATTTGGCTAAAGAATATGATTGATGCTTTTGTGTTTTCAATCTGTCATAGTATTGTAAAATTTACACTTAAAAAAAATGCATGGGAAAAATAAAATGGTGAAATTAAGATTAAACATTGTTATACCCCTGTCGAATGATGGGACATATTATGGATTCACTTGCGGCGACTGGGCAGCATTCACTAAGGTTGTCTGCTCTAACAAATGTGAACTGCTTTTTACCAAACTTGGTCACAATGTGTATGGTCACAATATCAAGTTTCATAATCAGCCAGAATATCCCACCAGACACTTCAGAATGGTGGCCTTTGAATTGATAAATAATTGCAAAATTAACAGTGTCCACTCTTTTACACTGCCAAATGTGAACCTATTCTATACCAAACTTTTTCACAATCTGTATTGACACAACCAAGTTCAATAACCAGCCAGAATGTCCAAGACTTTCCAGAATTACAATTAACTGTATCCTCTTTCTTACTTAGCCAAACGTAAACCAGTCTTTACCAAAGTTGATCAGAATGTGTATTGGCATCATATCTTAATTGACCAAGTTAAATAACCAGCCAGAATGTCCCAGACACTTTAGAATTACAGCCCCTTTATGAAAATTTGCAAAATTAACAGTCTCGGCTCTCTAATACTGCCAAATGTGAACCAGTCGTCTTCCCACAAACTTAGTTACATTGTGTATTGGCACATTATCTCAAACAATTTTGATAACCAGTCAGAATATTCCAGACACTCTAGAGCTGAATAAAATTACAGCACGGGCCTATTTTGCGATAACCACTGCTCTTGCTTTCATTTTATCAGAACAATATTACAAAATTTGAGACTTAATTGTTTTTATGAAATGATGAGGAATTGGTTGGCAAATATTTAGATTGAGGAGTTCTACTGTGTTTATATTTGACCAGACATTTTTTGACTAGTACTGTTGTTATCTTTTTACTCAGATTTGAGCAAGTGTTGGTGATATGTTTGGATGATGGTGGGACTGTTGTAGAAATACTAAGGGTTTAATAATGCTATTTTGAGTAACAACATTGATGGTTATTGTTTTGATAAAAGTAATTGATAAATTTTTGATTGGTTAACCAAAATTGGGTTAGGTTGTTGCCAAATGGTGATTGGTTAGTTTGCTACTCATAATGGTGCTTGGTTTATCTTGACCAGTGATTGGTTAGTTTGCTACTCATAATGGTGCTTGGTTTATCATGACCAGCCTTGGCAACAATATTATTGACCAGTTGATCTTGTTGTTTCAGGAGACACAGTTCCCCTCCCACACCACCTGTCCCCGCCCCTGCCCTGCCCACCTCCTGACAGTGGCCCAGCTGTTGTGTAGCTGTGTGCTGCTGTGTATGTGGGAGGGCCTCCCTGTCCTGTCATCATCCAGTCTCCAGGCTTCACACTGTATACTGTCTGTATCTGTCCTTGGGATGTTGATCCTGGCTCGTCTTGGTCTGTCTTAGAGCAATCCCATTCGCCTGCTGCAAGTGTACATATGTGTAGGGCCAATGACAATTCCCTGAATTTATTATCTCAAATTTTGGAAGTGCAGGAAGGGCGAGTGATAATTTTAGTAATTTTTAATCCTTGTTGTAGAGATTTGGACTGTCTACCCGTCTGTAAGTCTAGTAGTGTAGATATGTTGTTTCCATAGTAAATGGGGTTGAGGTTCTTTAACAGGTTAAGTGGTTGATTTCCATTTTGAAAACTCGGTGTTCAGTTAATCATGAAAGGTTATTGTGATTTACATCTTTACCCTTTTGGAAAAAAAAATATTTTTTTTTTTTGGTCAATATTTGTTAGATGTTCTTCGGTTCAAAGTTTCCCATATTTCCTAGATAAATGACAGATGCTGTATTTAAATGTGTGTCTCTGTTGGCTTTCTGGCTAGGTCCTTGAAATAGTGGAATCACAAAATTTTTGAAGTGACAGAATTGTTGGTTAATATTGTAAACTTATGATTGTGTAGGTTACTGAATTTTTGGTGTTCTGGTACCTTGTGACTGTGTTTGAGACAGGACTTTCGGTGGACCTGCAACCTTATGACTGTGTAAGCGACAGAACTTTTAGTTTATTTTAACCTTTTGTCTGTGTAAGTAACCGGGCTTTTGTGTATTGTAATCTTGTGACTGTGTAGGTGACGCGGGAGGACTGTTTGGAAGCCCTGGAGGACACAAGGTGGGATCTACACAAGGCCATTAAGTTTGTTAAACTGAAGCAGCTTCTCAGTATACAACTAGGGGACGTCAGTCGCTGCAAGGAGGCCCTGTTGGCCTGTGACTGGAATGTCCAGAAGGCCGCAGACTACATGCTGGGGTACGAGTCTTCCGGGAGGCGCTCCCCACCCAGTCCTGAGTGTGTGGATGTCTAGTCTAGTCATGTGACAGGAAGTGGTAGTCATGTGACTCACAAGCTTGTGGTAATAAGTCTTACGTGCAATCATTTGAACCTTGTGTTTGTGTTCTTAGATGGTGAAAGTGTATGAAGCCAAATATTTGAATATTTCATGTGAATAACCATAATCAACCATGTTATTATTGATAATCAAAGTATATCAGCAACGGGAAGATGTTGGGATGTAGCAATGGGTCCATTCATTGTTGGAAGACAATGGGATTTTCTTATTTATTCTTTTCATAATTTGTGAATATGTAAGTACAATTGAATCATAGTCATAACCATAATGTATATTATACTCATGATAAATTCTTCTTTCTTTTTTAAAAATCATTTAAGTAATATCCCTTACTTACATATTTCACTCTTGTGCTGATAATTTGTTGACTGCTTTGTTAAGATGAAGATTGTCATTGTCAGGGCTTAATGATACCTTGCCTCATCTCAATCCACCTTAAAAACCTGCATTTGCCTTTCTGGTTTCTGATTGTTTTCCATTCATAATTTGAACGGGCTGCTCTCAGAAACGTGCAAACGTGATCAACCATCAGGCACAATGTAGGTTGTGGATAATTTGATTTCAGTACTATAGCTGAAGTCATTTCCTTGGAGAATCTGTGGTCAGGACTTGCTACTTTAAGACTCCTGGAATCACTTCATGCTTAATGCTTCATCTGTTATTAGGGTTTAAATTAATTCATGTATACCCCTTGTATTTTAATGACACAAGCAAGAATAACCCTTTACCTAATATAGACTCATTTCAGCACATTGGAAAACAGAGCAGACCCAGATCAGGGTCTCCTTTGTTGGTCATACGGTAGCTCTGAAGCTCAGATTTTACATATGGTAGTCTGCATGGTTAATAAACAATCCATTGCTTCATATACCAATTATACCTCAGTTAAAATTAATCAATTCATTAATTTGTACCTGAATATTTATGAGGTGAAAGGATGAAATTCAGATTAAGAGCTAGAACTCTTTCATACAAGGACATGCCCATATTATATCAAAGGACTTGAGATGAGGCAAGAATCAGACCTGACATGCAGTGCTGTAACTGCTGAGAAGGCCAAACTGTTGAAAATGTAGGAAGACCAACGTGAAATTCACATGTGGTTTACTTTGATATACATGTATATATTGCAGATCAGTTTGATCAAGTAACTGACGTCTTCTGTAAAATGTGTGCGCCATGATTCACATAAAATTTGTTACATGTTATGTAAGACAGTGCTGTTTATAGAACATTATATTTTAATTAATGCATTTAATAAGTTTTATAATTTGTAACAAGCATGATGACAAATTTCTATACATAGAAATATAATTTATTCGATAAGATTAGGGTAAAACAGCATCTGATACTCTGCCATTTGTCTGTGTATTTTTTATTTGATATCTGCTTAGAAATGGGACATTCAGCTGTACATTATATGCTGTATAAAAGCCACATTGAAAATAGACGAGAATTTTAGTTTTGTCAAAATATTTTTTCACTTGAAATGCCTGGAGTGATTTTACTTTCTGGACAAACTTATAAAAAGTATTAGTCTGTTTTGATCACTTGTTAAGCTGAAGACATTTGTCACCGTTGTAGAAATCATTTATACAAGGGAGAGGGGGCAATATTGTTTCTTCCAATAAAATTTGTTTATGTATTTGTTATTTTGAATGACAATGATTTTTTTTTTTAAATATAGAATCAGTGTTGTGGATTTATACCTGCATTTACTACTTTCATATTAAAACACAAGGTATGAGTTTCTAAAGCTTATCAAGAGAAAAAAAAAAAACAGGTTTCCCTGAATATTGCTTGCAAATATATTCAATTTAATAAATTTTAATACAAAGACCTATTAAACAAAGACTGGTAACTAGTTTAAATCTCGCAAAAGCATGTAACAAATTGTCCAATTCTTGTAAAGTTATGTATTCAATTATTCTATCAAAGATATGTAAATGTAAATTATATCTTTTATACAAATAACCATCAAAATGATACCTTATGAATTAAAATCAGTCAAGAAATAAAAAATGTTTCATATAAAAGAGAAAAGTACCTATATGATGTAACTATGTAAAATGTATTAAATTTTTGGTTAAATAAATCTAAATGAAAATAATTCCTTGCACGAAATGATTATTTTGTAATATGTTTATATTTTCCTCTAATTTTTCCATACTTTTTTTTTTTAAGTTTGCAATATTCAATGACCTGCTGTGTGCTTAAACAATAGTTTCCACTGGCTTTTACAGGAGTTTCCTATCTCTGTTTAATATGTCTTTGGTTAATATTACATATTATGACAATGTTCCATTCATTGTA
Source organism: Solen grandis (assembly GCA_021229015.1). Classification (NCBI taxonomy): domain Eukaryota; kingdom Metazoa; phylum Mollusca; class Bivalvia; order Adapedonta; family Solenidae; genus Solen; species Solen grandis. The sequence goes on along the minus strand of CM037790.1, from coordinate 15,414,618 downwards.
TTATATGGGAGTCTAGCCAAGTAATTTGTGGAATAATAAGTTACTATTTTGTCTTCCAGTTTATTTATATTTGGTAAATTTCTATGTAATGAAGCTTAAGAGGAAGTGTTTCCCATGGCAATACAGAACATGTATTTAAAAATAGGAATACATTAATGGTGAAATTGCCACATGTAGTATTGACTTTTAACATTATAGTTCCATTAATTTGACATGCATCCGAAACAAAGAGGTAATTTGATGAAGTATTAATTTGCTGATTAATATCTCATGATTGAATAAAGTGCCCTTTAAAGTTGTTTGTGTGTGTTTGGGGGGTGAGGGGGAGTCAGATATTTATGGAATGAAACAATTGTTAGGAGTTTGGTTGTTCTAGCCATCCTGTGTACAAATGGTGTAGATATTTATAAGGGAAAATGAAGACAGGTTACCTTGAAGGTGAAGATTTATCTCCCCATGTGAAATGCAGGTTCCATAATTTCAAAGCAAGATTTTCCTCAAACTCAATTTTTGTGAAGTTTGAGGCAAATATCCTAACAGGGAAATGGTGAACATTGTGCCAGCAGAGTTAACTCCTTTAACTATTTTAGAAATATGTAAAAGAGTTTAACAAAATTGCAACTAAATACAATGAAAAGAAAAATGAGGAAAGAAATATTTAAAGTGATGTGAATTGCTTTGAAATCAGGAAATTGATCATTAAAAATAGCTAGTTTGGATACACAGTGAGCATTTACAACAAATCTTAATAATAAAGGGTGGAACTTACAGTGAATAAGTTTGGTTTGGCCATTTCTTGACTTAAAGAATTTTAGACAGTAAGATTCCAGAATTGCTAATATGGACTTGGCAGGTTCGTCACACTTTTTCCATCACTTCAGCAGGTGACACACATGTTCCAGAGAACACTCTTGTTTTAATCTTTTTACAATGTTCATAACAGGGTGATTAATATATGTATACTGTATACTCTTGAGTTGTGACTATTAATACTGTATTCATTACCAGTCATATTTAATCTGCATTTTCTACCTTATATTTGTCACACACATCATCGAGAAGATCCAAATGTCTTCAAACAAGGTGTTTTCATTATATAGTCATGAATTATTTCATATTTCTCGTTACTTGCCATTTTTAGCTCACCTGAGCACACTGTGCTCATGGTGAGCTTTTGTGATCGCCTTTTGTTCAGCGTCCGTCGACCGTGTGTGCGTCCGGCATCAGCAATTTACTTTAAACAACATCTCCTAAACCACTTGGCCAAATTTGATGAAAATTGCCTAGGATGTTCCTTGTATGAAGCTCTACCAAATTTGTTCAGATGGTTCCAGTCCATTGCATATCTGGGTCACAGAAGCTAAAAATAGATTTTTAAAGTGAAATCTTCAAAAATCTTCTTCTCCAAAACTGCAAGGCCTAGAGCTTAGATATTTGGTGTGTGGAATTGTCTTATGGACCATTACCAAGTTTGTTCAAATAATGACCCTGGTGTTAAAATTGACCCCGCCCTACGAGTCACTTGATTTTATATAGACTTATTAGAGCTATGACCATCAAGTTTGGTTGGTAGGTACAGTTTTTGTGTTGAATTTAGATGATCTTGCTGTACTTTCGCATAGATTATGTATTCAGTATGACTCGTAATACAATAATTGGCATTGAGGGCAATGTTTCTCAGGTGAGCGAATCAGGGCCATTATGGTCCTCTTGTTGTCCTACATATAGCACAATTTACGTGTGTCATGTACAACTACAATATGCCATAAGTATTTATGTCATTGTCGATGCAATATTATACCCTGTACTTAGTGTAACCATCATGTAATCTGACTTAATTCAATGTGGATGTCTTTTATCATATTAACTACTGCACTCCTTGTATTTTCATCCACGTCAGTTAACTCTGCGTTAGTTTTTGTTTCATGCTTGTTTGCTGTTTTTGAACAAGTTTGTATTATTCATTCATCAGTTAATGTGAGTTGATAATGTTCTTCTTCTGCATTTAGTTGAAAAAAATGTATACAAGACGTATCATTGTGTTGTATGTTCTTTATGTTCATCTGAACGATACCTGTTTTATGTTTACAAATTATTATTTGCAATACATGCACAGCTTTTTCAAGAGATCAGCTTGTTTTGTTTTAATTTTTATCCACAAAACAACATGGATTTGAGACATGGCCCAATGTTCCTGAAAATACTTGAGTACAATCTCAAGCTTAAAGCTCAGCATCATACTGAAATCCCTATTGAAACTAATGGGGTGTAGTTTGAGTCTGAGAATCATTCTTCAGTACCGTTTTTGTTTTGGAGAACATGGGGTCTTATAATTCAGATCTCTGAGATGTGAGTGAGCCTCAAGGCTTGTTCTACCCAGGTGCGTCTATATACTTAGGCTTTTTCTAAGGCTCTACTTTGTCACTGTTTCTATGTAACCAATGACCAGTTTTATTTAAAACACATCATCACCTGACATCATCTTCCATTTGCTGAACTAAGTTTATTCAGTTACCCTCCTATACATCCGCATTAGGAATATATTTCACAACCACTGATCCTTCCATATTTTTTCCCAGTCATTAAAATCAAGCCGCATTTACTATTAACACCACCTGATTGTAAGTCATATATAGCTACAAAATACGTAACATAAACTGTCTGGCTACTTATCAATGCTACTGTACCATAAACAAGTGTAAACAAATATTATTACAGTGCTGGTACTAGATACCGCGCTGAATAAACTATATGATAAACCGACGCAAGAAATTGACGTCGTCCCTACCATTCTCGTCTATGACCTGTCGCATTACAAACATATTCCGTAAGATTGATGTCGTCGTCAAGGTGTTTGCAGACAGTATTGTAACAACCCGTTTTGTAATAATGATGCAAAATGTTATAGACTTAAAATAGGTAAATACGCTGAATTGAGGATCAAAGAAGACTAAGGGGTCCTAAGTCGGTATTTTTAACAAACTATCACAGATTGAACAATTTTTCAAAATATAAGAACTTCTAATTCAAAGCAAGTAACTAGTGCATCAGTTGTAATCAATTTCCTGCACAACCCATACTGTAATCCTGCACAACCCATACTGTAATAAAGTTTCAAAATAAATAACTTTATTAAAAAGCGGGTTTTGATACTGCAGTGTGGCAGCACTATATCTGTCTCAAGCAGATATATAGTCTCCAAATGACTGAAATACTGTCGGTGGGACGTTAAACCCAACAAACAAAGCGGGTTACAACTGCATCAACTGTAATACATTTTTTGCACAACTCGTTTTGTAATATAGTTGAATTATCTAATTCTTCTACTTTTGTTTTAAAGCAAGTTGAACATTTTATATTTCAGAAGGTCCTCAGTGGTCGAATTGTTATAGTTACGGCCCGGTCAGGCATACCTTTGTTCATATGTGGACGCCTTCCAGCTGGCTTGCCGGATGTAGGTCTCCCCCTAACACACATACATGAACACTCGTTATAATTATTAACTCCAAAACAACAGCAAAACATGTCATGTATATGTTATATTGATGTTGCATTGCGAAATTCGTGCTTCACACACACACACACACATATATACATGGGGGGGGGGGCTCAGCTGCTGCACTACAAAAGTTGCACTAGGTTGATTTTTAAGCACAGTGAAAAAGGAAGCGGGTATAATGCTCTCATATTTGTAACATTCGAGAAAGGATCAGCAATAGTTCACCACATGTGTCATTTCAGAATTGAGCGAAGATGATGAAGATTAATATATTTAGACTGAAAAAAGAAAGAATATGTTTGTATGTAATATATATTATGTAGAAGTACAAGTAAACACATAAAATTACGCACAATTTACTGTAAACAGGAAGAGATTCTGAGCTCAAATCGAATATATGTGTTTCTTACATTTTTCGAGGCCTGTTTACAATAAGTGCATATAATAAAATAAAAGCAATCAAGACTGGTACTGGGCAGGGTAATTAATTTAAGTGAGAAAGTGCTTGTATTTTTTTGAAACGCAAATCCTGACTCTCTTTTAAACATAAGTATATATTGAGTAGGTCACTCCATAACATTATCGCCTTTACTAATTCTGCCAGTGTTGTCCACGGATAAATAAAGTATTTATAAAATTGTTGCAAAATAACTAGCTTTATTTCTTTGGTTCAATCCATCATGGAAAGCATGGGTTCTGTGGTTGTATTCGGAATTACATCTTTGCTGCTATTTCATGGAGGTGACTGTATCACTCCAGAACGACTAGGAATACGGCTAGGTCTTCTAACAGCGCCTCGACATGGAGAAACTAGCAAGACGTACTGAGGCAAAACTCTTGAAAGATAAATTAGAAAACATTCAAGATACGTTGAGAAACATGCCTGTTGATAACCTTGACGACATAAAAAGTGAAAATTGAAGACCAAAGATGAAATGAAACAATATGACAACCTGGCGTCAGTACTGAGACGAGCTTTTGCTGCCGAGAAACGTTTTAACGAGAGAGTTCGTAGTAATGTTGCAGTTCTTTAAGCCAGTGTGAACAATCTCGTGATGGAGCAGCTTGGAATGTTTCAAAATATATCACATGAAGCTGTGTCCATACGAGAAAACATAGAGAAATCAAATGATGTTTGGAAGATTTACGGTGACGAAATGCAAAACTTGAATGAAAAAGTCACTACAGTTTTAAATATTGTTAAACTAAAACCGTGGAAGATTGAAATGCAAAACGTTTTGGAAAAAGTCAGTGCAGTTATGGATCAGGTTAAACTTGAAACTAGGAAATTTGAATCTTGTCAATACTTACTAATGAGCGGTATAAGAGAAAGCGGTGTGTATGACATATATCCAAATGGACAAGCCACACCTATCCGCGTCTATTGTGACCAGGTGACAGACAGGGGCGGATGGACAGTGATCCAAAGAAGGCAGGATGGAACGGTCGATTTTTACAGAGAATGGAAAGATTATAAATACGGGTTTGGAGACTTGGAGGGAGAGTTCTGGCTTGGAAATGAGTACATCCGAAAACTCACGCGCTTCGGCTATCGCGAACTTCGCAATGACTTGGAGGATTTCGACAATGAGAAGAAATATGCAAAATATACGAAGTTTCAGATCAGTTCTGAATCTGAGAATTATTCTTTATTTGTTGATGGTTACACCGGGGATGCCGGAGACTCCCTCGAGTATCACAGTGGAATGTCATTCTCTACAAAGGACAGAGACAATGATTTGTCTGATGGAGAATGTTCAACATATTTGAACTCTGCTTGGTGGTATAGGGCTTGTTTCTATTCACAGCTAAATGGACAGTACCTTCGTGGTAAGCATAACTCAACTTACCATGGAATAATATGGTATGAATGGCGTGGTAATAACTATTCACTAAAATTTGTTGAAATGAAAATCAGATCAAGATAAAAGGCACTGTACAAACTACTGTTGTTTTTTAAGCAAGTGAATCCTTGAAGCTCGAACACTGGCTGTGATAATTTGTTTATCACTTATCCCCTTACACAGGAGTGCTCAGAATATACAAAACAATATAGTTTGACGGGTTTTCTGATAATGAAGAAAATCATATATATAGAAAAAGTACCCCAAAAATTAAGTTACATTTACAAGAATATTGAAAAGAAATATTTAAAAAGCGTTTTATACATTCTTTTTCAGTTATAATTCAACGTTTCATTAACCAGAAGTACTCCTCGTAACTTTATTGATTTGTATTTAGTAGATAACTGAAATGTCTGCACTTACACTCAATGAATAATGATGGTCTAAGCAATTATATATAAAGAACACTCATAACAATGCTTTTTTCTACATTTTTACTGCGACTGTGAGAAACTTTGTGATGACAAACTGACCAGGATCCATAGTTTTAATATTTTTGTTTAAAAAATATTAAAATCAGGTAGTTTATGTATTGAAATTTTTGGTTTTGTTAAAAATATTGGTGGGACTTTTTTTTTCGTTTTTTAATTCATGGCAAAAAGTACATTTAATTATCGATGGCAGTGCTTTATTAAGGCCATGTATATGAAAATGAACTTCTGTGTCAAATTAATTTTATAAAAAATACAAAGTTGCAAGTTGACTGTCTGATATTGTCATAATTTTCAAAAATATCGTTTTCGTTCTATATAATATGTAGTATTCCTGTAGATTTATAGTTTGAACTACATGTATTTTCATTGAACTAACATGTGACTTGTCGTTAATGTTACTTTGACATATATTTTGCTTGATAAAATGTATATGCTTATTGACAAAATGCTTTTAATTTCTAATTTTAATAACGGTTTATTTTGATAGTTATCTAAGCCATAGACCAATTTTGAACTGACTTAGAAATCGTCCTAAATTTTTGGCCAATCAAAAACTCGGAAATGTCAATTCTCCGCAATTTTATTTCAATAGGGCATATTTATACTTGTACAAAATAGATCGATCTATTTAACAAAATCATGTGCTTCGCAAATATACGATGAATTATAAGTCAGATAGAATCTATTTCAGATGTTCTCCAGACAACAGGAGACTAAGCTCTCTACGCTCGCTCGCTTCGGTCTTCTATTGTCTGCAGAAGTGTCCTAATATACTCAGTCAAAGACGTTTGACCTGGCATCGTAAAACTGGTTTCATGATATGTCAATCCGTTGTAGATAAGTATAAGGGGTATCACAACACCTGCATACAGCACTAGACTGCAGTGTTTAAAGTGGTGACTTGTAACGTTTTAAAATGTCATACTGTAAAACAATGTTTTGTAGTTTGTTAGCACTCATTTTGTCTGCAGCATGAGGCCGCATTGTGGCAGAGTATTGTAAGATGAAATTTATTGATATGATAACACTTCCTTGTGTTAAGATAATGTGATCACGTTTGGTATCACGTCGGTCGACAGATTCCGCAATTATTACCTATAAAGTATATGCATGCATTACAATATAATACTTTGCTGTAGAATACAAATAAACGTATATAACACTTGAATTTAGTCTGTTATAACAACTTGAGAGTACTTGTGGGATCGGATTGGCTTTTGTTTGAAGATGGAAGCGGTTTTAAGTTTATCATTTAAGTATATTATCTCTTAAAAAATAAAAAAGAATGCAAAGAATGCATATTAAAGAGTTGCAACAACTAAATCCGTTGGGTGTATACTTCCAATGGGGTTTCATGCCTTCATAGCATATAAACTGTCATCGAAAAAAATGTTTTCTTAAAAACTTTTAAAAAAAACACGCATACACACATTGACATACATATACAAGCCTGTCCCAGACCGATGACCAAATCCGGGGGGTCATAAGCACGATCCTTAACTTCGGAACACTTAAGTTGTTACTTTTGTATCTCCTTTTCTTGACTCTCAGCATATACAGGGATTTCTAGGAATGGTTGACATGGTGTCAGGGCTCGAATTCCACCAAAAATAATATTTAAATTCTTAAACTAGGTAGATACACATTCCACCATTACTATTTTATGAAATAAGTTGAAATGAATTATTACCTTAATAATTGACAATAATTATTAAGCAATGAAACATTTCAGTTTTTTTATTACAGAAGCATGACTAATGAAATTCGCCCTTAAGTATTTAAGTTTTACTTAGCGCTAAGAATTGTTGGTAGCATTCAACCCAAGATAAAGTGACTCGGTATGATACCATGCCACGTGTGTATGGTATGATGTGTCGCAGTGAGGGGCAATTTGTCGTGTCTCTACAGACAAAGTCACCAGATGACATATTGTTGGTGGGAAAAGAAACAAACAAAAAACACAACTTCCTGTTTGATAAACATTATGTGTACATGTCGAGACTGTTACATACACGGTTTTCTTTAATCAATTTTTGTCTTTTACTTCATATTTCATTTCTAATATTTTTTCTCATGTATATTAAGGGTGATTTATGGTCCCTATAAAACTGCAAAAGATCTAAAATTATGATTAAAAGGGAAAATGTCATAACATGAGTCTCATAATTTCATTTTTAAAATCATTATAGGTAAAAAAGAAAATATAACTTTTCCTAAAGTTTGATTATACACGTATTTAATCACTGAAGCGCTATGCTTTATTTTCACTCGTGTGTCTATTATTTGTTAATTTTGACTAATGCACAAGATTTAAAATATTACCCTAATCCGGACCCTTTGAATTCTTGAATCCTTTTTAAATTGGATATCTTTTTTTTTTTTTTGCTTCTTCTTTGTTATATGTAGGAAAACCTGTGTAATACGGAAGTTTCGCACTTCGATCAATTCTAGTGTTCACAGAGACCATTAACAGCATTTTGGCACATTTTGTACGTGAGAGAGAGAGAGAGAGAGGGGGGGGGGGGGTCGTGATACATTTTTTCGAAACTTAAGATACATTAATATTGTGTAGGTATTTTAACTAACCACCCATAGCGTATATGAGAATGAATGTATACACATTAACACACACAGGCACACGCACGCACAATTCCTAAGAGGAAAGTGATCCTCGTCAGTTTAAGGGTTTGTCAGTCCTTTTTTCATCATTTTTTGTTGTTGTTGTTGTTTTTGTTGTTGTTGTTTTCAGTAAAATTATATTCCGGATTCCGAATTAAGAAAATTAACAAAGCCAGTTTTATTATTCATAATGCTCTTCACTCATAATGCAATACTTACTTGCTCACATCCATAGAGAAAAATAGCATTTGCTGAGTCTAAAAACGTCGTCTTTAAAGATGAGAGAATATTCATCTGCTATCACAATAAATTAATAAAGGAAAGCAACGCGCACTTTTAGGTGCATGTGATAGCGTTATGTTAACGCGCCTCGCTTCTCTCCAATGCGCTCCGAGTTCGATTCCTGGTCACATACGTGAGAGGTTACAGTGATCGCCCGTCCAGACACTTGGGATTCTCCGGTTTCCTCCCACAATAATGACCACATACGCCGCCACCAGAGCCATCGAGATTGATTAATATAAGTTGTGATAACTTGTTTTGTAATCGATGTAAAATAAACAATGCTTAGATTAATGCAAACATATTGCGATTTTGAAAACTTTTTCATAACGTTTATTCACTTCTTCCGAAAGTGTTTCTTACTAGTTTCTAAGGTCTGTATTTTATGTTTATAACACTTGTCTGTTTATTAATTAATGGTATCTATTAATCATACTATTAAAGAAATGAAAAACGTATAACAACGATATACGGATAATTTCATGATTAACGAGGTGTTAACTCAGCAAAAAACTTCAAAAAAAGACAACTCCATTTCACGAAGCTGGCGAAGACGAAAATGCAAGCAGGCAATGTGCATGCAAACGACAATGCAGACGTTTCTTCTTAAATAATGTTGAGCCTATAAAAAAGAAGTTCCAATAGATAGAGTTTGTGTTCTGTTGTCAGCTAATACCACTGTACTATAATTGCCAAAAATAAATTGATCCCTTGAAAATTAAGCCCCCACGGCGTCGAATACTTTGCTTAAGTACTCTTTATAGATAACTTTAAGAACGGCATGTATCGGTAACCCAATTATACGAGGTCCCTCCCATTCTCTAAGACCTGTCGCAAAAGGACTACAAACATGTTCCGAAGACTGATGCCGTCGTCAAGGTGTTTGCAGACAACATTGTAATAACCCGATTTGTAATAAAGTTGCTGCAAAATGTTATAAACTCAAAAAAGGAAAATACGTTGAATTAATGATCAAAGAGTATTGTCTAAGGTGTCCTAAGTCTATATTTTTAGCACATACTATCACAGATTGAACAATTTATCAAATGTAATTACTTTATTACAAAGCAAGTTACAAGTCCATCAACTCTAATAAATTTCTTGCACAAACCGGACTGATATAAAGGTGCAAAATCAATAACTATATTACAAAGCGGGTTATAACTGCATCTATTGTAATACATTTTCTGCACAACGCGTTGTGCAACAAAGTTGAAATATCTTAATCCACTTTCCTTTTAAAGCAAATTATTGAACATTGTATGTATCAGAAGATCCTCGGTGGTCGAATTGTTATAGTTAAGGTCCAAGCAGGCAGCTTTTTTATATGAAGACGCCTTTCAGGATATGTAGGTCTCCTCCAACACACACACACACACACACACACACACGCACAACTATGACATCATTATAATAATCATGTCGAAGGTAAACAATAAAACATGTCATGTACATGTTATCTTAATGTTTCACTGTGACATTCGTGCTTTATATTTGTGCGTTCACACACACACACATATATATATATATGGGGATGTTCTCCACTTCACGACAATAGTTGCACTATTTTGATATTTTAAGCACAGTTAAATGGAAGCGGATATAATGCTCACATATTTACAACATTCGGGGATGCATCATTTTAGAGATGAGCGGAAAATAATGAAGATTAAAATTATTAGACTGAAAAAGAAAGAATATGTATGTATAATGGAATATTATACTATTTATTATATATAAGTACAAGTAAACACATGAAATTACGCACAGTTATTGATTCTGACCTCAAATTGAGTATATGTGATTCTAACATTTTTCGAGGCCTGTTTACAATAAGTGCGTATAATAAAAGCAGTCAAGTGTTTTCGTCCTGTAAAGACTGGTACTGGGCAGAATAATTAATTTAAGGGAGGAAGTGCTTGTATTTTTTGAAACGCAAATCCAGACTCTCTTTAAAGCGTAAGTATATGTTGAGTAGGTCATTCCAAAACCATATCACATTTTTTACTAGTGTCAGTGTTTTCCATGACTAAATAAAGTATAAAATATCGTTGCAAAATAACTAGTTTCACTCCTTTGGTTTAACATAGAAAGCATGGGATCTGTGGTTGTATTCGGAATTACATCTTTGCTGCTATTTCATGGATGCGGCTGTATCTCTCAGAAACGAAGGTTACGGCTAGGTTTTTTAAAAGAGCGTCTCGACATGGAGACCCTAGCAAGACGTACTGAGGCAAAACTCTTGAAGGATAAATTAGAATACATTCAAGATACGTTGAGAAACATAACTGCGGATAACGTTGACAGCATAAAAAGGGAAAAGTTGGAGACCAAGGTTGAAATGAAGCAATATGACAGCCTGGCGTCAGTATTGAGACGAGCCTTTGCTGCCGAGAAACGTTTTAACGAGAGAGTTCGTAGAAATGTTGCAGTTCTAGAGAAATCAAATGATGTCTGGAATATTTGTAGTGACGAAATGCAAAAATTGAATAAGCGTATAGAAAACGTCTCAGAAAAGGTAAACACTGTTGTTGATTTCGTTAAACTCGAACCATGGAAATCGGAATCTCAAAACTTAGATGTGCGAATAGGAGAAGTGTTAGAAAAAGTCAGTGCAGTTCTGGATCTGGTAAAACTTGAAACTAGAAAGTTTGAATCTTGCTTATACATGCTTTTGAGTGGAAGAAAAGAAAGTGGTGTATATGACATATATCAAAATGCACTAGCCACACCTATCCGTGTCTATTGTGACCAGGTGACAGACGGGGGCGGATGGACTGTGATCCAAAGAAGGCAGGATGGAACGGTCGATTTTTACAGAGAATGGAAAGATTATAAATACGGGTTTGGAGACTTGGAGGGAGAATTCTGGCTTGGAAATGAGTACATCCATAAACTCACGAACATTGGTTTTCGCGAACTTCGTATAGACATGGAGGATTTCGACAATGAGAAGAGATTCGCAAAATATACGAAGTTTCAGATCAGTTCTGAATCTGAGAATTATTCTTTATTTGTTGATGGTTACACCGGGGATGCCGGAGACTCCCTCAAGTATCACAGTGGAATGTCATTCTCTACAAAGGACAGAGACAATGATTTGTCTTCTGGAAACTGCTCAACAACTTACATATCTGCTTGGTGGTTTAGGAATTGTCACGATTCACAGCTAAATGGACAGTACCTTCGTGGTGAGCATGAGTTTTCAGGTCAAGGAATATTTTGGTCTTACTGGCGTAATAACTATTCACTGAAATTTGTTGAAATGAAAATCAGATAAAGATAATAGGAACCAAACTGTAGAAACTATCTTTTAAACAAGTGAATCCTTGTAGCTCTAACTCTGACTGTGGGAATTTTCCAGATGTGTGAAGTATAACTCCTTTCTGTATGGATCGTTGCGATGATTCTACCACTGGAGCAAACACATTCAAACGTTGTTACTGAAACTGTTACATATGATTTAAAATCAGGACCGCAATTAAAATTTTACAATAATGTTGGAACTAAAACTATATAGTTGTCTGCTATCTCGGATAATGTGAAATACGGATTATTGATAGTTCATTTTTAAAGAAATAAATTTCTGTCGTCTGTCATTGCTTAAGGACTGAAAACCTAATTCATTCTTGGTGAGGAGTTGTTTCCCTTTGTAAAGTAGTGTTTCTCGTCGAAAAATTCATGTATTTATATTTTGGAAAACTCGATTTCCAATTATGGCATTGTTTTCACTGCCCTACTATTATGTCCCTCCTCTCAGTTTCCTTTAATATTCCGTATACATGTTTTATTATAATTAATATATTACCTGTGAATTTATTTTCGTTGTTCGAACAAGCAGATTTTTTCCATGTGCATAGTTTCATGTCGGAAAATATCGCCATACCATGCACAAACCTGTTTGATTTGAGTGTATCATTTGTCCCCTTACACAGGGGTGCTCAGAATATACAAAATAAATAATAACGATGGCAGCGCTTTATTTATGCATTGTATATGAAAGTGAGCTGTGTCAAACTAATTTGATAAAAAAAAGTTGCAATTGGACTGTCTTGTTTTATTATGATTTTCAAAAATAATGTTTTCGTTCTGTATAATAAATAGTATTCCTGTAGATTTATATTTTGAACTATATTCATTGAAATTACATGTGACTTGTCGTTAATGTTACTTTGACATATATTTTGCTTGATAAAGTGTATATGTTTATTGATAAAATGCTTTTTATTTCTGATTATAATAACTTGGTTTCTTTTTATAGTTATCTAAACCACAGACCAATTTTGTACTGATTTAGAAATCGTCCTTAATTTATAGCCAATCAAAAACTCTGAAATGTCAGTTCTACGCGATCCATTTCAATAGGTCATCTTTCTACTTGTTATTTAACCATGTACAAAATAGATCAATCTCTTTAACAAAATCATGTGTTTCGCAAATATACGGTGAATTATAAGTCAGATAGAATCTATTTCAGACGTTCTCTAGACATTAGGAGCCTACGCTCTCTCTCTACGCTCACTTTGGTCTTTTATTGTCTGTAGAAGTGTATATGGATCGTTTCGATGATTCTGCCACTGGAGCAAACACATTCAGACGTTGTTACTGAAACTGTTTCTTATGATTTTATACTCTATCAAAGACCTTTGAACTATGGTATATATATATATATATCAGAAAATATGACATCGCAAAACTGGTTACATGATATGTCTGTCCGTTGTAGATGAGTATAAGGGGGATCACAACACCTGCATACAGCACTAGACTGCAGACTTGTAACGTGTTAAAATGTCATACTGTAAAACAATGTTTTGTAGTTTGTTAGCACTCATTTTGTCTGCAGCATGAGGCTGCATTGTGAGCGGAATTTTGTAAGATGACATTTATTGATATGTTAACACTTCCTTGTTTTAAGATAATGTGATCACGTGTGGTATCACGTCGGTCGACAAGTTCCGCAATTCTTATCTGTAAAGTATATGCATGCATTACAATATAATCCTTTGCTGTAATATACAAATAAACGTATATAACACTTGAATTTAGTCTGTTATAACAACTTGAGGGTACTTGTGGGATCGAACTTGGCTTTTGTTTGGAAGCGATTTCAAGTTTATCATTTAAGTATATTATCTCTTGAAACACAATGGCAAAGAATGCATATTAAAGAGTTTCAACAACTGAATCCGTTGGGTGTATTCTTCCAATGGTGTTTCATGCCTTCATATAATATAAACTGTCACCGGAAAAAATGTTTTCTCAAACACTCATTCACAGACATATACAAGCCTGTCCCAGACCGATGACCAAATCCGGGGAGTCATGAGCATTATCCTTAACTTCGGAACACCTAAGTTGTTACTTTTGCATCTCCTTTGCTTGACTCTCAGCATATACAGGGATTTCTAGGAATGGTTGACATGGTGACGGGCTCGAATTCCACCAAAAATACTTAGCGCTAAGTAATACTTAAATTCTTAAACTAGGTAGATACATATTCCACCATTACTATTTTATGAAATATTCAAGTATCCGACTAAGATGAAATGATTATTACCTAATATCTAACAATAATTGATAAAAAATGAAACCATTTTATTAGAGAACAAGACTAATGAAATTCGCCCTTAAGTATTTAAGTTTTACTTAGCGCTTAGAATGTTTGGTGGAATTCGAACTAGGATAAAGTGACTCGGTATGATACCATGCCACTTGTGTATGACATATTGTCGGTGGAGGAGGGGGGGGTCTCCGTGGCCGAGAGGGTAATGTCGCTGACTTTAACACTCACTCAGCCCCTCACCACGTGGGTTCGAATCCCGGCAGGGTCATTCGGATTTTCATGTGAGGAAGCCTTCCACGTGGCTTGCGGTAGGTCGGTGGATCCACCCGGATGCCTCCGTGTATTCGGGGTCTTCCAACACCTGTGATTAGCTGGACGTCGCTATATGACTGAAATACTGTCGAAGCGACGGTAAACTCAAATAGTCAAGTCGAGTCAAGTCATTGTCGGTTGGAAATGGAACAAACAACAATCAGACACAAAATACCTGAAACTTCACGCAGTTCATTCCAAACTTCCTGTTTGATAAAATTTATGAGTTCGTGTCGAAACTATATCATACACGGTTTTCTTTTATTATTAACTTCTTTTACTTCATATTTAATTCTAATAATTTTCTTCTTTTTTTTCGTGCATATTAAGGGGGATTTATGGTCCCTATAAAATTTGTGCAAAAAATCTGACATTATGATTTAAATGGATAATATTAAACTCTTAACATCATTTTATAATTTCATCATAGTTAATACGGAAACTTTGCACTTTGACCTATCCTAGTGTTCACAAAGCATTAACAGCATTTTTGGCACATTTTGTACCTGTGTGTGTGTGTGTGTGTGTGTGTGTTTGAGAGAGAGAGAGAGAGAGAGAGAGAGAGAGAGATCGTTCTTATTTTTCCAAACTTAAGATACATAAATACTGTGTAGGTAATTTTTAACTAAACTTAGATAGCGTATATGAGAATGCATTTACACACATTTACACACACGCGCGCACGCACACTTCCTGAGAGGAAGGTTTCCCTCGTCAGTGTAAGGGTCTGTTATTCCTTTGTTCATCGTTTTTTTGTTTTGTTTTTTATACTTTAGTTTAGAAAATAAAGAAAAGCAAACATTGTTATTCATAAAGATCTTTGCTTATTATGCTAAACTAATCATTGATATTTTTATAGATTGCTTACAAAATCACTAAAGAAAAATTAATACAGAAAAGAAGAGCGCACATTTCGGAGCATGGATAGCGTAGTGGTAACGCACCTCGCTTTTCTATGATGCGTCCCAGGTTCGATTCCTGGTCACGTACGTGAGGTTTCTCCGGTTTCCTCCCACAATAATGACCACGCCACCACCAGGGCCACCGAGAGTGATTAATATAAGTTGTGATAACATGTTTCGTAAATGATGTAAAATAAATAAAACTTAAGTTAATGCGCAAATATTGCGATTTTGAAAACATTTTAATAACGTTTCTTAATTTCTTCCGAAACCGTTTCTTACTAGTTTTTAGTTATGTATTATTTGTTTAAAACACATAAATGTTTATTAAAATAATGAAGTTAATGATATCTATTAATTATTCTATTAAAGAAATGAAAAACGTATAACAATGATATACGGATAATTTCATGAGTAACGAGGTATCAGCAATAAACGTCACAAAAGACAACTCCATTTCCCGAAGAAAGCAAGCAGACTGTGCGCGAGCAGACGTTTTTTAGTTTGTGACGTAATAGAAAGCAAGAAGGAGAGACTAGCTTGATTCTGGAATCCTTTTTAAATAATGTTGAGCCTATAATATGAAGTTCTTGGAATGTTATCAAATTGTCTTACATTATAACTTGACAAGACGATTTTTTGTTTGATAATTTAGCTTCTAGTTCTACACTTACCCTAAACCATAATTTCTGAAGCAAAGGTGATCTGTTCATAAATGAGGTCCCAATAGGGTTAAATCTTAAGTGACCTATATGGCTTCTGTGAAGATGAGTAATTCGGACCAATATGGTCCATTACTTTGTGTTTTAGCTCACCAGCACCATGCGTGTTTTGTGTGTCGGTGTCGTGTCATAAAAGACGTCTCTGATCCCTGGCCTTTCACAGGAGTTGCATAAATAAACTTGATCCATGTGGAGTCTGTAACCATGGCAACCAACACAATTTTATTCACTTCGGCACAAATAATCACATCATGACCTTATTATTACATACTCTTTAAAGTAAATGTCTAGTCTTTTGTGAAACCACTCGTTTAAATTTTATTTCTATTGACAGAAGTGCTCAGCTCGTACCCATGTATTATAATTGCCAAAAGAAAGTTGATTCCTTGAAAATGAGGCCTTTAGGGCGTCGACTACTTTGCTTAAATACTGTTTATAGATAACTTTACGAACGGCTTATAATGGTAGCCCATAAATACAAGGTCCTTACTATTCTCTAAGACCTGTCGCACAAGGACTACAAACATGATCCGAAGACTGATGCCGTCGTCAAGGCTTTTTGCAGCCAGCATTGTAACAACCCGATTTGTAATAAAGTTGCAAAATGTTATAAACTCAAAAATGGAAAATATGTTGAATTGATGATCAAACATTATTGTCTAAGGTGTCCTAAGTATTTTTAGCACATACTATCACAGATTGAACATTTTTTTTCAAAATGTAATTTCTTTATTACAAAGCAAGTTACAAGTGTATCAGTTTTAATAAATTTCTTGCACAATCCGGGCTGTTATAAAAGTGCAAAATTAATAACTATATAACAAAGCGGGTTATAACTGCATGCAATTGTAATACATTTTTTTTGTGCACAACTCGTTTTGCAATAAAGTTGAAATAACTAATTCTACTTTTATTTTAAAGCAAATTATTGAACATTTTATATATCAGAAGATCCTCGGTGGTCGAATTGTTAAAGTTAAGGTCCAGGCAGGCAGATATTTTTTTATGTGAGGACGCCTTTCAGGATGTAGGTCTCCTCCAACACACACATACACTTAACTATGACATAATTATAATAATCATGGCGAAGATTAGCAACAAAACATGTCTTGTATATATGTTCTGTTGATGTTTCACTGTGAAATTCGTGCTTTATATTTGTACTTTCATATATATATATATATATATATATATATATATATATATATATATATATATATATGGGATTGTCCTCCACTTCACTACAAAAGTTGCACTATGTATTTTAAAATTTTAAGCGAGTATATTGCTCATGTATTTACAACATTCAGGGATTTCACCACATGCATCATTTTAGAAATGAGCTGAGATAATAAAGATTAAAATGATTAAACTGAAGAAAAAAAAAATGAATATGCATGTATGTATGTTTGTATATTGTAATATTTATTATGCATAAGTACCAGTAAACACATGAAATTACGCACATTTTATTGTAAACAGTTATTGATTCTGACCTCAAATTGAGTATATGTGATTCTTACATTTTTCGAGGCCTGTTTACAATTAGTGCGTATAATAAAAGCAGTCAAGTGTTTTCGTCCTGTAAAGACTGGTACTGGCAGAATAATTAATTTAAGGGAGGAAGTGCTTGTATTTTTTGAAACGCAAATCCAGACTCTCTTTAAAGCGTAAGTATATGTTGAGTAGGTCATTCCAAAACCATATCACATTTTTTACTAGTGTCAGTGTTTTCCATGACTAAATAAAGTATAAAATATCGTTGCAAAATAACTAGTTTCACTCCTTTGGTTTAACATAGAAAGCATGGGTTCTGTGGTTGTATTCGGAATTACATCTTTGCTGCTATTTCATGGATGCGGCTGTATCTCTCCAGAACGACTGAGGTTACGGCTAGGTCTTCTAACAGAGCGCCTCGACATGGAGACCCTAGCAAGACGTACTGAGGCAAAACTCTTGAAAGATAAATTAGAATACATTCAAGATACGTTGAGAAACATAACTGCGGATAACGTTGACAGCATAAAAAGGGAAAAGTTGGAGACCAAGGTTGAAATGAAGCAATATGACAGCCTGGCGTCAGTATTGAGACGAGCCTTTGCTGCCGAGAAACGTTTTAACGAGAGAGTTCGTAGAAATGTTGCAGTTCTGGAAGCCAGTGTCAACGATCTCGTGAGGGAGCAGCTTGTAATGTTTCAAAATATATCATATGAAGCTATGTCTTTACGAGAAAACATAGAGAAATCAAATGATGTCTGGAATATTTGTAGTGACGAAATGCAAAAATTGAATGAGCGTATAGAAAACGTCTCAGAAAAGGTAAACACTGTTGTTGATTTCGTTAAACTCGAACCATGGAAATCGGAAGCTCAAAACTTAGATGTGCGAATAGGAAAAGTGTTAGAAAAAGTCAGTGCAGTTCTGGATCTGGTAAAACTTGAAACTAGAAAGTTTGAATCTTGCTTATACATGCTTCTGAGTGGTAGAAAAGAAAGTGGTGTATATGACATATATCAAAATGCACTAGCCACACCTATACGTGTCTATTGTGACCAGGTGACAGACGGGGGCGGATGGACTGTGATCCAAAGAAGGCAGGATGGAACGGTCGATTTTTACAGAGAATGGAAAGATTATAAATACGGGTTTGGAGACTTGGAGGGAGAATTCTGGCTTGGAAATGAGTACATCCATAAACTCACGAACATTGGTTTTCGCGAACTTCGTATAGACATGGAGGATTTCGACAATGAGAAGAGATTCGCAAAATATACGAAGTTTCAGATCGGTTCCGAATCTGAGAATTATTCTTTATTTGTTGAGGGTTACACCGGGGATGCCGGAGACTCCCTCAAGTATCACAGTGGAATGTCATTCTCTGCAAAGGACAGAGACAATGATTTGGCTTTTGGAGACTGCTCAACAGATTACATCTCTGCTTGGTGGTATAAGTCTTGTTTCTTTTCGCAGTTAAATGGACAGTACCTTCATGGTAAGCATGAGTCAACTTACCATGGAATAATATGGTATAAATGGCGTGGTCATAACTATTCACTAAAATTTGTTGAAATGAAAATCAGATAAAGATAAAAGGCACTGTACAAACTACTGTTGTTTTTTTAAGCAAGTGAATCCTCGAAGCTCGAACTCTGGCTGTGGTAATTTGTATAACTCCTTTTGTACGGATTCGGATCGTTTCGATGGTCCTACCACTAGAGCAAACACAGCTAAATTGACAGTACCTTCGTGGTAAGCATGAGTTTTCCATTGACGGAATAGTTGGTCTGACTGGCATGGTTACGAATATTCACTCAAATTTGTTGAAATGAAAATCAGATAAAGATAATAGGAACCAACTGTAGAAACTATCTTTTAAAAATGCGAATCCTTGTAGCTCGACCCCTGACGGTGGTAATTTTCCAGATGTGTGAAGTATAACTCCTTTCTGTATGGATCGTTTCCATGATTCTACCACTGGAGCAAACACATCCAATCGCTGTTACTGAAACTGTTACTTGTGATTTAAAATTTTACAATAATGTTGGAACTAAAACTATATAGTTGTCTGCTATCTCGGATAATGTGAAATACGCATTATTGATACATGTAGTTCATTTTTAAAGAAATAAATTTCAGCCGTCTGTCATTGCTTAAGGACTGAAAACCAGATAGTTAAATTTATTCTTGTTGAGGAGTTGTTTCCCTTTGTAAAGTAGTGTTTCTCGTCGAAACATTCATGTATTTATATTTTGGAAAACTCGATTTCCAATTATGTCAAACTTATTTGATAAAAAAAGTTGCAATTGGACTGTCTGGTGTTATTATGATTTTCAAAAATATCTTTTTCGTTCTGTATAATAAATAGTATTCCTGTAGATTTATATTTTGAACTATATTCATTGAAATTACATGTGACTTGTCGTTTATGTTACTTTGACATATATTTTGCTTGATAAAGTGTATATGTTTATTGATAAAATGCTTTTTATTTCTGATTATAATAACTTGGTTTATTTTTATAGTTATCTAAACCACAGACCAATTTTGTACTGATTTAGAAATCGTCCTTAATTTATAGCCAATCAAAAACTCTGAAATGTCAATTCTAAGCGATCCATTTCAATAGGTCATCTTTCTACTTGTTATTTAACCATGTACAAAATAGATCGAGCTCTTTAACAAAATCATGTGTTTCGCAAATATACGGTGAATTATAAGTCAGATAGAATCTATTTCAGACGTTCTCTAGACATTAGGAGCCTACGCTCTCTCTACGCTCACTTCGGTCTTTTATTGTCTGTAGAAGTGTATATGGATCGTTTCGATGATTCTGCCACTGGAGCAAACACATTCAGACGTTGTTACTGAAACTGTTTCTTATGATTTTATACTCTATCAAAGACGTTTAAACTGTGGTATATATATATATCAGAAAATATGACATCGCAAAACTGGTTCCATGATATGTCAGTCCGTTGTAGATGAGTATAAGGGGGATCACAACACCTGCATACAGCACTAGACTGCAGTGTTTAAAGTAGTGACTTGTACGTGTTAAAACGTCATACTGTAAAACAATGTTTTGTAGTTTGTTAGCACTCATTTTGTCTGCAGCATGAGGCTGCATTGTGGGCGGAATTTTGTAAGATGGCATTTGTTGATATGTTAACACTTCCTTGTGTTAAGATAATGTGATCACGTGTGGTATCACGTCGGTCGACAAGTTCCGCAATTCTTACCTGTAAAGTATATGCATGCATTACAATATAATCCTTTGCTGCAATATACAAATAAACGTATATAACACTTGAATTTAGTCTGTTATAACAACTTGAGGGTACTTGTGGGATCGAACTTGGCTTTTTTTTGGAAGCAATTTTAAGTTTATCTTTTAAGTATATTATCTCTTGAAACACAATGGCAAAGAATGCATATTAAAGAGTTTCAACAACTGAATCCGTTGGGTGTATTCTTCCAATGGTGTTTCATGCCTTCATATAATATAAACTGTCACCGAAAAAAATGTTTTCTTAAACACTCATTCACAGACATATACAAGCCTGTCCCAGACCGATGACCAAATCCGGGGGGTCATGAGCACGATCCTTAACTTCGGAACACCTAAGTTGTTACTTTTGCATCTCCTTTGCTTGACTCTCAGCATATACAGGGATTTCTAGGAATGGTTGACATGGTGACGGGCTCGAATTCCACCAAAAATACTTAGCGCTAAATAATACTGAAATTCTTAAACTAGGTAGATACACATTCCGCCATTACTATTTTATGAAATATTCAAGTTTGACTAAGATGAAATGATTATTACCTTAATAACTATCAATAATTGATAAGAAATGAAACATTTTTATTAGAGAAACAAAACTAATGAAATTCGCCCTTAAGTATTTAAGTTTTACTTAGCGCTAAGAATTTTTGGTGGAATTCGAACTAGGATAAAGTGACTCGGTATGATACCATGCCACTTGTGTATGGTGAGGTGGCAATTTGTCGTGTTTATTCATACAAAGTCACTTTATGACATATTGTCGGTGGAGGAGGGGGGGGGTCTCCGTGGCCGGGAGGTTAATGTCGCTGACTTTAACACTCACTCAGCCCCTCACCGCGTGGGTTCGTATCCCGGCAGGGTCATTCGGATTTTCATGTGAGGAAGCCTTCCACGTGGCTTGCGGTAGGTCGGTGGATCTACCCGGATGCCTCCGTGTATTCGGGGGTCTTCCTCCACCTGTAATTAGCTGGACGTCGCTATATGACTGAAATACTGTCGAAGCGACGGTAAACTCAAATAGTCAAGTCAAGTCATTGTCGGTTGGAAATGAGACAACAAGCAGACACAAAATACCTGAAACTTCACGCAGTTCATTCCAAACTTCCTGCTTGATAATGAGTTCGTGTCGAAACTATATCATACACGGTTTTCTTTTATTATTACTTTCATTTACTTCATATTTAATTCTAATAATTTTCATTTTTTTCGTGCATATTAAGGGGGATTTATGGTCCCTATAAAATTTGTGCAAAAAAATCTGACATTATGATTAAAATGGATAATATTAGACTCTTAACATCATTTTATAAATTTCATCATAGTTAAAACGGAAACATTGCACTTTGACCAATCCTAGTGTTCACAAAGCATTAACAGCATTTTTAGCACATTTTGTACCTCTGTGTGTGTGTGTGTGTGTGTGTGTATGTGTGTTTAAGAGAGAGAGAGAGAGAGATCGTTCCTAATTTTCGAAACTTAAGATACATAAATACTGTGTAGGTAATTTTAACTAAACTTATATAGCGTATATGAGAATGCATTTACACACATTTACACACACGCGCGCACACACGCACACTTCCTGAGAGGAAGGTTTCCCTCGTCGGTGTAAGGGTCTGTAATTCCTTTGTTCATCGTTTTTTTTTTTTTTATAATTCTTACTTATAAACTAATCATTGATATTTGTATAGATTGCTTACAAAATCACTAAAGAAAACTAGCATTTGTGGAATTTAAGAACGTCGTCTTTAAAGATGGGAGAATATTCAACTGCTTTCACTCAAAATTTATACAGAAAAGAAGAGCGCACATTTCGGAGCCTGGATAGCGTAGTGGTAACGCACCTCGCTTTTCTATAATGCGTCACGGGTTCGATTCCTGGTCACGTACGTGAAAGGGCACAGTGGTCGCCTGTGAAAGGGTACAGTGGTCGCCCGTCCAAACACGTGAGGTTTCTCCGGTTTCCTCCAACAATAATGACCACGCCACCACCAGGGCCACCGAGAGTGATTAATATAATTTGTGATAACATGTTTCGTAAATGATGTAAAATAAATAAAACTTAAGTTAATGCGCAAATATTGCGATTTTGAAAACATTTTAATAACGTTTTTTAATTTCTTCCGAAACCGTTTCTTACTAGTTTTTAGTTATGTATTATTTGTCTAAGACACATAAATGTTTATTAAAATAATGAAGTTAATGATATCTATTAATTATTCTATTAAAGAAAAGATATACGGATAATTTCATGAGTAACGAGGTATCAGCAATAAACGTCACAAAAGACAACTCCATTTCCCGAAGAAAGTAAGCAGACTGCGCGAGCAGACGTTTTTTAGTTTGTGACGTAATAGCAAGCAAGAAGGAGAGACTAGCTTGATTCCGGAATCCTTTTAAAATAATGTTGAGCCTATAATATGAAGTTCTTGGAATGTTATCAAATTTTCTTACATTATAACTTGACTAGACGATTTTTTGTATGATAATTTAGCAATTCTACACATGACCCTAAACCATAATTTCTGAAGCAAAGGTGATCTGTTCATAAATGAGATCTCAATAGGGTTAAATCTTAAGTGACCTATATGGCTTCTGTGAAGATGAGCAATTCGGACCAATATGGTCCATTACTTTGTGTTTTAGCTCACCAGAGCGCAACGTGATCAACATACGTGTTTTGTGTGTCGGTGTCGTCTCTGATCCCTGGCCTTTCACAGGAGTTGTATAAATAAACTTGATCCATGTGGAGTCTGTAACCATGGCAACCAACACAATTTTATTCACTTCGGCACAAATAATCACATCATGACCTTATTATTACATACTCTTTAAAGTAAATGACACTAAATGTCTAGTCTTTTGTGAAACCTTTTTTTATTTCTATTGACAGAAGTGCTCAGCTCATACCACTGTACTATAATTGCCAAAAATAAATTGATCCCTTGAAAATTAAGCTCCCACGGCGTCGAATACTTTGCGAAAGTACTCTTTATAGATAACTTTAAGAACGGCATGTCTCGGTAACCCAATT
Source organism: Solen grandis (assembly GCA_021229015.1). Taxonomy (NCBI): domain Eukaryota; kingdom Metazoa; phylum Mollusca; class Bivalvia; order Adapedonta; family Solenidae; genus Solen; species Solen grandis. Next base: position 15,390,558 of record CM037790.1, on the reverse strand, counting down.
ATACGAGGTCCCTCCCATTCTCTAAGACCTGTCGCACAATGACTACAAACATGTTCCGAAGACTGATGCCGTCGTCAAGGTGTTTGCAGACAGCATTGTAACAACCCGATTTGTAATAAAGTTGCAAAATGTTATAAACTCAAAAATGGAAAATACGTTGAATTGATGATCAAACATTATTGTCTAAGGTGTCCTAAGTATTTTTAACACATACTATTTTTAACACATACTATCACAGATTGAACATTTTTTTTAAAAAATTTTTTTTAAATTTTCTATATAACAAAGCGGGTTATAACTGCATGCAATTGTAATACTTTTTTTGTGTGCACAACTCGTTTTGCAATAAAGTTGAAATAACTAATTCTACTTTTATTTTAAAGCAAATTATTGAACATTTTATATATCAGAAGATCCTCGGTGGTCGAATTGTTATAGTTAAGGTCCAGGCAGGCAGATATTTTTCTTTATATCAGGACGCCTTTCAGGATGTAGTCTCCTCGAACACACACATACACTTAACTATGACATAATTATAATAATCATGGCGAAGACTAACAACAAAACATGTCACGTATATATGTTCTGTTGATGTTTCACTGTGAAATTCGTGCTTTATATTTGTACTTTCATATATATATATATATATTAGATATATATGGGATTGTCCTCCGCTTCACTACAAAAGTTGCACGATTTTTAAAATTTTAAGCGGGTATATTGCTCTTGTATTTACAACATTCAGGGATTTCACCACATGCATCATTTTAGAAATGAGCAGAGATAATAAAGATTAAAATGATTAAACAGAAAAAAAGAAAGAATATGTATGTATGTTTGTATATTGTAATATTTATTATGTATTAGTACAAGTAAACACATGAAATTACGCACATTTTATGGTAAACAGTTATTGATTCTGACCTCAAATTGAGTATATGTGATTCTTACATTTTTCGAGGCCTGTTTACAATAAGTGCGTATAATAAAAGCAGTCAAGTGTTTTCGTCCTGTAAAGACTGGTACTGGGCAGAATAATCAATTTAAGGGAGGAAGTGCTTGTATTTTTGAAACGCAAATCCAGACTCTCTTTAAAGCGTAAGTATATGTTGAGTAGGTCATTCCAAAACCATATCACATTTGTTACGAGTGTCAGTGTTTTCCACGACTAAATAAAGTATAAAATATCGTTGCAAAATAACTAGTTTCATTCCTTTGGTTTAACATAGAAAGCATGGGTTCTGTGGTTGTATTCGGAATTACATCTTTGCTGCTATTTCATGGATGTGGCTGTATCACTCCAGAACGACTGAGGTTACGGCTAGGTCTTCTAATAGAGCGCCTCGACATGGAGACCCTAGCAAGACGTACTGAGGTAAAACTCTTGAAAGATAAATTAGAAAACATTCAAGATACGTTGAGCAACATTACTGTTGATGACGTTGACAGCATAAAAAGGGAAAAGTTGGAGACCAGAGATGAAATCAAGCAATATGACAACATGGCGTCAGTACTGAGACGAGCTTTTGATGCCGAGAAACGTCTTAACGAGAGAGTTCGTAGAAATGTTGCAGTTCTAGAAGCCAGTGTGAACGATCTCGTGAGGGAGCAGCTTGGAATGTTTCAAAATATATCATATGAAGCTGTGTCTATACGAGAAAACATAGAGAAATCAAATGATGTCTGGAATATTTGTAGTGACGAAATGCAAAAATTGAATAAGCGTATAGAAAACGTCTCAGAAAAGGTAAACACTGTTGTTGATTTCGTTAAACTCGAACCATGGAAATCGGAAGCTCAAAACTTAGATGTGCGAATAGGAAAAGTGTTAGAAAAAGTCAGTGCAGTTATGGATCTGGTAAAACTTGAAACTAGAAAGTTTGAATCTTGCTTATACATGCTTTTGAGTGGTAGAAAAGAAAGTGGTGTATATGACATATATCAAAATGCACTAGCCACACCTATCCGTGTCTATTGTGACCAGGTGACAGACGGGGGCGGATGGACTGTGATCCAAAGAAGGCAGGATGGAACGGTCGATTTTTACAGAGAATGGAAAGATTATAAATACGGGTTTGGAGACTTGGAGGGAGAATTCTGGCTTGGAAATGAGTACATCCATAAACTGACGAACATCGGTTTCGCGAACTTCGTATAGACATGGAGGATTTCGACAATGAGAAGAGATTCGCAAAATATACGAAGTTTCAGATCGGTTCCGAATCTGATAATTATTCTTTATTTGTTGATGGTTACACCGGGGATGCCGGAGACTCCCTCGAGTATCACAGTGGAATGTCATTCTCTACAAAGGACAGAGACAATGATTTGGATTCTGGAGAATGTTCAAAAACTTGGAACTCTGCTTGGTGGTATGGGGCTTGTTTCTTTTCACAGCTAAATGGACAGTACCTTCGTGGTAAGCATAACTCAACTTACCATGGAATAATATGGTATAAATGGCGTGGTCATAACTATTCACTAAAATTTGTTGAAATGAAAATCAGATAAAGATAAAAGGCACTGTACAAACTACTGTTGTTTTTTAAGCAAGTGAATCCTTGAAGCTCGAACTCTGGCTGTGGTAATTTGTTTATCACTTATCCCCTTACACAGGATTGCTCAGAATATACAAAACAATATAGTTTGACAGGTTTTCTGATAATGAAGAAAATCATATATATAGAAAAAGTACCCAAATATTAAGTTACATTTACAAGAATATTGAAAAAAAAATAAAAAGCTGTTTTATACATTCTTTTTCAGTTATAATTCAACGTTTCATTAACCAGAAGTACTCCTCGTAACTTTATTGATTTGTATTTAGTAGATAACTGAAATGTCTGCACTTACACTCAAAGAATAATGATGATCCAAGCAATTATATATAAAGAACACTCATAACAATGCTTTTTTCTACATTTTTACTGCGACTGTGAGAAACGTTGTGATGACAAACTGACCAGGATCCATAGTTTTAATAGTTTTGCTCTTTTTTTTGTTCGTTTTTTAATTCATGGCAAAAAGTACATCTAATTATCGATGGCAGTGCTTTATTAAGGCCATGTATATGAAAATGAGCTTCTGTGTCAAATTAATTTTATAAAAAATACAAAGTTGCAAGTTGACTGTCTGATATTGTCATAATTTTCAAAAATATCGTTTTCGTTCTGTATAATATGTAGTATTCCTGTAGATTTATTATTTTGAACTACATGTATTTTCTTGAACTCACATGTGACTTGTCGATAATGTTACTTTGACATATATTTTGCTTGATAAAATGTATATGCTTATTGAGAAAATACTTTTTATTTCTAATTTTAATAACGATTTATTTTGATAGTTATCTAGCCATAGACCAATTTTGAACTGACTTAGAAATCGTCCTAAATTTTTGGCCAATCAAAAACTCGGAAATGTCAATTCTCCGCAATTTATTTCAATAGGGCATCTTTGTTCTTGTACAAAATAGATCGATCTATTTAACAAAATCATGTGCTTCGCAAATATACGATGAATTATAAGTCAGATAGAATCTATTTCAGATCTTCTCCAGACAATAGGAGACTAAGCTCTCTACGCTCGCTCGCTTCGGTCTTCTATTGTCTGCAGAAGTGTCCTAATATACTCAATCAAAGACGTTTGACCTGGCATCGCAAAACTGGTTTCATGATATGTCAATCCGTTGTAGATAAGTATAAGGGGTATCACAACACCTGCATACAGCACTAGACTGCAGTGTTTAAAGTGGCAAAAAGTACATCTAATTATCGATGGCAGTGCTTTATTAAGGCCATGTATATGAAAATGAGCTTTTATGTCAAATTAATTTTCGTTCTGTATAATATGTAGTTTTCCTGTAGATTTATAGTTTGAACTACATGTATTTTCATTGAACTCACATGTAACTTGTCGTTAATGTTACTTTGACATATATTTTGCTTGATAAAATGTATACATGTATGCTTATTGACAAAATGCTTTTTATTTCTAATTTTAATAACGGTTTATTTTGATAGTTATCTAATTTTGAACTGACTTAGAAATCGTCCTAAATTTTTGGCCAATCAAAAACTCGGAAATATCAATTCTCCGCAATTTATTTCAATAGGGCATCTTTTTACTTGTACAAAATAGATCGATCTATTTAACAAAATCATGTGCTTCGCAAATATACGATGAATTATAAGTCAGATAGAATCTATTTCAGATGTTCTCCAGACAACAGGAGACTAAGCTCTCTACGCTCGCTCGCTTCGGTCTTCTATTGTCTGCAGAAGTGTCCTAATATACTCAGTCAAAGACGTTTGACCTGGCATCGCAAAACTGGTTTCATGATATGTCAATCCGTTGTAGATAAGTATAAGGGGTATCACAACACCTGCATACAGCACTAGACTGCAGTGTTTAAAGTGGTGACTTGTAACGTTTTAAAATGTCATACTGTAAAACAATGTTTTGTAGTTTGTTAGCACTCATTTTGTCTGCAGCCTGAGGCCGCATTGTGGCAGAGTATTGTAAGATGAAATTTGTTGATATGATAACACTTCCTTGTGTTAAGATAATGTGATCACGTTTGGTATCACGTCGGTCGACAGATTCCGCAATTATTACCTATAAAGTATATGCATGCATTACAATATAATACTTTGCTGTAGAATACAAATAAACGTATATAACACTTGAATTTAGTCTGTTATAACAACTTGAGAGTACTTGTGGGATCGGATTGGCTTTTGTTTGAAGATGGAAGCGGTTTTAAGTTTATCATTTAAGTATATTGTCTCTTGAAAATAAAAAAGAATGCAAAGAATGCATATTAAAGAGTTGCAACAACTAAATCCGTTGGGTGTATACTTCCAATGGGGTTTCATGCCTTCATAGCATATAAACTGTCATCGAAAAAAATGTTTTCTTAAAAACTTTTAAAAAAAACACGCATACACACATTGACATACATATACAAGCCTGTCCCAGACCGATGACCAAATCCGGGGGGTCATAAGCACGATCCTTAACTTCGGAACACTTAAGTTGTTACTTTTGTATCTCCTTTTCTTGACTCTCAGCATATACAGGGATTTCTAGGAATGGTTGACATGGTGTCAGGGCTCGAATTCCACCAAAAATAATATTTAAATTCTTAAACTAGGTAGATACACATTCCACCATTACTATTTTATGAAATAAGTTGAAATGAATTATTACCTTAATAATTGACAATAATTATCAAGCAATGAAACATTTCAGTATTTTTATTACAGAAGCATGACTAATGAAATTCGCCCTTAAGTATTTAAGTTTTACTTAGCGCTAAGAATTGTTGGTAGCATTCAACCCAAGATAAAGTGACTCGGTATGATACCATGCCACGTGTGTATGGTATGATGTGTCGCAGTGAGGGGCAATTTGTCGTGTCTCTACAGACAAAGTCACCAGATGACATATTGTTGGTGGGAAAAGAAACAAACAAAAAACACAACTTCCTGTTTGATAAACATTATGTGTACATGTCGAGACTGTTACATACACGGTTTTCTTTAATCAATTTTTGTCTTTTACTTCATATTTCATTTCTAATATTTTTTCTCATGTATATTAAGGGTGATTTATGGTCCCTATAAAACTGTAAAAGATCTAAAATTATGATTAAAAGGAAAAATGTCATAACATGAGTCTCTTAATTTCATTTTTTAGATATCATTATAGGTAAAAAAGATCAAAAAGTGAAAATATAACTTTTCCTAAAGTTTGATTATACACGTATTTAATCACTGAAGCGCTATGCATTATTTTCACTCGTGTGTCTATTATTTGTTAATTTTGACTAATGCACAAGATTTAAAATATTACCCTAATCCGGACCCTTTGAATTCTTGAATCCTTTTTAAATTGGATATCTTTTTTTTTTTTTTTGCTTCTTCTTTGTTATATGTAGGAAAACCTGTGTAATACGGAAGTTTCGCACTTCGATCAATTCTAGTGTTCACAGAGACCATTAACAGCATTTTGGCACATTTTGTACGTGAGAGAGAGAGAGAGAGAGGGGGGGGGGGTCGTGATACATTTTTTCGAAACTTAAGATACATTAATATTGTGTAGGTATTTTTAACTAACCACCCATAGCGTATATGAGAATGAATGTATACACATTAACACACACAGGCACACGCACGCACAATTCCTAAGAGGAAAGTGATCCTCGTCAGTTTAAGGGTTTGTCAGTCCTTTTTTCATCATTTTTTGTTGTTGTTGTTTTTGTTGTTGTTGTTTTCAGTAAAATTATATTCCGGATTCCGAATTAAGAAAATTAACAAAGCCAGTATTATTATTCATGATGCTCTTCACTCATAATGCAATACTTACTTGCTCACATCCATAGAGAAAAATAGCATTTGCTGAGTCTAAAAACGTCGTCTTTAAAGATGAGAGAATATTCATCTGCTATCACAATAAATTAATAAAGGAAAGCAATGCGCACTTTTAGGTGCATGTGATAGCGTTATGTTAACGCGCCTCGCTTCTCTCCAATGCTCTCCGGGTTCGATTCCTGGTCACGTACGTGAGAGGTTACAGTGATCGCCCATCCAGACACTTGGGATTCTCCGGTTTCCTCCAACAATAATGACTACATACGCCGCCACCAGAGCCATCGAGATTGATTAATATAAGTTGTGATAACTTGTTTTGTAATCGATGTAAAATAAATAATGCTTAGATTAATGCAAACATATTGCGATTTTGAAAACATTTTCATAACGTTTATTCACTTCTTCCGAAAGTGTTTCATACTAGTTTCTAAGTTCTGTATTTTATGTTTATAACACTTGTCTGTTTATTAATTAATGGTATCTATTAATCATACTATTAAAGAAATGAAAAACGTATAACAATGATATACGGATAATTTCATGATTAACGAGGTGTCAACTCAGCAAAAAACTTCAACAAAAGACAACTCCATTTCACGAAGCTGGCGAAGACGAAAATGCAAGCAGGCAACATGAATGCAAACGACAATGCAGACGTTTCTTCTTAAATAATGTTGAGCCTATAAAAAGAAGTTCCAATAGATAGAGTTTGTGTTCTGTTGTCAGCTAATACCACTGTACTATAATTGCCAAAAATAAATTGATCCCTTGAAAATTAAGCCCCCACTTTGCTTAAGTATCTTTATAGATAACTTTAAGAACGGCATGTATCGGTAACCCAATTATACGAGGTCCCTCCCATTCTCTAAGACCTGTCGCACAAGGACTACAAACATGTTCCGAAGACTGATGCCGTCGTCAAGGTGTTTGCAGACAGCATTGTAACAACCCGATTTGTAATAAAGTTGCTGCAAAATGTTATAAACTCAAAAAAGGAAAATACGTTGAATTAATGATCAAAGATTATTGTCTAAGGTGTCCTAAGTCTATATTTTTAGCACATACTATCACAGATTGAACAATTTATTAAATGTAATTACTTTATTACAAAGCAAGTTACAAGTCCATCAATTCTAATAAATTTCTTGCACAACCCGGGCTGATATAAAGGTGCAAAATCAATAACTATATTACAAAGCGGGTTATAACTGCATCTATTGTAATACATTTTCTGCACAACGCGTTGTGCAACAAAGTTGAAATATCTTAATCCACTTTCCTTTTAAAGCAAATTATTGAACATTGTATGTATCAGAAGATCCTCGTGGTCGAATTGTTATAGTTAAGGTCCAGGCAGGCAGATTTTTTTTATATGAGGACGCCTTTCAGGATATGTAGGTCTCCTCCAACACACACACACACACACACACACACACACACACACACACACACAACTATGACATCATTATAATAATCATGGCGAAGGTAAACAATAAAACATGTCATGTACATGTTATCTTAATGTTTCACTGTGGCATTCGTGCTTTATATTTGTGCGTTCACACACACACACATATATATATAACTATATATAACTATATATAACTATTATATATATATATATATATATATATATATGGGGATGTCCTCCACTTCATGACAATAGTTGCACTATTTTGATATTTTAAGCACAGTTAAATGGAAGCGGATATAATGCTCACATATTTACAACATTCGGGGATTTCACCACATGCATCATTTTAGAAATGAGCTGAGATAATAAAGATTAAAATGATTAAACTGAAAAAAAAGAAGGAATATGTATGTATGTTTGTATATTGTAATATTTATTATGTATTAGTACAAGTAAACACATGAAATTACGCACATTTTATTGTAAACAGTTATTGATTCTGACCTCAAATTGAGTATATGTTATTCTTTCATTTTTCGAGGCCTGTTTACAATAAGTGCGTATAATAAAAGCAGTCAAGTGTTTTCGTCCTGTAAAGACTGGTACTGGGCAGAATAATCAATTTAAGGGAGGAAGTGCTTGTATTTTTTGAAACGCAAATCCAGACTCTCTTTAAAGCGTAAGTATATGTTGAGTAGGTCATTCCAAAACCATATCGCATTTGTTACTAGTGTCAGTGTTTTCCACGACTAAATAAAGTATAAAATATCGTTGAAAAATAACTAGTTTCATTCCTTTGCTTTAACATAGAAAGCATGGGTTCTGTGGTTGTATTCGGAATTACATCTTTGCTGCTATTTCATGGATGCGGCTGTATCTCTCCAGAAAGACTGAGGTTACGGCTAGGTCTTCTAACAGAGCGCCTCGACATGGAGACCATAGCAAGACGTACTGAGGCAAAACTCTTGAAAGATAAATTAGAATACATTCAAGATACGTTGAGCAACATAACTGCGGATAACGTTGACAGCATAAAAAGGGAAAAGTTGGAGACCAAGGTTGAAATGAAGCAATATGACAGCCTGGCGTCAGTATTGAGACGAGCCTTTGCTGCCGAGAAACGTTTTAACGAGAGAGTTCGTAGAAATGTTGCAGTTCTGGAAGCCAGTGTCAACGATCTCGTGAGGGAGCAGCTTGTAATGTTTCAAAATATATCATATGAAGCTATGTCTTTACGAGAAAACATAGAGAAATCAAATGATGTCTGGAATATTTGTAGTGACGAAATGCAAAAATTGAATGAGCGTATAGAAAACGTCTCAGAAAAGGTAAACACTGTTGTTGATTTCGTTAAACTCGAACCATGGAAATCGGAAGCTCAAAACTTAGATGTGCGAATAGGAAAAGTGTTAGAAAAAGTCAGTGCAGTTCTGGATCTGGTAAAACTTGAAACTAGAAAGTTTGAATCTTGCTTATACATGCTTTTGAGTGGTAGAAATGAAAGTGGTGTATATGACATATATCAAAATGCACTAGCCACACCTATACGTGTCTATTGTGACCAGGTGACAGACGGGGGCGGATGGACTGTGATCCAAAGAAGGCAGGATGGAACGGTCGATTTTTACAGAGAATGGAAAGATTATAAATACGGGTTTGGAGACTTGGAGGGAGAATTCTGGCTTGGAAATGAGTTCATCCATAAACTCACGAACATTGGTTTTCGCGAACTTCGTATAGACATGGAGGATTTCGACAATGAGAAGAGATTCGCAAAATATACGAAGTTTCATATCGGTTCCGAATCTGAGAATTATTCTTTATTTGTTGATGGTTACACCGGGGATGCCGGAGACTCCTTCAAGTATCACAGTGGAATGTCATTCTCTGCAAAGGACAGAGACAATGATTTGGATTCTGGAGAATGTTCAAAAATTTGGAACTCAGCTTGGTGGTATAGGGCTTGTTTCGCTTCACAGCTAAATGGACAGTACCTTCGTGGTAAGCATAACTCAACTTACCATGGAATAATATGGTATAAATGGCGTGGTCATAACTATTCACTAAAATTTGTTGAAATGAAAATCAGATAAAGATAAAAGGCACTGTACAAACTACTGTTGTTTTTTTAAGCAAGTGAATCCTCGAAGCTCGAACTCTGGCTGTGGTAATTTGTATAACTCCTTTTGTACGGATTCGGATCGTTTCGATGGTCCTACCACTAGAGCAAACACAGCTAAATTGACAGTACCTTCGTGGTAAGCATGAGTTTTCCATTGACGGAATAGTTGGTCTGACTGGCATGGTTACGAATATTCACTCAAATTTGTTGAAATGAAAATCAGATAAAGATAATAGGAACCAACTGTAGAAACTATCTTTTAAAAACGCGAATCCTTGTAGCTCGACCCCTGACGGTGGTAATTTTCCAGATGTGTGAAGTATAACTCCTTTCAGTATGGATCGTTTCCATGATTCTACCACTGGAGCAAACACATCCAATCGCTGTTACTGAAACTGTTACTTGTGATTTAAAATTTTACAATAATGTTGGAACTAAAACTATATAGTTGTCTGCTATCTCGGATAATGTGAAATACGCATTATTGATACATGTAGTTCATTTTTAAAGAAATAAATTTCAGCCGTCTGTCATTGCTTAAGGACTGAAAACCAGATAGTTAAATTTATTCTTGTTGAGGAGTTGTTTCCCTTTGTAAAGTAGTGTTTCTCGTCGAAACATTCATGTATTTATATTTTGGAAAACTCGATTTCCAATTATGTCAAACTTATTTGATAAAAAAAGTTGCAATTGGACTGTCTGGTGTTATTATGATTTTCAAAAATATCGTTTTCGTTCTGTATAATAAATAGTATTCCTGTAGATTTATATTTTGAACTATATTCATTGAAATTACATGTGACTTGTCGTTTATGTTACTTTGACATATATTTTGCTTGATAAAGTGTATATGTTTATTGATAAAATGCTTTTTATTTCTGATTATAATAACTTGGTTTATTTTTATAGTTATCTAAACCACAGACCAATTTTGTACTGATTTAGAAATCGTCCTTAATTTATAGCCAATCAAAAACTCTGAAATGTCAATTCTAAGCGATCCATTTCAATAGGTCATCTTTCTACTTGTTATTTAACCATGTACAAAATAGATCGAGCTCTTTAACAAAATCATGTGTTTCGCAAATATACGGTGAATTATAAGTCAGATAGAATCTATTTCAGACGTTCTCTAGACATTAGGAGCCTACGCTCTCTCTACGCTCACTTCGGTCTTTTATTGTCTGTAGAAGGGTATATGGATCGTTTCGATGATTCTGCCACTGGAGCAAACACATTCAGACGTTGTTACTGAAACTGTTTCTTATGATTTTATACTCTATCAAAGACGTTTAAACTGTGGTATATATATATATCAGAAAATATGACATCGCAAAACTGGTTACATGATATGTCCGTTGTAGATGAGTATAAGGGGGATCACAACACCTGCATACAGCACTAGACTGCAGTGTTTAAAGTAGTGACTTGTAACGTGTTAAAACGTCATACTGTAAAACAATGTTTTGTAGTTTGTTAGCACTCATTTTGTCTGCAGCATGAGGCTGCATTGTGGGCGGAATTTTGTAAGATGGCATTTGTTGATATGTTAACACTTCCTTGTGTTAAGATAATGTGATCACGTGTGGTATCACGTCGGTCGACAAGTTCCGCAATTCTTACCTGTAAAGTATATGCATGCATTACAATATAATCCTTTGCTGTAATATACAAATAAACGTATATAACACTTGAATTTAGTCTGTTATAACAACTTGAGGGTACTTGTGGGATCGAACTTGGCTTTTGTTTGGAAGCAATTTTAAGTTTATCATTTAAGTATATTATCTCTTGAAACACAATGGCAAAGAATGCATATTAAAGAGTTGCAACAACTGAATCCGTTGGGTGTATTCTTCCAATGGTGTTTCATGCCTTCATATAATATAAACTGTCACCGAAAAAAATGTTTTCTTAAACACTCATTCACAGACATATACAAGCCTGTCCCAGACCGATGACCAAATCCGGGGGGTCATGAGCACGATCCTTAACTTCGGAACTTTTGCATCTCCTTTGCTTCCCTCTCAGAAATACAGGGATTTAAATTTCATAAATTTTTTTAAAAAAAAAAATTCCCAATTTAAGTTTTACTTAGCGCTAAGAATTTTTGGTGGAATTCGAACTAGGATAAAGTGACTCGGTATGATACCATGCCACTTGTGTATGGTGAGGTGGCAATTTGTCGTGTTTATTCATACAAAGTCACTTTATGACATATTGTCGGTGGAGGAGGGGGTGGGGGTGGGGGGGGTCTCCGTGGCCGGGAGGTTAATGTCGCTGACTTTAACACTCACTCAGCCCCTCACCGCGTGGGTTCGTATCCCGGCAGAGTCATTCGGATTTTCATGTGAGGAAGCCTTCCACGTGGCTTGCGGTAGGTCGGTGGATCTACCCGGATGCCTCCGTGTATTCGAGGGTCTTCCTCCACCTGTAATTAGCTGGACGTCGATATATGACTAAAATACTGTCGAAGCGACGGTAAACTCAAATAGTCAAGTCAAGTCATTGTCGGTTGGAAATGAGACAACAAGCAGACACAAAATACTTGAAACTTCACGCAGTTCATTCCAAACTTCCTGCTTGATAAACTTTATGAGTTCGTGTCGAAACTATATCACACACGGTTTTCTTTTATTATTACTTTCATTTACTTCATATTTAATTCTAATAATTTTCATTTTTTCGTGCATATTAAGGGGGATTTATTGTCCCTATAAAATTTGTGCAAAACATCTGACATTATGATTTAAATGGATAATATTAGACTCTTAACATCATTTTATAAATTTCATCATAGTTAATACGGAAACATTGCACTTTGACCAATCCTAGTGTTCACAAAGCATTAACAGCATTTTTGGCACATTTTGTACCTCTGTGTGTGTGTGTATATGTGTGTTTGAGAGAGAGAGAGAGAGAGAGAGAGAGATCGTTCCTAATTTTCGAAACTTAAGATACATAAATACTGTGTAGGTAATTTTAACTAAACTTATATAGCGTATATGAGAATGCATTTACACACATTTACACACACGCGCGCACACACGCACACTTCCTGAGAGGAAGGTTTCCCTCGTCAGTGTAAGGGTCTGTAATTCCTTTGTTTATCGTTTTTTTGTTTTTTTTTATACTTTAGACTTCGAAAAGTTTAGAAAATAAAGAAAAGCAAATATTATTATTCATAAAGATCTTTGCTTATTATGCAAAACTAATCATTGATATTTTTATAGATTGCTTACAAAATCACTAAAGAAAACTAGCATTTGTGGAATTTAAGAACATCGTCTTTAAAGATGGGAGAATATTCAACTGCTTTCACTCAAAATTTATACAGAAAAGATAGAGCCTGGATAGCGTAGTGGTAACGCACCTCGCTTTTCTATAATGCGTCACGGGTTCGATTCCTGGTCACGTACGTGAAAGGGCACAGTGGTCGCCTGTGAAAGGGTACAGTGGTCGCCCGTCCAAACACGTGAGGTTTCTCCGGTTTCCTCCAACAATAATGACCACGCCACCACCAGGGCCACCGAGAGTGATTAATATAAGTTGTGATAACATGTTTCGTAAATGATGTAAAATAAATAAAACTTAAGTTAATGCGCAAATATTGCGATTTTGAAACATTTTAATAACGTTTTTTAATTTCTTCCGAAACCGTTTCTTACTAGTTTTTAGTTATGTATTATTTGTTTAAAACACATAAATGTTTATTAAAATAATGAAGTTAATGATATCTATTAATTATTCTATTAAAGAAATGATATACGGATAATTTCATGAGTAACGAGGTATCATCAATAAACGTCACAAAAGACAACTCCATTTCCCGAAGAAAGCAAGCAGACTGTGCGCGAGCAGAGTATTTTAGTTTGTGACGTAATAGCAAGCAAGAAGGAGAGACTAGCTTGATTCCGGAATCCTTTTTAAATAATGTTGAGCCTATAATATGAAGTTCTTGGAATGTTATCAAATTTTCTTATATTATAACTTGACTAGACGATTTTTTGTATGATAATTTAGCAATTCTACACATGACCCTAAACCATAATTTCTGAAGCAAAGGTGATCTGTTCATAAATGAGATCTCAATAGGGTTAAATCTTAAGTGATCTATATGGCTTCTGTGAAGATGAGCAATTCGGACCAATATGGTCCATTACTTTGTGTTTTAGCTCACCATAGCGCAACGTGATCAACATACGTGTTTTGTGTGTCGGTGTCGTCTCTGATCCCTGGCCTTTCACAGGAGTTGCATAAATAAACTTGATCCATGTGGAGTCTGTAACCATGACAACCAACACAATTTTATTCACTTCGGCACAAATAATCACATCATGACCTTATTATTACATACTCTTTTAAGTAAATGACACTAAATGTCTAGTCTTTTGTGAAACCACTCGTTTAAATTTTATTTCTATTGACAGAAGTGCTCAGCTCATACCACTGTACTATAATTGCCAAAAATAAATTGATCCCTTGAAAATTAAGCCCCCACGGCGTCGAATACTTTGCGAAAGTACTCTTTATAGATAACTTTAAGAACGGCATGTCTCGGTAACCCAATTATACGAAGTCCCTCCCATTCTCTAAGACCTGTCGCACAAGGACTACAAACATGTTCCGAAGACTGATGCCGTCGTCAAGGTGTTTGCAGACAGCATTGTAACAACCCGATTTGTAATAAAGTTGCAAAATGTTATAAACTCAAAAATGGAAAATACGTTGAATTGATGATCAAACATTATTGTCTAAGGTGTCCTAAGTATTTTTAACACATACTATTTTTAACACATACTATCACAGATTGAACATTTTTTTCAAAATGTAATTTCTTTATTACAAAGCAAGTTACAAGTGTATCAGTTTTAATAAATTTCTTGCACAACCCTGGCTGTAATAAAAGTGCAAAATTAATAACTATATAACAAAGCGGGTTATAACTGCATGCAATTGTAATACTTTTTTTGTGTGCA
>CM037790.1:15319199-15369199 GCA_021229015.1 Solen grandis | reverse complement strand
ACTTCTGTGAAGAAAGGGTATGAAAAATCTTTAGTTAATGTCATTTGGGAAATAACTTTCTCAATGGTTCAAAGTTGAACCAGAACTTAGTGACTGGAACAGATGAGAAAGACCCTAGTCTTCAAGAGGAAATCAAACCCATAACTTTCTGGAGGCAGAAACCCTGAACTTTGTACAAACTTCCATAATTATAGGCTTCTTAAGTATTCATGGCAAGGAGCAATCAATGAAAACATGAAAGTAATCCGTTAAATAGTAGTGCTTTGGTACAATGGTAGCATACACTACCTGTAAACCCGAGGGTTGTGGGTTTGCACCTGATCGGGTTAGAAAATCTTTCATGACCTTCCAAGACATAAAACACTTGTCCAACCCAGGAACGGTTGTGAAGGATAAGTATATGAGTAGGAACCTGTTTCCCTATCAAGTTGTGCTCAACAATACATATTTATCTTTAGAAATGCAGGCAAAATGCTGTTTAAGTGTATTGCAGTACTTGATTTTTTTTCTAAATGAAGATAATATAACAGCTAAAAGAAAATTGAAATGAATCAAACTTCACTGTTTGTGCTCACCTTCACTGGAATAAACTCATAATGCACATGTAGCTCTGCGTCAAAGCAGAAGTTGTCAATAGATAGTCTACTGTTTGTCATGTAAAGAAACTTGTCAAGTTCTTCAAGGTTACGGAGACGCCTGCCACATGGCGCACGGTAGAACACGCTTCGTCGACCTGATGGCTTTGTCTTAGCCACAAGTCTGCAAACAGAAATAATATGAAAATATCTGTGGTATTATATCAAGATTACTTTTTTTATTTTATCATGTTTACCCTCTCTTAACTACTACTTAACTACTACTAACAGTAGCTTTCAAAACCAAAACAAATGAAGAAGTTAAATGACAATCAAAATATAAGTGTTTAATCAAGGTTTTTTTTATATCAGATACATCATCATTACATTTAATGAATATGTTGAAGAAATAATTCATTAAGATTTGAGTGAAGGCTCTGGTGCACCCTGTTTTTTGTGATAGTACTCTAGCTTGTCAGAGATGGCATAATCAACTCCCACAATACTTACCTCTCCCAACCACAATATAGAGCTATTAGTAATGGGTTATTCCCCTTGAGTTTATCCAAATCTTCAACCGTTGTCGGGTCACATTTGACCCCACATCTATGTGGCACTGAAAAACAAAATAGTCATCTTGGTAAAACATGGACAAATGCTATTGCAACTATCACTAAAGTTGATAAATACCCCTGCATCCAACCTTATGGAGACAGGACATGATGTGGTGTAACAAGCTTGATTCCAATTTAGTCTCCCTGTGAAGCAGGGATATAGAAATACTAGCAAGCAAGTCAGGCAATTCAATGTTTTATTTGTCTCCAAACACGGTCTCTAGTGAGAATAGGTTAAATAGTAGCTAGGAATGAAAGCTGAGAAGTGATATAGGACACAGGGCCTGGAATTTTCCAGGGGCAGCCCTGAGAACAATTGCCCCAACTGTTTTCAAGCTGCTCCTATGAATATGTGGAAGGAGAACTTATTTTAATCAAAATTTGTCAATACTAAAGATTTTCGAATCCAAGTGAGAACTGTGATGTGAAGAGACAGAATGGAATATGATGCAACATGTGTGAATGAATAGTCTCCAATTCACACAAAGTCGAACATTCACACAAAGTCAAAGTCAAACAGGGGTATATAGACTGTTTAAAGCCTTACCTATCCTCTTTCGGTCACTCTTCATAGGTATCAACTGATCCAAGCGGGTACCTAGAGCTTCTAAATCTGTAATCAACAGAACAGAATTGAATTTGTATCAGCATTATATTATGATTAAATATATTGTCTATTAAAATCAGCCTTTTCTTTATACAGATGAAACTGTAATCGCAGTCACCTGTATCAAGTGGTCAACTTGCATTTAATGGCCAGTTTTGATATAATCAAACTAGCATGTTGTTATAATTATGTTTAACATTCATTTAGCAACCACCTCCTTTAAGTGGTCACTTTCACTTGATCTCTTGATTGACCGCTTAAGACAGGTTTGAGGTTTGACTGTATGCTGATAAGCCCAATATTGACAATATTTCATGGTGTATAATTTCAAAACTTACACAGCATCTTCTTTCAGTCGTGTTCCATATCCCACCATTGTACAGTACAGTTAAAAATAGCTGTGTAGCATATCAATGCAGCAACTATAGTAATTAACAGCATGGTACCTGGACTACACTTGACGGTCTTGAAACAATGGGCATTGGTGTGCTGGACTGAGAGGGAAAGAATAATATGCAGAAAGTTTGCCACTTACCTACGGTGCCAGCATCCTCTGTTGCAGCAAGTCTCTCCTGCAGCACTGTGGCCATGTCCTTACCCCCGCTGACCTTGGTGCTGATGGTCGACGTTGTGTACTTGTCTACAGGGAATAAATAAAAACAAAATAATGCACAAGGTTTCTATGGAATTTGATGTATCACCTGACAGGGATAATAACATTTTCACAAACATAATTTCACATGTTTTATAACCTATGCTTGGGGATACTTGAAGTAATTTAAAACTGACCTGGTATATTTCCCTTGTGTCGGGTGCTCAGTACTTAAAGGTAGTTACAAGAATGGTTGGAGTGCAAATGATTATGGTAACATACCACTTGTGGTATTAGCACAATATCTGTCTCATGTTGACAAAAGTCCCAAATCAACCAAAATATTGGCGGTTGGTCGTTTTACTCAAGCAAACAAACAAATGTTGCTGACTCAGACACACAATTATTATAAATACACATGTACATTATTGTAAGGAGTAGCCAGGACTGTCTCCCCCACCCCCTTCAAAAAACAAACAAACAAAAACATGTCAAATGACACAAAACCTGGTATTTCAAGTGTTGCCCTAGGCAAGCAAAATCAATCCCAATCTTCCTCTTCCCATAAAGTATCTATCTACTAAATCTGATCATCATTCCTTACTCCTAAAATAAGTTATTTGACTGAAACAAAATATCTTTTTTCGGTAACAGTGACGTTGACCCTATCATCCAGAAAATCAATGCCAATCTTCCTCTTCCCATAAAGTATCTACCTACCTTCCTCTTCCCATAAAGTATCTACCTACCTGCCTCTTCCCATAAAGTACCTACCAAGTATGAAAACTGTATCTCTATTCTACCAGGAGATATTTTACGGAAACAACCTATTTGGCACCATCCTGCCTAACAATTTTACCCCATTCTTAAAACAAGGATATTTTTTTTGAAAACCTGGTTAAAAATCAGACTGGGAGTAATTTCAAATCCAAAGAGGTTTTAAAGTGACACTTCCTCATCTATAAGGTACTTCAGAGTAGCCAAGGTATAAAATTTGATAAGTCAGCTGGTTATTGACAGCCTTACGTGGTTCTATACTAATCAAATTGGTCACTCTTTAATGACTCTCAAGTGGTACAGGCTCAACTGGAGCCCAGATAAGATAATGGCCCTACCTGAGGCCTGCACACTGAGTGACGGCTTCTTGTCCGGTACATTCTTCTTCATCTTCATCCAGGGTGCCTCCCATATCTGCCCGGTGGCCAGGGTGGACGCTCCCTGAGTTGTACTCTTTTTTGCAACTGACTTCTTCTTGTCAACTTTTCCTGGGGAATCTGTGATTATTTTTATAATTTAATTGCATTTTGTAACATATTAGCAGTGACAATTTGTTTTAAAAACGCTTCAGTTTTGTAAGGAATCAGTATAGATACTGAAGACAAAGCAGATGATATAAGCTCTAAGCATTTTTGAACAAAACCTATTAAAGAACAACAAGATTGCCTTTCATACCTTTTCCCTAGAATAAGCATTTTCAATATATTCATGGTCTCAAACTTTGACCAAAGAATTTTGACTCTATGATTATTTTTTCTTAAACTTTTAAAAGATTTGCAATACTAAAGCAAGAAGGCCAAATTGGCAAAAGTTATTTTCTCACACTGCTTTAGATACAAAGATGACGCATTAACAAACCAGTGCTCATCCTGGTGTCTTATGGTCACATACATTTTTTCCATGTTCTGTTTGGAGTGCTTCATAGATTTAAATGCTGCAGACTTAACAAAGTCAAATTTTGCATTTGGGACATATCTCTGAAATTACTAGTCCAAATTATGTTCAATAATAAAACTTAGACTTCAGATTGTGACCATAACAGTCAATGCCAATGTCCATCAGTCAGTCGGACATGTTGGCATCAACATGGAAATAAAATGCTAGACGACTAACTATTCCACTGTGGATGATGAACAGATGACAGACATCAAACAGTCATAAAAGCTCAACCTGGCCAGTCAGGTGAGCTTAACAATCTGATCAGAACCATACCAACATGATTACTTCTGCCAGAATATACAAGGGGAATAACTCACTGTCTGCACTGTTGGTACGTGTGTACTCCACCACAGGTTTCTTCATGTTAGCCATGGAGAGATTGTGTCGTTTTACTTTGCCAGCATTCCGGTTAGCTTCAGCATTTGCCTGCAGAGGAAATAAAACAATATTTTGATTTATCCATTGATCCAACATTACTGGTAAGTTTGAATAAAAAATATCTGGTATGAAATCAAAATATTTAAGACACATACTCCGGGTCTCTACAATATCATACCATTTAATTGAAGCTATAAGAAAGGCAGAATTGATGCCGTTTTTATAGGTTTTTGAAAACATTGTTTTTGGATTTGAATTTACCATCATTCTTCAATGACTTCTATAAACTATTATTACTCGAGCGCCTTTTTCCCAGGATGTACCATTAGAGGAGACAAAATGTCTGCAAGCAACTGACAGCTTCTTCATAAAACAGAAGATTTATAGACACAATGCCAAGTCTAAAACTAGGAAGGAAACTTCAGCTGTAAATCTAATGGCTTTATTCACTGCAGAACCTAGGCTAGCTTGGGCAAGAACTGTAAATGTTATCAAAGGACAGTATGATCATAATACCCAATACATATGTCAGCTATGTACAGCTGACTGTCTCTGATTTCATATCATCTCATACTGTCTGATTATTATATCTCCAAAAAACAGTTTCTTTTGAGCTGAAAATGAGGCCCTTTTTTAAGGCAGATATGTAAGAAATAACACATTCTTATATATTAAGTCTTTATATTCAAAGAAAAAGGTGAAAGTCAAGGTCTATATCTATGGTAATCTAACATCTGTTAAATATACTGGGCACCTTTCTCTTCAAATCTACAGGGGAACAAAACATCTGTAAGCATCTGACAACTTTTCCACATAAAAATAAGAAAATGTATGAATGCCATGCCCTGTTTTAGACTAGCACAGACATTCTGGCTGTTGACCTAATGACTTTATTCACTGCAGAATCTAGGCTAGCTTGGACCAGAACTGTAAATGTTATCACAGGACAGTATGATCATAATACCCAATACATATGTCAGCTATGTACAGCTGACTGTCTCTGATTTCATATCATCTCATACTGTCCAGATATAATACTCCCAACCAAACATGTAAACCCCAACCCTTACAATATGTAACAATCACAATATTAAGTGAAACATCATTTCACACTGGCTTAATTTTCAGTACAGCTACCAAAAGACCCTCATCCAATGCAGTCATGAATTTGAGCAATACTAAAATCCTGCTGTAAACAATTATTGCCCATTATTTTTTTGTGCATGATTCCCTTGACTGCTGATTGACATGTAGGTCTTATAAATGAACTATTTTGACATTGATCATAATGATAAAATCATCTGATCTATATTAATCTAATGATAAATTCTGATCTAAGATGTTTTAATAATTTTAATTTTTGGTTATGTACACTTGACAACAGACCTTTAATGTTCTTGCTTAAAATTACCATCACTAGATTTTTCTCTCTCTATCTGTCTCTTCTTCAGTCTTAAAATCTTCCAGATGATAAGGTCTATTATATTGCATATTCTTGAAGTCCAAAAATTGCTGACTTTGCAATCATTGTTAAAATGACACCATCGGGAAATTGACAAATACATCAACACACAATCCACATGGTGACGTACCAAGGCTGTGTACAGAGGTTCCAGCCTGGTTGACCCACGATAGATCCATTCACTCCGCTTGTCCGCTGGGAAGTACATGAGAACAAGGCTGGCATCTACACTATCCACTTTGGCTGTCCACCAGCGGCCGTTCCACTCTGTCTTGACCATCTGACCCTTGTGTAGCCGGACCATGGGTCTCTGTAATAAGAGATGTAGCTGGTATCTAGCATGGTTGATTCATACTGACTTATGAAACAGGATCTAAATATAACAGAAAGCTTACATTGAACTGGAGCTGATTGAGACCACTGACATACAGACAGATATGTAAGGAATCATATATCAAATCTTATTTAGATTGAAAGTAACAGTCAAGGTAAATTCATTTAAAGATCAAAGTTCTGTAATACAGTTGGAAGATACATTTAAGACCAATACTGTGTACAAACAAGAGGGACAAGATGGCCCTGAATCGCTCACCTGAGAAATATTGCTTTCATTGCCTTTTACAACATAGTCTTACTGAATACAAAATCCATGAAGAACAGCAGTATAATCTTAATTCCACACAAAAAGTTAACATGTGGTAAAAAAAACAAGTTAACCCTAGCATGGGATCATTTTTGACCCCAGGGCCATCATTTGAACACATGGTTCAGGTCCACACGGGCATGTTACATACCAAATATCTAAACCCATGATCTTGTGTTTCTGACAACAATATCTTTTAAAAATCTTTCCTATGTAAGTCTATGTAAAACCAAGTGACCCCTGGGGCGGGGTCAATATTGACTCCAGGGTCATGATTTGAACAATTTTGGTAGAGGCTCTTGTTTGCTTATATAACATAGCTCAGATTCTTCAGTTTGCTGAGCAAAGAAAAACCCACTGTTTCATATACCATTTAAAGTTCAGTTAATTAATATTAACAAATAAGTCATAAATTTGTACATGAATATTCATAAAGTAATTGATTAAGAGTCACTTACCTCCGGGTACTGAGACAGGTAGTCCTTGACAAAATCTTGGGAGTCTGGGTGGATGTCATCCCATACCTGCTTACCTATAACATTCAAATGATCACATATATGTCATTATGTTATAAACTAATACAAATAACATCTTATCAGGTTTTCAATATGAAATTATGGATGAGAAGCAGACAATATAAAACTTGATCCATTCAAGCTGATCATGTGATATGCTAGTCACACAGGCCAGTCTCCAGATTTTTTTTAAGTGGGACCAAGGCCTAAATGATAAATCAAGGATATTCAGTATAGAATACTTAGTATCACAGGCAGGAAATATACTTACTTTGGTAGAAAACTTTATGAAGCTCTTTTGAACTACAATACTGGGCATACCCATCATCAAAAAACACCAGGTACCTGTAAAAATAATGCATTATTTATTATATTCTGTGTTCATATAAACAGAGCATATGAATTGTTATAACATAAACAAGGCAGTCCAAAGGACAGCTATATCCCCCGCTGCTGCCTTAATAAAAACCTTTTCAGCACTTCTGTTGTAGTTGGGTTTAAAACTGCATTTTATATAATAAAGACAACATTTTGATGTAGTTGACTTATGAAAAACTTTCCGTTGTTCAGAAACGACTGTAACCTGTGTTCTGCACATCGCCTCAATTTGGTTTATAATTGAGGCAAGTTTCATTAAAATCCTTCAAGGAGTATAGGAATTATGGAGCGGACACAAAATTGTAAATTGAAATTGAAGGTTCAAACACTTGACCTTCAAGTGTGACCTTGACCTTGAGCCGACATGGCTGCAACCTGTGTTCTGCACATCATCTCAATTATATTTATATTTGAGGCAAGTTTCATTAAAATCCTTCAAGGGGTATAGGAGATATGGAGCGGACATTAAATTATAAGGAAATAGAAGGTTCAATCACATGACCCTCAAGTGTGACCTTGACCTTGAGCCAACATAAATGCAACCTATGTTCTGCACATCCTCTCAATTAGATATATATTTGAGGCAAGATTCATGAAAAAACTAAAAGGGGTATAGGAGATATGGAGCGGACACGAAATTGAAATGGAAATTGAAGGTTCAAACACATAACCTTCTAGTGTGACCTTGAGCCTACATGGCTGCCACCTGTATTCTGCACATCGTCTCAACTAGGTTTATATTTGAGGCAAGTTTCATGAAAAATCCTTCAAGCGGTATAGGAGATATGGAGCGGACACGAAAACGTTACAGACGGACAGACAGACGAAGGCCATTCCAATAACCCCCCTCCCGCTTCGCGGCGGGGGATTAATTAGAATGCAAATACCAACTAGAACTATCACTAAGGAAGATTAATACCCCAGCATTAATGTAATTGTTGTAAGGAATGTCATGGGTCTGAACAAGACTTAATGTGACGAGGACAATCATGATTCCTATTTTGCCCCACTTCTGTGACGCTAGGGTATGACTAAAACTATCACTAGTTTTAACTTCAACCCCGCCACTAGTATCCGCAGGTTGGAGTAATCCACGTAGTCCGGATACTGGCGGTCTATACCGTTAACACACGAGATCACTACGTTCTCCTTCCCATAGGATATATCCTTAATGTCAGAGAATGTCTGAAACAAATTTGTCATGTGATTTCTGATATTTAGTGCCAAGATAAAATAGAATTTCCACTGAAGGTAGTTACAACTCCCGCATCCCACATTGTTCTCATGTAATGTGAGTGTAGGACGGGACTGGACATGCTGTGATGCAGAGATATCATAAAAATGTTACTACAGCCTGTTAACTATCTATGAGGACTGTTAATATAGAAATGTAAAACATTAAGGAGACAGAACCTCCATACCTGAGCTCATTTCTACCATTGGGGGCCTCGGCCACTATACCAGCATAGAATGCTTCCTCAGAATCATCATCTTTGTAAAGAGCTAAAAGAGAGAGGGGCATGATCAGGGTTCAGACATGAAAACTATCTATCTATTTATCCATCTATCCATCTATCAATCAATAGTTTATAATTTAAACTTTCCTGTCAAAATTATATTGCCTGGTGGATCTGAATCCTGCCCGCTGTCTATCAAATCTGCTAAAATTAAATGAAATGGGCTTTAAACATCCTTTGATAAAATGAAGTAACTTACTCAAATTCAAACATAAACTTAAGTGGAAATTGAATGTTAAAGATAAGTCAAACTTACCAACAATTCTTGTTCCCACTGTAACTGGTTTATTAATGCTGTCTCGGAATGCTATTTGTTTGGCATTAAACACCTTGGTTTTGACTCTCCCTTCATACTTCACTTTGTAACGTCTCTGGATAAAAAAATCACCATGGTATAAAACAGTCATTACCATAAAAATATATACAAATTGATGACTGCCATGAAAACATTCACATGCAGACATATTTACAGACAAAAGTCCCTATTATGAAAACCATAACACAAAAAAAATCCAAAATAGTGGTAATACACTTATTTGTTCATTACTACATCCTAGGTTTGATTCCATGTCACTTACATGAGAAAGTACAGTGATGGTTTGTCAAGGCATGGTGGTTTTCTCTGGGTGCTCCAGATTCATTCCACAATACTGTCACTATTTGTGCCATCAAGAAATTTAACACTTTACTTCATGAACAATCATTTACAAATTAAAAACTTGGATGGAGCTGTCTGATAGTCTGTTTGCCTAGCCTTTTAAACATTCTCATTGAGGTATAGGGTTAAATAAGTAACTTGTTTTACAATTGAATGATGAATAATTTTGAATTTTTGTCATCATCACATAGCAAAACACAGCTGACAGTCCACATAATGGAAAATATTACTAATGTAAAACCATTTCAAGGGATTTTATTTTCACTTTATATGTTCATGATATTGAGACAGATATAGTGCTACCACACTACAGTATCATGTCAAAGACATGTGGCATGATACCAAACCCAGCTACATTATCCTGACATCAGACCAACCAGTCCTGGGACTACTCTTACATGCTGAGCGTTAAGCAAGGGAGCTAAACAAGTACCATTTTTTATTATTTTGGAATATTGCGGCCAGGAATCAAACCCACAACCTTCCAGTCTTGAGGCGGACACTATAATGACTTGGCTACCATGGACACATATTACATTTTGAAATGTACACTACATGTATATACTCCATGCTTTATGACCCTCCCCCACCCCCCAACCAACCTGGGTGTTTACTACTGACCTCCCAGACCTTTCCCTCGGGAATGAGTACTTCCACCACCGTTGCCTTCTCCCAGATGTCAGTGACTCGAGTACACAGCACCTGGGATCCAACTGCCACCTTGCTGCAGAATAATATCATCATACATAGATTACATATCTCATGTATATAAACATAATCAACCAAACCAAACCAATTTTTCAAAGGTGGATAGCAGACCAGATTCAGTGTCCTAATTTAACACGTTTAAGCTCTCCATTTCAGTCTCAGAGACGGGAGTCTAAACTTCCTTTAGTAGTAGGAAATATAATAATCTAGTCATTAACATATTCACAGTCCTGAGGAGAATATTACTTCAAAAACAGATCTCTAAATTTTTTCTACCACTGATGAGGACGCCTTCTCTGGAAATGTCAAAATGAAGAGTAGTTCACAAGACTTACCAACATTTTATTCTAGGTCAAAGACTCTGCTCAGTAAGTCAGTATGACATGGCGGTTGAAATTGAGGACTTGGTGAAAAACTATGCTACACATAATTACATAAAAATAAAGTAGCATTACCATCAGTTCTGCACTAAGTCATTGAAATGAAAATGAGAGTAAGTATTAATCATGAAGGGACAAGGATGCAACAAAATTATTCCTTTATTTAGACACCTTGACAACAAAATTATTCCTTTATTTAGACACCTTGACAACAAAATTATTCCTTTATTTAGACACCTTGACAACAAAATTATTCCTTTATTTAGACACCTTGACAACAAAATTATTCCTTTATTTAGACACCTTGACAACAAAATTTACAAATTGAGGACCTACTTTACATCTTCCAGGTACATTTTCTCCATGCGTTCCTGGTTGGCCAGCGAGTTGGCATAGTATGGACCAACGGTTCCTGGCTTCCTCTGTAGGGCATTGAGAGCTGCAGGGGTTGCTAGGGCACCAGACTTGGACTGCAATAACACATCATAGTAGTTTCATAATACAATTCTTTTTAGTTCATCTACAGTCTTAAATCTCTGATCTTACCCTAAAGTTTTGAGAAAGGAAAAGATTTATCAATATCACTGCTACACTGCCTTCATTTGACCCATAACCTTATGAATATTCATGTTAGAAATTCATGACTTGATGAATATTCATTGACTGAGCTTTTAACTGCATTTGAACAATGGATTTTCCTTTGCAATATTGTATCTGCAAACAGAGGAAACTCTGATTAAACAGCTCCTTTTAACCTCCTTTGTTTGCCAATGCATCAAAATGAGTCTTTTTGAAGTAAAGGGTTAAAAGTAAAGGTTTAACCCTTTCCCTCATACATACTCATTTTGACGCACTCAATAGGTACCACATAAAGCCTGATCTGCAGAAAACCACAGTTAAACCTTACCAAATTTAATTACAAAATCCTCATTTCCAGACCACTGAGGAGCAGCGAACAGCATAAAACCTGATCAGCCTGCGAGTTACTCGCAGGCTGATCTGGTTTTATGCTGTTTGCATAGGTCTTTTCATGGTATCCTCTATGAGGGAACGGGTTAACTTATTATATGGTGGGACTAGACAATGTGTGAGATCCCTATAAAGCTCCACATTTTCAATTGGAAATTGGGCCTACATGCCAATCCTACATAAAGACCAAAACAAGAGGGCCAAGATGGCCCTAAAGACGCTCACCTGAGGACATTTGTGCTGACCAAGTTTGAGGAAGATTGAATCAAAATTGTGGCCTCCAGTGTGTAAACAAGGTTTTTCTAAGATTTGACCTACTGACCTACTTTTCAATCGCTTTTTAGGTCTGTTAGATTAATGATCTTTGATAATTCGTTGAAATTTCTGAAGAGAATCGTATACCTACCAAACTGAAACCGGAAATGGAGGGCTGAATAGTTTCCTAATTTTTCATTGGTTAATAATATTATAACCTAAAACGACCGAACGTGTTTTTATTACCAACAATACGATTATCTGTACTTTCATATCTTTCTTAAAGAAAACCTTTATTTAATATACAATTGACACAATATATTCTCTTAGTCTTTTTATCATTTTATTTAATTGTAGATACTGATTTTAATATAAAACATATATCAAGTATGTAATTTAAAGTAAAAAGTGATTCAATCAAGGGCCAAATTTTAACCATTATCTAGTCATAATCTCTCAAACTAGTAATATTGCAAAAAAATTTTTTTATGATTGGTCTATAACTATGAATTATGTGGGTACGGACCACTAGACAATATTTCACATCAAATCTATAGATTAAGCTCTAGGTCTTTTCCTATGTAACTCTATGTGAAACAAGTGACCACTGGTGCAGGGTCATTTATCACCGTAAGGCTATGATTTGAACAATCTTGGTAATGAACCATTAGATGATGCTACATACCAAATATCTAAGCTCTGGGCCTTATGGATTTACAGAAGAAGATTTTTTAAGATTTTCCTATATAACTCTATGTGAAACAAGTGACCACTGGTGCAGGGTCATTTATCACCGTAAGGCTATGATTTGAACAATCTTGGTAATGAACCATTAGATGATGCTACATACCAAATATCTAAGCTCTGGGCCTTATGGATTTACAGAAGAAGATTTTTTAAGATTTTCCTATATAACTCTATGTAAAACAAGTGACCCTGGTGCTGGGGCATTTATCACCATAGGGCTATGATTTGAACAATCTTGGTAATGAACCATTAGATGATGCTACATACCAAATATCTAAGCTCTGGGCCTAATGGATTTACAGAAGAAGATTTTTTAAGACTTTCCTATATAACTCTATGTAAAACAAGTGACCCCTGGTGCGGGGGCATTTATCACCATAGGGCTATGATTTGAACAATCTTGGTAATGAACCATTAGATGATGCTACATACCAAATATCTAAGCTCTGGGCCTTATGGATTTACAGAAGAAGATTTTTTAAGATTTTCCTATATAACTCTATGTAAAACAAGTGACCCCTGGTGCGGGGGCATTTATCACCATAGGGCTATGATTTGCACAATCTTGGTAATGGCCCATAAGATGATGCTACATACCAAATATCTAAGCTCTAGGCCTTGCAGTTTTGCAGAAGAAGATTTTCAAAGTTTGAGTTTTTAAAATCTATTTTTAGCTCCTGTGACCTACTTTTTCAACCAATCTGAATAATTTGTACAACTTTGATAGAAGGCATCATAAGGATGATTCCTGTGAAGTTTGGTCAAAATCCCTTCAGCGGTTCAGGAGGAGATGTTCTTTAAAGCAAATTGTTGACGACGGACAAAAGGTGATCACAATAGCTCACCTTGAGCACTTCGTGCTCAGGTGAGCTAAAAATATAATTTAGATAAATATAGATTTATCTATTGGAATGATAGATGAATAATTTATTTCCTGTTATCATACTAAAGTGGATGTTTGGAACACATCCATATAAAGGCAAGAGAGTGACCAGAGTATCTAAGCCATAGATGATGAGTTGTGACATGAACAATGGTTATCACAGGAAGTGATTAACCACCTCAATACCTGCACCCACTTGTGTTCCTATGGCAGGAGATCTCATCTGTACATGCAACTATACAACCTGTGCATATATATAGGGGTGACAATCCCACATTTGTTATAAATGTCTTAACTTGTTAAATAATATGGTAGTGGAGATATTACTCTAACACAGAAATCTGTCACCTTTCACCATACAGATATATCTTAACGCTTTCATTCCTTGAAGTGGTTTTGACTTCTGCAGCAACTTTTGAAAACATTGTGTGAAAATTACTCATTATAAGCAATTTCTTCTTTTCCATGATCTTTTCTACGAATTCTTTAAAAGGGTTTACTATCACTTGTCTAAATTTTGGAAACATTTCTCCAGATGCTTTCTAAGTGGGGGAGTCTAATGAATGCCTATCTGGGAAAGGGGTAAAAACCCATTATTCTTCCAAAAGCAGTGTTATTTTTTCAGACAGAAAAGCAAAAGGCGTGTTACAGATTTGCAATGAGATGCAATCTGTACATACTCATTGAAAACATTATTAATATGCATAAATAAGAAATAATCTTTTATTAAAGATCATTCAAATGTTAACAAAAAATACCTGATTTGCATATTCCACATATCTTTGTCAATTTTCTTATGTTTTCAATAGACTTTCCATATGTCTCCCTTAACAAATCGCAATTACATAAGTTGATGACGTAACAGATTTGATTCAGTGGCGGTTTTTCGAATTCAAATTATCACCAATAACAGGCCTTCTTCAGGATACTCATCAATGCAAAATGTAAAAGATAGGAGTATTTTGACATCCATACAAAAAACTAAATGGCGTAATATGATTAACGTTTTCAATGAGTTAAACTGTTATTATACAGCAGATATTTGCAGTTTTTTTTACAATTTGCATTAGTTAACAATATGTTAATGTTTTATGACAGTAATCCTTATGAAATATAATAGGCCTTTAAAATGTATTTGACTAGGCCAGACCTTCACCCAGCCTCAGTTTCCATGAAAAACAAAATGACAGGGGTGTTTAATTCCTAAAATTATCACTAGACTTGCCAAGCTTTTCCATAATTTTACAAATTACAATGAATTGTTCAGATTTTTCACTCGCCTTGCATTATTTTCACTGGCCAGAAGAGTGGGCAAGTGGAATTTTACACCTTTTACACGCCTCTTTAATTAAAGTAATGCAACATTTAGCTGGGTTCAAAATATAATAAATTGGATCCAAAATATCATACATGTAAAAAATAATGTTATGAAATAAATACACTCATTCTATTTCATAACTGAAGCATAAAAAAAGAAAAGTACAGGGGACAAGCAATGAAATGGTATAAGATGAATGAAATATTTGTTTATTTAATCATTTTGATGTAAAATTATATTCATTTTCATCGTTGTCATAGAAATTCCATATTTTCATCACAGGTTTTCCCATTAATGAGACTTTTTATTTCTATGTTCACTCAGTAATATAGAGTTTGATCTTGCAATGAAATAAACAAATATCCCATATATCATTCCAATAATGGACCTTTCCAGTTATATAAAAGATGCATTCAAACTGACTTGTAGGCTATCCAATAGCTACACTGGGATAACAGGTAGTCAATGGTTGACCTGGTTGACACAAAATATCTCATGGCTTTGTTTGTTATACAGTTTGTGAACAGTGGACCTAGCCAAAAATGGGAAAGGTGGAGCTTAAATTTCCCCTGCTAAAAAGTGGAAAGATGTATTGATGTATTATCACTTTGACAAGGCTTAACCCTTTCCCTCATAGAGGATACCATGAAAAGACCTATGCGAACAGCATAAAACCAGATCAGCCTGCGAGTAACTTGCAGGCTGATCAGGTTTTATGCTGTTCGCTGCTCCTCAGTGGTCTGGAAATGAGGATTTTTTAATTAAATTTGGTAAGGTTTGAGTTTGGCCTTCTGCAGATCAGGCTTTATGTGGTACCTATTGAGTGCGTTAAAATGAGTCTATATGAGGGAAAGGGTTAAATTTCCAAAATTAAGATCTGGAAAGGTGCATAAGGTAGCAGTGCAGAAGTTAGTAATGATGAGTACAGGGATCATGCTAAGAAATGAACCATTCTTACGTAGGAAGTGGGAAGTGGTAATGAAGGCATTGGTGCCCTTATTGTTGTTTGAGTAGGTGAAAATGGTGATGATGACATTGGGAAATGACTAGTTTTGCGTTTGAGG
This sequence comes from Solen grandis, assembly GCA_021229015.1. Classification (NCBI taxonomy): domain Eukaryota; kingdom Metazoa; phylum Mollusca; class Bivalvia; order Adapedonta; family Solenidae; genus Solen; species Solen grandis. The sequence goes on along the minus strand of CM037790.1, from coordinate 15,353,220 downwards.
GTCTCCTCTAGTTGGCGCCGCATTTCATCGATAAACCTTGGCTGAAAGCAAGCATGACAGAGTACAAACAGATGAATGAAAGGTGATTAAGGTGAAATAAAAGAAAGCTGGAAAGAATGACAAAATGATGAAAACAACGTAACTAATTAACTAATGCAATACATGTACAAGCAACACATGGTCATTATAGCATTAAATATCAATTAGAAAAGAAAAGGCAATTAAAATGCTTGTTTTGGTGAGCTAAAAAGCTTTTTATTTAATTAAGACTAAACGCTGTATGCTCAGGGGTATAAAATTCTAAATATTATCAAAATAATAAAATCAGGAAATGCTCTGGTTTTTCACTCGCCCAGCACTATTGCTAAGTATTGGCTCACCATAGCTAGTTAACAAATGGAATTGTAAACCTCTGCAGGCTGCCAAGGAGAGACAAACATATATCATATTTATACAGAAATATCATTTTAATCAAGGACACTTCAGAAACATAACTGAATTTTTTTTCTAGAATATTATTAAACATTCTATGTTAACAAACCTGATCTCTGAGAAACAAGACAAACTACATATTCATGCCAATTAGAAAACAAATGACATATTGTGGTCTATTTATTATGCCTAAAATGCTTTCCTGTTTTGATTATTATGTTTTATGTTCTATAGCCTGCAAAAATATATTAACCTATTTAACCTTTATAAAATTCTCTATGTAATAAAGCTTCCCTCACTCCAGAATTTTACAGAGAAAAATCAGGCCACCATTCCAGGTACTATGTTTACATAAAGGCAATGATCCAATCCTTGATTTAACAAAATCTGGCTTAACCTTTAATCCTTGTAAAAAAGCAAATTAATACTTTTGTGCAAGTGGATAAAGTAGGTGTTCATTCAGAAGTTTGTTTTGCTACCATAATTGAATGAAGGTAAATTGCAAAGCCCCCCAGGCATTTAAAAAGGGTTACATGTATTTTTGTTGGCAAAACGGTGTATACATAGAGAAATCTGATTAAAAATATTAAATTAATACTATTAAAAATGAAACCCAACAAATCTTCTTAAAAACATGATAATGATTGTTTTATGAAAAGTCAGTATAGTGGACTCTACAAATGCTGACTGGATACATACAGATAACAAAATAAAGCTAGATGAAATAATATCTACCAGATGCAACAGAACAGCAGTAATTACTCTATGACAGCAAAACAGCCATGCATGTTCAGGAAGAAGTTAGGGACAAGACAACACCAAATATATTTAGGTCAGATCCCCAGGGGATGAGAATATACTAATCCTTACAGAGGTCTGAGGCAGGGGTGAACTGGTCTGCTTACTGAGGGATGCAGCCAAAACTCTCCGCATACTTTCGACTGTCCGCTGTAAAGGTCCAAGTGTCGGTTAGATTCTTTTACCTTAGAATGTTGGTTATTTATACAGTAACAGCGGTACCAGACACAGGCATGCACATAGTGTGTGACATGCTGTACTGTATCAAAAGGTTCCGAGTTTCACTGGGTTTCCTAGTTAACAACGTATTTGGTTGTATCCTAGAACTTTATATTTATGATAACTGAGCAGTATTTCAAGGTCTCTATCATCCTGAATAAACTAGATTTGTCCCTAAATGTGATTTATACCCCCACCATCAAACCTTGTCTTTATGTATAGACAGTGTGGGACAGGGCTGAATGTAACATGGCGGATTTAATGATCAGGGGTATAAAAATGTTCATGTATTCACCAATTCTGAAAGAAATAGGCATGGATGGCAAAGGTGACTTTTTATATCATTTTTCACTCCTGCTGATATTGATTTTGTCATCACATGTTTTATATCAGAATGGCACCTGGCCTGATAAAAAACAGTGATGACAAAATAACAATAATGATGATAATCTGTATGTTTAGTCTTCCTGGGAAGTTTGTAAGACACGAGTCAGGATAAATGATTTCAATTTCAAAAAAATTCACAAGAAATTAAGAGAAAAAATATTCTTAAATGTAAATATGTAATTTATTGGAAGATTGTAATCCATTTCACTCTTGGTCATTAATATTGATATATTCACACCTGACTATCTTTCTACAACAATTAGTGAAATATAATACAATCTTACACTTTGGGATAAACACACTATGTATCTCAACATACTTACCGGAGTGGAGGACTGGCCCCCGGCCTGTGATAGGGCAGCAGCAAGGTTCGCCCTGGTCTGGGAGCTTAGAGACTGGGCTTCAGTCATGGCACTGCCCGCTCTGTAATAGTGTCAAGGTCCTTTTAACAGGGATTCATATTATATACACTAGCATATAGCATATCATATCCACTTAAGAATCTATCCATTACTTTTAAGAACACACTTTTCACAAACTCTACAAATAAATGAAATGAACATACATGTACATATGCATTTCATTGGACACGCTGCAGCCAGATAAGACTTGCAGATTTTTACTTAGTAATGCATTGTGTACTGAATCGAATTACAAAGTATCTCAATGGTGTTATTTTTTTTTAAAAAGTGCTGTTTACCCATTAGTTTGCCTCAATATTTCTCCCTGTCTTTTGATTGCAACATTTGGGTCATATGTCTTCTGTATGAACTGCACATCATCATCTTCTTCTTCATCCGTGTCGACAATCATAATCTCTTTAGGTTCCTTTGAAGCTTGCAGAGCAGCTGCTTTTGCCTCTCTTAACAACTTCCTGTAATTAAACATACAGGTTAGTCAAATGAATAAATAAATATCTGTTTTATGTTTGTTGGATTTAACATCCCACCAACAGTATTTCAGTCAGAAATGTCTGTTTTAAAATCAAAGATTTTTATTAAAAGGTTTTTAAAATACAGAGCTGATTACAAATTGATTCAAATTCAACTAATAATTTTATGATTTATCAATCAATGACAGCATAAAAAATCTTTTACATACTCTCCTTCCACTCAAATTCTCATCTAATCAGACTGGCGATTTACATTTGATGGTATTGGACAAATTTTATGGTGGGAATAAAGTTTGTGATTTCATTATATTGTCAATTTATATTGATGACTGGACTGCTCTATGTTTAGCGTCATATTATTACTATGCAAATTTTCATCTTGTTTATTACATTCAATGGTACCATTTTAGTGACTTATTTTTACATTTTTCACAAAATCTTGCATCAGATCATAATCAAGCATTTATTTGAAGGTTGATACAAGTAATTCATTGACAGGTTAATTTGGAATCAAAATGAAACTTATAAATACCTTTAATATTTCAACATCAATTTGATACTAGGATAACAAACTAAGGTGATAAATATCATCCCATCTCACCTTGTCTTTGTAAGTGAAGGACTGGATGGGATATAATGGGACCCAACAGGATGGGACAAGAACGATTCCTGTTGAGCCCCCACTTCTGTCTGTGTGTGTGGGGGGGGGGAGGGGGGGGGGATATTATCACAGTGTACTCGCATGAGATGAGAAGATAATACTGGAGATTATATTTTGAATAAGCATTCAGCTTCATCTGCCTCAAATGGTACTGTATGGTGTACAAACTGAAGTATGGCGTTACTGTACTGATATAAGGGGTGGGGATACTTACATGTCCTCTATATCTGTCTCCTGCAGCTTCTCCTTGAAGATCTCCAGGGTGCCTGTACAGTCTTGGAACAGCTTGTCAATCTCACGCTGCCTCCCTGTGTAGTTAGATTGCTTGTTTGCTTGGTTTAATGTCCCACCAACAATATTTCAATCATATTGAGAGATAAGGAAGACATTAAGTGAAGCCTCACTGCAATATACATCTCAATGTAGGTTAAAAAGTGGTATGATGCCAGGTCTAGTCACTATCACATATATCGAGCCAACCAGTCTAGAATCTACACTTCCATGCTGAGCGCCAATCAAGGAAGATATAGTAATACTAGTACCTTTTAAATGGCTGCCATTTTGCTGTTAGGGATCAAACCCTCAAGCTGATGATCCTTACAAACCCACTAACCACTCAAACAAATATAGCATTTTGATTAAAACTTTTTGAGAAGTGAGTAGGTTTTCTAGGTTTACCATAGACTCCTTTGAGCTAGAAAATTCTTAAAATGACTAATAACCAGATCTCCGATACTAAACTTTAGCTGAAATAATAAGAATTTTGAGTTTGGGGTTGAACACTTTCACTAAATTTTCTAATCCAAAAAAGTATGTATGCATTTAAGATGAAGCATTTGGATTTCACATTTCACATTCACAAAATTTAATGAAAATCATGATACATGTGTATGTATTTATCATGTAGAATGTATCAATGTACCAACCACACTGAAAAGTGAGCATATTTTCTACCCTTATAAAAAGAGTTTGAAACAAAAACAAAACAAAAAACCTTCCTTACTTTCCATCAGCTTAAATTGACTCTGAACTTTACGTAAATCCATCTCCTTTTTCTTAGTAAATTCTCCATTCTCTGGCTCACAGAGAGACTCAATAGTCGACTGTATCAGAGAGTCAAGGTCAATGTCTTCCTTGAAGCAGTACATGACTTCCCCCGTTACTCCTAGCTCCTTCTCCCTGCATATAACATAATGAAAGATAATGAAAGAGCTTATAGCCTTGCAACAACAGGATAAGTAAGGTTACATTACATGTTTGACTTGTTTCATTTTACCACTGTCTTGAAAGTAGGTATGGAGAAAGTATAATACATGAAATTTATACACTTTATTAAATAGGTTTTATTTATCATCATTTCCTGTTTCATTTAAAATGAAACATTCAAGGATCACAAGATCTTCCTTCATTTCTGATCATCTGGTACTAATGGAACAATAATACTAGTCACAATTCACTTTGAGTGAACTGCAGTAATATCATATTTGGCCATCAGATTAACAATACAATTTCAATCCATTTTTTAACAAGACATTCCTGTAACAAGCAACGGCTTACCTACTTATTTGGACAGATGTGATATCAGATATCATGACATGGTACAATAGACTAATGAAGAATGATGTCAGCCTGGTTTACAGAATAGGAATGGACAACCTCAGTAACCAATGGAATATTTTTTTAAATTTAAGGAGTTCAAACAAATGTGTGTCATTCACATATATGTATCATGGTTGATATTTTTCAATGATGGCCCAGCATGTATTAATCAATTTGCGAAGTAAAAAATATAAGCAAATGATAAGCACATTAATTTATCCCTTTATCTCATAATGACTCATTTTGAAGCATTGGTAAACAAAGCAGACCAAGATCAGATAGCTCTTTCTAGGAGCTGTCTTATCAGGGTCTCCTCTGTTTGCTCAAACAATATTGTAGCTCAGATTCTTCACAGTCTACATGGCAAAGAAAAATCCATTGTTTCATATGCCATTTAAGGTTCCAGTAAATTAACATTCATCAAGTCATAGGTTTCTTCATTAACCCTTTCCCTCATAGAGGAAACCATGAAAAGACCTATGCGAACAACATAAAACCAGATCAGCCTGCGAGTAACTCGCAGGCTGATCAGGTTTTATGCTGTTCGCTGCTCCTCAGTGGTCTGGAAATGAGGACTTTATAATTAAATTTGGTATGGTTTAACTGTGGTTTTCTGCAGATCAGGCTTTATGTGGTACCTATTGAGTGCGTCAAAATGAGTCTATATGAGGGAAAGGGTTAATGTTCATGAGGTAAAGGGATAAACAACAACATGTACATCATGCCAAACTCAAAACCTAGAAATTCAAACTAGCAATCTGGCTAACAATTTTCCAAGTTTTATAATCCTAAATGTAAAGTGCCTGCAATCTTAGGAATCTTAGGAGGAGTGAGATGTTGTCACAAAATGAATGTCATTATAAAATATAAAAAATTAAGAAAAAAACAAAAAAAACAAAAAAATTTACCATAACTATACATTATATGACTTCTTAGCTTAAAGTGGGAAATGGGAATGAGAAAAAGATCACTTAAGAGGAATTTATACAAGAACAAGAAATGTTTGTGAAACATATCTGCCCCCCTCATATGCCATAATATGTATATAGCTATATTACATGCAAGGAGTTTGCCTTCATAATGTTGGCTTGTCACAAAAAATTCTCAAACTTCAAAAATTTGAGTGAAAATATAATGTGCTAAAATGTGGAACTAAACATTTACTGAAATAAATGGGCTGGAGAAATATTTACACAAGTCCACAAAGGTTTAAGTGAAAGAACATTGTCAGTTATAAACAAACAAAAAATTAAGACTTAGTGCTCTAGGTTTATTATAAAAAATAACAAATCAGCCTTGCTAGCCATAAGCACAAACATCCACAATAATGAAAGAAAATGATACATCATCTTTCAAATATCTCAAACTTTAAAACAAAACAACATTACAACATAAATTATGTTATCTTGATCTAAGTAATAACAAGGCCAAGTCATCAAACATATATACAAATGCAACCTTGTGACCTTGACCTTTGAGGTACTGACACCAAAATTGATAGGGATCATCTACTAATCATAAGCAACAACCACATGAAGTTTGAGACTTAAAGGTCAAATAGAACTTAAGTTATCACTCGGACAAGGTCTGGTTTTATACATGTACATACACAACATGTGACCTTGTAACCTTGACTTTTGAGGTAATGACACCAAAATCAATAGGGGTCATCTACTAATCATGAGCAACAACCACATGAAGTTTGAGACTTTAAGGTCAAATAGAACTTAAGTTATCACTCGGACAAGGTCTGGTCTACCGACAGACCGACGGACCGACCTATAGAAGAGATTCTAACCTGCCCCAAATACACATAATAATGGTTATGACCTATCACATTTAATTTATATACAGTACAAGGATTCATTTTCTTCACGTTTATTCACCATGCATAAATAACAATTAATTTTGCTTTTGCAACAGTATTAATTTTGAAGTCCATAGGTAACCGTAATGCAAACAGATTTTTCTTTCTTTCGAAATACAATTTTTGTATGCCCATCTATACAGAACTAACATGAATGAGGCAATGGTTCAAACTTCAAAATGAGGTTTCCAAACAGAGTTTCAAGCAACTCTTTTCAAACATAACACAAATTACAGACTGGTCCCTGAACAATGTCCTTACCATTATGAACATTCAGATGATTCAGTGTTACTTATTTATGGATATGATGTGGCCATTGTAACAACCCATCACCTCCCATTCCCTCTCTAAACACCCAGCCCTAATGACAGGTTACAAACATAAAATACCGGACAGTTTAGTATGATACAACTGATCAGTGCTATTCTAATAAGAAAAAGGACAAACTGAACTAGAATTATTAACTAAAGGTGTATCATAAAATCTGCACAGATCTTGAAACACCCTTGAATTTGATGTCAGTCTTGAAAAACCCTTATATTTACTTATAAGCCCTTGATTTTGTGGACCATATGGAAGATTGGTATATGGTAAATGTTTTACACTTTAAAAAAAGACTTTACTTACTTACTTATTTACTTACATCTCTTAAATAACTGACTTAAACCCCTGAAAACCCCATTAACAGAATTTAAGTTGATCAGATAGTAAAGTTTGGATAGCTGATACTGGTGGTTCTTCTTGTCATGTACAGTTTTATTGAGTATCTAGGGGCCTTAAATTTGCAATTTGAGCCTTTTAAAGAAGAAAAAAAACACTTTAATTTACTCTCCCCTAATTTTATATTTCATAAATGTAATTTTATGCATAATGATTAATTGCATTTTATGGAAGTTGTTTATTAACCCTGACAATATACAATAAAGCATACAGGTACATAAATGAGACTACTGAATATGTCCAAATGCAAAACATCATATATTCTTTAAGGTGTTAATATTTACCAAGTTTAAACAATATTAGTAAATACGTTGCACAATAGTAAATGATATATATGAGAACAACACAGACACACATAGCTATGTTACAACTATCAAGATATATCAGAAATAGAGCTGTAACAATTATACTCTGGGCTTATATCAACACCTATCAAGACCAAGTTTAGGTTCAAATAAAAGGTAGGCTTCAAATAATGCATGTTTGGATAACCGAGATCCAACTATATTCAGTTATATGAATTTTCAAACAATTTTACCATACATTGCAATAGTTGGTACATCATCATTCATGACCACTTAACCCTTTCCCTCATATAGACTCATTCTGACGCACCTAAAAGGTACCACATAAAGCCTGATCTGCAGAAAACCACAGTTAAACCTTACCAAATTTAATTACAAAATCCTCATTTCCAGACCACTGAGGAGCAGCGAACAGCATAAAACCTGATCAGCCTGCAAGTTACTCGCAGGCTGATCTGGTTTTATGTTGTTCGCATAGGTCTTTTCATGGTTTCCTCTATGAGGGAAAGGGTTAATCACATATTTGAGAGTACAGTTACAGCCTTAATCATAAATGTAAGATATAACATGAGTTGTCATTTCAAATAAACTTTTATTAAATAAGTTAAACTGATATTGAGTAAGCCTTTGCATACCTAAATTTACCTATTCTGAACATGTTTGATATAAGTTTATTATTATAAAGTAACAACTCATGTCAGATGCAGTATACTTTGTGACTAAATTCTATAAAAATTTACCCTTTAACACATTTACTTACATATCTATAATCTGCTTAAAGCCTGCTTTGTCTTCATATGAAGTAAAAAAAAAAAATTGCATAAAAAAATAAAAATAGCATGAAATTGTCATCTGATGAAATTAAAATGAACATATTAACAGTATTAAATAACACCTATAATTATAAGGGTTAACTTTTTAAACCAAGTATATGAATAGAGTCTGAATACAAAACTCCTTTTTTCAGCCTGTTATATCACATATGTGATATATTAGTATGTACATATCATGCAACAATCATTCTGACAATGTTTCATGAAGATTGGCTCAAAATTAATAGGGGTATGTCAAAAACAAAGAACTACATGCCAAACTGATATCTAAGATTTGACTATGTTTTGTGAAAACTGAAAAAAATCCTTAAAAACTTTCAAGCAAAATTATCAAAGTTAAAAATTAAATTCAAAGATTCAGATGTACAGTCTGACCAAGCAAAATAGACTAGAATTATCACTAAAAGTAATTAATACCAGAAAATCCCATCTTGTATTCATATAATGTAATGAAGGACAGGGTGGGTTGTGACATTATAGGAAGGGGCACAAAGAGCATGCTTCCTATATATAAAATGTAGCCAGAAATGGGGGTATACAAAATTTAGAAGGACACAACTCTTCTAAACTTATCCAACTTCCAAGCAGAATATGCAAAGAATATACAAAACTAAGCCTGATTAATACAAACTTGGCCATCAGTGAAGGTAGCGATACCCTCCACTGCTCTGAGTGAATAGTAAAATGATATGGAGGGACTGGATGAAACAGGACTGACAATGATTCCTATACAGTCACCTCTTCAATTTGCGGAGCTCGGATTCAACTATAACTATTACTGAAGGTGTTTAATACCCCTACTACCCTGCTATTTGTCCGTCAATAACATTTTAATGTTATTTACCAGCAAAGTCTGTGGCAAAAATATGGCTTTAGCATGCAGGAAGAATGTAGCCTGTAACCTTTGTCACATAAGTTTGATCACTTTAGAGGTAATCTGGATTTTAAGCACAGCAAAACAAAAAGTCAGTATGTTAACAACAGTTTATAATTCTTCTATGATATAAACATTATGGGGGTCTTTAATTTATTATAAGAAGAAAATAAGTAATCATCCATAAATAAGACTTTGTCTTATAATTTAGTGATAAACATAATGATGGAAATGATACAGCATACTAATAATCAGACTACTAGTATAATCAGTATGAGATTTAAATGATTTTTAGACTTAATGATTTACAGTGGACTTGTGTATATTTTGTGCTAACCTCTTTATATGACCAGTTGTTGCCATGGTATTCCCATCTGGACATGGAGGTGGTCTACATTTGTACCAAACTATTTGGAAATCCAGCGATCCTTTAATAAAATGTCAAGTTAGAAGCCGACCATATTGGCATTGATTTTCTATTGCTGACCTCTAATAATTACCTTTAACTTTGAGCTAGCAATCCGAATCTTTCACGCGACACTCCATCTTAATATGGTAAACATTTGTGCCAAACCATTTGGAAATCCAGTGATCCTTTGTCAAGTTACTGCCCTGACAAGGATATTGGCATTGATTTTCTATTGTTGACCTCTAAGTATAACCTTGACCTTTGAGCTAGCAATCTTGTTCTTTCGCGTGACACTCCATCTTAATATGGTAAACATATGTGCCAAACCATTTGGAAATCCAAGGATCCTTTGTCAAGTTACAGCCTGGACAAGAATATTGGCACTGACGTTCTATTGTTGACCTTTAAGTATTACCTTAACCTTTGAGCTAGCAATCTGGTTCTTTCGCATGACAACTTCCTTTTGGAAATCCATTGAGATATTGTTAAGTTAAAGCTCAGACAAAAAAAAATTGGGACCGACAGACCGACAAAGTGATTCCAATATAGTTCTTTTTTCTATTTCTATAAGCGTGTAGAAGAGTTTTGTCAGCCCTCCTTGTAATTAAGTACATACCTGGCCATATGATATAATCTTTCCCGAGCCCTCAACTTATTAAGTGTTTTTCTTTTGCGGTAATTGACAACTCTGCGTACCATCTGTCAGGAAGAAGAAAACAAGGGCTGAACTACTGCAAGCAATACAATAGTCACCAACAAGTTTAAGTTTTGTCAGTTATGAAAACGGTGCACATGTAAACATACCACCCTTGTGCAATTTTAGCCTGTAAAAAATCAGTCTATTAGAAACAATAGCCTGTATTATGTTAACTTGCAGAAAAGAAATTTCTTTTTCTTCTTCTTTAACTTAAGCAAGTGTATTGATACATGTATATGCATTTGAGTATCCATACAAAATCGGATAGCAAAGAACAATGAACAAAGAACAAGCAATATCAGAAGTATCAATGACAGACCTACACATTTTTATAATAAGTAATAGCAGATGCACAATTTTCACAAGTATCTAAGCTTGTAAAAGACAAAATATCAATGTACTAGTACTTTTGACAATAACTTGTCAATGCTTGATTATCACATGAACATTGCGGCCAAGTTTGAAGATGGCTGCTGAGGAAATGAAGTTCCTAGAGTGTAGAGTAAGTAATTGTGGACCATGGACAGACAGACAACAGACATTCACAATTCATGAGTGACAAAAGATATTTAAAGCGTTGGAACTTACTTGGCTGGAAGATGGTAAGTTTTTCTTGCCACATTAAAAACCATCAATTCATCTTCTATGCACTTTTTCTGGGAAAAGAAGGATGATAATAGTTACATAAACCCTTTCCCTCATACAGACTCATTTTGACGCACTCAATAGGTACCACATAAAGCCTGATCTGCAGAAAACCACAGTTAAACCTTACACAATTTAATTACAAAATCCTCATTTCCAGACCACTGAGGAGCAGCGAACAGCATAAAACCTGATCAGCCTGTGAGTAACTCGCAATCTGATCTGGTTTTATGCTGTTCGCATAGGTCTTTTCATGATTTCCTCTATGAGGGAAAGGGTTAAAAGAGAAGGATCAAACCAATTACTTGTTTTACTATGGCAATTAGATTTTCTCTTTCTCCAAATCCCAATAAAACGCCACATGTCTGCCTGGTGTTACAAGAAACCAAATTTATGAATTATCATAATGAAAGAGATGCTGATTAGAAAATGATTTAGGGGTTATATTTTAAGGAAATCTGCTTCTGAATCAGATGAGGGTTTTTACCCTCCCAGACAGCAGCAGTATGCTGATACAGTGGGTGTTACTAATTATAATACAATGACTAGTTACAGCAAATTTGTTCACCCTATTGGGAATGAGTCATGTACCTTTCTAATTGGGAATTTTTGAATCACGAAAATAAGTTAATTGGGAAAAAAAAATCGCTAATCATGAGATTGGGAATTTGTTTGTACATTTGCAAAAGCCTTTAACTGATTATTTTACTATGCTGAGATACTGGTTTAAGATTCTTTTTAACTTTGCAACAATGTAAAGTTGTTGAAATTGATATTTCATGATTTTATCATTAGGAAAAGGATAATTTATCTCTATCTTTTTTTTAATGGGAGGGGTCCTTTTACAATTGGGAACAGGTCCTGTGGGCAATGGGAACGGATTCTTTTACAGTACCCGTTCAAGAAGGAAAGGAATTCCTGGGCCAGTATATCTGGCATCCTTTTAGAAACTGCAACTACCTTTTGGTGACTGATGAGCAAGCAATACTGCTTTCGCCTTGTTTATTATTTATATCACTAACTCACATTATAGCTATCAATTTCATCCTTTATTTTTCTTAAAATCTTTTTTTTTGTAACAGTGACTTTGATTACACCACTATTTCCTCATTTTTTTAAAATTTTTTTAAATCAATTTCAGGAGACATCTGATTACTAGATTACTAAGATTACAGCAGGCCATTTTTATGTCCATGTCGATGAAATGTCATTTATAATCAATTGACTTGTTCATTACTGTAAACTTGAACAACACAACTCAAAATAATAAGTATAGTTCAAAAGCACTCGACCACAAAAAAGGCTGCCACAGTCAGGTGAGCTCGAGTGATGACATCACATATGAAAACTATCTATTGTAAAGAAATGCAAGAACCATGAGGGAAAAACAGAAATAAAAACTATTAACACAATGGACACTTTTATCATTAAATATGGCAAGTAGAAGGTAACATTTAGCATTCTGAAAGTACTGCTTAGGCCTACTGGTAAGTAGAAAACTAAGAACCCCTGCCCCTCTGATTTGATCTGTAACTCAAGGTGGTAGAATGACATACCAGATATTAGATCAATATCTGCAAATAAAAAAAGTCTGGAAAACTGCTATTTTAAAGAAATATTCTATGTCCAAGGCCCATAATTTCGTCAAAAATAAGTGACCAGAACAAAACTCAGACTTGATCTTTAACTCATGGTGGTATAAATTCACATACCAAATATTAGATCAATATCTGCAAGAGTTTAGAAAAAAAAAGTCTAAAAAACTGCTATTTTAAAGAAATTTTCTAAGACCAAGGCCTATTATTTCGTCAAAAATTAGTGAACCGGAATGCACTGCACACCTCCTCAAAAATGTCTATCCACCTATGAAGTTCCAAGTTGATACCTCAAATACTTTTTGAGTTTTGCTCCGAACAAAAATTAAGTCTGAAAAATAACAAAGGGCCATAACACAAAAATTATGAAAGGCAGAGTTATCATTCTTGTGCACTGCACTCCTTCTCAATGAGATCTATTCACCTATGAAGTTTCAAGTTGATATCTCAAATACTTTTTTACTTATGCTCTGGACAAAAATTGAGTCTGAAAAATAACAAAGGGCAATAACTCAAAAATTATGAAAGATAGAGTTATCATTCTTGTGCACTGCACTTTTTCTCTATAAGATCTAACCCCCTATGAAGTATCATATTGATATCTTAAATACTTTTTTACTTAAGCTCTGGACAAAAATTAAGCCTGAAAAATAACAAAGGGCAACATTTCAAAATTTATGAAAGGTAGAGTTATCATTCTTGTGCACTGCACTTCACCTCTATGAGGTCTATCCACCTATGAAGTATCAAGTTGATACCTCAAATACTTTTCATGTTATGCTCCGGACAAAAATGTGGGACGGAAGGATGGACAGATGGACGGACAGATGGAGACTGTTACCATATCCCCCGCCGCCTTTGGCGGGGGATAAAAAAAGCCCAGACATGATACATGTGAATCATATTCTTGTCATGACCTACGATATGCCAGTACTGTATGTTGATTTTCGCTGTGTTTAGCAATCTTTCAGTGTCATGTCCTGACAGAATCTTGCACATACCAGATGAATCCTGGTGTGAAACTTGGTGTCAGTTCTATATGGCTCTCATTGACCTTTTGTTTCGTTTGTATCCATTTTTTTCAGTTTATGCATTTAGTTTTGCATGATTTTTTCATGTTTTTTCACCTTTCAAGCGAGAGAAAAGTTCATTTATAGGACTTCTACACACCCGTTAATTTCAGACATCATGTCACACGTGTAAATAACTTGTCGATAGTTCAAGGTAAGTCAAGTTAAGAGTTTGCAAGGTGTTTCATGATTGGATTATTAATTTACACATAATCAATCATAGACTGATAATACATACGTGATTATCTGACTGACAATGAAGGCGGAGCTACGGCAATTTTCACAAACATGCAGGTCTACATTTATCTCTACACAGTTTATTACAGATTGTAATCGGGTAGATATACATATATATATATATATATATATATATATATATATAATCATGTTGGGCACCCCGTACGAAAATTTCAACCGTAAAATAGCAGGAAAATAGACGGAAATGAGACGTAAAGTGACTTTTACGCACGTAAAACAGACGTAATTTGTTCAGAGCAGGAAAAAATAGAAAATTACGTACGTAAATGTTAACTTTTTACGGCCGTAATATTTTTACGCCTGTAGATTTTAACTTAGAAATTTTTCATGTTTAAAAATGTGTCTTGAAAAACATAAGCCAATTTTACGTACGTAAAATGCAAAGTTACAGCCGTAAAAATGGACTTAGACTTTTCTTGGTTTATTAAATTTTTAAACAAAAATCTAGATCTATTTTACAACTGTAAAATGAGTATAATATGAAAAGAAGCTGATAAATTTTCAAAGAATTGTTTTAGTCAACTCTGAACGTTTCAGATGTGCGCAAATAAAAAATAGAGCTATAAATGGAAAACAGAGTACTAAATCTTTTTATAAATTACCAACTTAAATTTAGTGTTAATCCTTTTATGAATATAATTTTAATATAAATCAGTTATGAATGATTTTTTTTTTCGATTTAACCAACAACAGCAAAACATAATCTGAGCAATATTCAAGCAGCTGTTAAAGTATAATAATGTTATGTAACTTGAATTTATCAAAGTACAAGAGTAAGATGATTTTATTTCAAAAAGATATTTTATCCAATTATATATATATATATATAGATATTAAACAATTTGAATGACTCTTAAACAAGCAAATTTGTTTCCATGCGAGCATCAGGGCGAACATTTAGAAAAGGTCAGTTTTTATAGCCTTCAAGACTGGTCAGACCTGATAACATCTCTGAACAGCTGACCTGGATACTGAAAAGCCACCCCTGGCTTAATGGGGCATCAAGGGGTTAACTACAGGCAGTTTTCTGCCGGAATTCTTTGTTATGTGCCAAGGATTTCCCTAACAGGCCCCATTTCAGTCACAGCAGTGTTGGAGCTCCCAGTTTTCAAATTCAGAGATAGTAAGAAGGTTCTGTTGACATCACTCTTTTACAAAAATATAGAACCATGTTTATCTGTGTTTATTCCAAAAGGATGCTACTTTGATAGTTGTTAAAGGAAGATGGATTTATCAATTTAAACAAAATTTGAAAAGGGACATCCAGTTGAAATGCCATGGAGATCGAGTTACATGGGGAAAAAGGGAAACATTTGCCAGAAGTATTGTTCAAACTGGAGGTAAGTTTGCTTGCTTAATGTAATCTTTTGCTTATTAAATCAGTGTGCCCATGAAGTTTTAAAACTGAGGGTAGAATTGCTGTTTTGACTTAACCCTTTACTTCATATAGTAATTTTGACGCATTGGAAAACAGGACAGGTCCAGATCAGACAGCTCCAAAGCTAAATGGATGGTGTAGAAGTGCAGTGCACAAGAACCATAACTCTAATTATCTAATTCTTGAATTGTCTGCTTTTAGATGATTTTTTTTAAATGTCCATAGCATAATATCAACACTATCGCATGGATTCACTCAAAACTCTATGGATCATCATGCTCCTTATGAGGTATAGAAGTGTAGTGTACAAAAACCAATATATTAAAACACTTCCTCATCTATCTTATAGTTCTTGAATTTATCCACCCAGCAGATTTTTTTGGAGCATAATTTCAATATTATAAGATGGATGTACTACACTCGTGGAACATGGGTTATTTGATAAAAAAAAATTCAAAATAATTCTATAGCAGTTCATTGTAGTAGCTAATGACACAGAATGCATATATAAGAGATCGTTCACCATATTAAATGAAATATTTCATTATCCGTTTGTCAGGTTTGCTTTACCTACAATACCAGGAGTGTAGTACTGGTCCTTCCCAAGAATTAAAAAGAAAATTCCCCTCTGTTATGTCGACTGAAAAATTTATTCAGCCAAACAAAACTTTCTTAAATATTTAGAATATTTTTAATGATGCAGTATTTAATAAAGTGAATACTATTTTTCTTACAGATTATGTAGTGACCTGGTGCAAAGCTGAGGGAAGGAAGCTGCCTGACAGGTGTTGGAATTAAATACTGCTATAGATCACACAGAGAGTCACAGTCTTACACAAGGAAACAGTGAACTGATTTAAAATTGAATGAGACTTATTGGATGTATTTCTTTTATGTTTTTACATTATTATTAAATGTTTAAATATATATATTTTGTCAAAATATTCAATGCACCCAGGTAATTATTCATAGGCATTTTTATTACCTACTACTTTTACAGGTGTAAACTGGCCCACAATTTTTTACGTACGTAAATTATTTTAGTTTTACGTACGTAAATTTTTAGTTTTACGTACGTAAATTATTTTACTTTTACGTACGTAACTTTTAGATTTTACGTACGTAAATATGCACACACGTAAAATGATTTTTACGGCCGTAATTTTTTTACGGCCGTAATATTTTTACGGTTGGAAAAAATTCCGTCTAATTAACATATTTTGGTTTCCGGCCAAAAAACCAAATTTTTAAATTAAATTTTTTGGTACGGCTCGATAATACACTTTATTGCGTTTTTTTTTTTTTCTAAGTTTCTGGACTTAAAATCAACATTTTTGCTGTTTGAACTTGCTGAAAAAAATCGATAGTCAACATTATATATTTTTATTGGTCCGAGCCGAAATCTGTCAGACATGTCCACCGGTCCGACGACTTTTGCAAAGACTGCAAAAAATATATAATCTTGCATTTCTAAATATTTATTAAGCAAAAATATTTCATGTTTAAAATCCCAATTTGAACAGTAAGCATGCTAATTTTTCCCAATTTCAATGGTACCAGTACCACTCCAAAAATGGGGAGAAAAAGCTGTGCGCATTTCTAGATCAATCGGCTTTCACTTAAGTGGTATTTACAAAAAAATCAAAACTGTGTTTTCTCGTGCAATGTGAGCTATACTTCCCAAATTTATTTGTCAAGAAAACAAAGATTTAACCAACATAAACGAGGGAGAGTTGATTTTTTTTTCTATGGATATGTGAACAAGCTGCTTTAAGAAAGGACTGCTGGAAGAAAAAATTCACAGGAACAGAACCCCTAGACAAAGCAAGTGTTGTGTATTTTCATACTTTTAAAGTTAATGTAGCCTAGAGCATTCAATCTAAGTATTTGAGATATAAAGCTGATTTAATATGAAATTAAATCATGTTGATGTAAAAATACACAATGATATATTTACATAATCACCGGAACATTAAAATGTGTCGGTAATAAAATTTGTTTGCAAACATGCAAAAAAAATCTGGAATGTGAATAAATATGGGAAAATTTTTACATTCGGTCGATCTTTGCTCAGATTCGTTGATAGAAATTGCGATGGTTCACTCGCTTTAATCCGCAAGAAGATGATTCTTGCGATAAGCTTTGTTTTCCAAACGGTGTCAATATAAATACTATCACATGCGTCCGTTAATTTCCGCAATAATGAACGCCTCCGTTCGATAAATTCCGTAATATAATTTCGCAATGTCTCTCATAGACAATTGAACGATGACTACAAAGAAATCCAACTGGTAAAGTGGTACAGACCTGTCCAAAACATTGAGAATTTGTGGGGGAATAAATATGGAGGAAAAGGATCCAAATTGCAACCCTATGCAGCCGCTCCTAGAAGGGGTAAGTTGTACATTCCATTTAAAAGTTAGCTTAAAAGGAGGACACTGTTTAACCTGGTCCAATTGTTTAATGGCGGAAGGAGTAACTTAATTGCAGGCATGCCTGTTGCTATGTTGTATTGATCTAAGGTTATAAAGGCCAGTGAAAACCAAATATTATCAAGGAAGGTATTGACTTATCTTTTTGAGATATCTTAGATATGTATTGACCTTATTTAACTTGATGCCTCATTCTCTATGCACATGACATGCCAGCATCATCCTTGTAGCCTGATCTCTATCCAGAGTATATGTTTCGCTGATATGGAACATAGTTCGGTCCTCTTCCAGGGTGGCATTTAAGTAGGTTGTCCCAATTATCGGGTGATTAACAGATTAAAGATAGTTTAGCAATGCATAAAAGAATAAAACATAATTAAATTTCATAAATACATTAAGAAATAATTACTCTTCATAATAAAATCATTTTCAATATGACTCCAGTGCTCCAAGAAAATTAAAATGACAGACAAGCCCAGGGCAAGTAGATTGAAAAAATCAACTTGCCCTGATTGAAAACTTACTTGCCCTGATAAAGCGCGTTATTCTGTTAAGCGCTGTCAAGATTATGTTTGTAATTCATTGAAACTATACTATAGGGAGGGGGCCTTATAAGACTAACAATTTAAGAAATAATACAAGTCTTTCAAGTTGTTTAATGTATTTTATTTATTTTTCATATAATTTTTTAATAGTTTTATTTTTGTAACAAAGATAATTTTCAAGGTTAACTTATCTTAATATTTATTAACAACATGGTAACACAGACTGTCTGACACATAAATGAAACTTTAATCTTAGAATTATTTTTGTATTGTATAACAGTAGATAATGAGCAAATGACTATAAATTTATATATTTCAAAAAGATTTAATCATTTAATGATTTAATGATTTAATGATTGGGTCGATCCTGTACCGATCAGTTCCTAACACAAACACATTATTTCCAGCCAAAGAAGGGAACTTTTCACAATGAACACAGAACATTTTATCAAGATCACTGTCATAGCGTAGCCACTCATGACTCTCTAACCATTTGGATTGAAACACGCGTTTACGTTTACTACTCTCGTAGATTTTGTCGGGCTCTTCTGCCTTACGTTTTTTACTTTCGTTTTCAAACTTACATACTGAATCAACTTAGGTTTTTTGTATTTTTTAATTCCCATTATTTTACTCATTTTATTTATTCTTTGTTAAAAAGCATTCTTGTGATAATCAATTAGCGATTAATACAATAAGTTGGACAATTGGTCAATCGCGAGTAGTGGATCTTTAATTGTTTGCTTACCTGTTAACAATAAGATGGTTTGACAGTTTGGTCGACTCACAGACAGTAGCTAATCACACCATTAGTTAATTAATAACGAGTCCTTTATCGGTGCCTTAATCCGTTAAAACAGGGTCTTTCAAATAGACCCTTGTTAAAACAACAATTTCTCTTCAAACGCAGAGTAGAAAAGTACAGTAGATACCCAAATGATGTATAAATTAATTAATATTCATAAGTCTATTTTTATCGCGACCAATCACGTTCGGCAATTGCTTCTGTTTCTATTTTCGGATAAAAGAGACCGACACCGCATGACGTAGTTATTGTGTAGCTTGTATCCATAGCGGTTATCGATTGGTTGAACCAGAATGTAAACTACCCCTATGACAAGGTCACGTTCGGTGATATTTATTGTGATTAGCGCGTTTTGCCTCGAGCAAGGTTTATAAATGATGATAATGAAATGGATTACTTATAGAGGGTCCGGGCAAGATTAAAAATTTGTTCAATGCGCCCGGCCTTTTTAGAGGCGCCCGGCCGGGCAAGATATTTTAAAATGGTGACCGGCCCGGATTGAAAATAGAGGAGCCCCGGGCGCCGGGCTATCCTGCTCTTGGAGCACTGGACTCATTGGTCTCTTTCTCATCCAGGGTTTACCCTGGCTGAAAAAAAGTTTGCTCCACAACTTTCGCCAAACGAGAAAACTTGGAGCCAAATTAAGGAAGTTTGTGCCAAATTTAGTGCCAATGGCTCAAATATATATTTTTATTATGTTTATTTTTTCTCCCTTTAAAAACAGGTACCGTATGTATTAAATTGTATTACCAGGTATATTCAAACTACTCACACACACATTCACTCAGGATATAATATTTAATTAAAGAGATGTTATTTATTTAATAATTGTAAATTTTATGAAGGGAGGAAGAAAAACTTTAAATTAGTATGCAATTGATTTGTTTCCCTTTTGATCTATCTACCTGTAATAACTGAAAAACCTCAAAAATAAAACAAATAAAGAAAAACATGTTTTAGAACTTTGTCTTAGTAGTGGAAATATTTTTCAATGGAAAAAAACATTGATAGAAAGAAAACTCGGTGCAGCAAAACTAGTCAGCCTTGTGACCAAACTTAGCCAAGTCAAGAACTACTTGAATATATCAAAATCTCAAACTAAACCTCTACGACTATTGCATTTCATACTTCAATATGTTTTACTTACAAAGACTAATTTACATGAAACTGATCATGGCTGGATCTGTAAATTAGCAGCCGACAGGTCAAAATCAGCTGATCAAACACTGTCCCAGAATTTGCAATTTGCTGTTTGCCAAAGTAAGTGAGGTCACATGCCCTCTGGTCATTTACTGCAGCATGATTACGTAATCGATGAATGGATAAGAATAATCTTTTGTCACCTGCTGTGACAAACAATAGACCCATCATTAAGATTACACAATAACGGTAAACACGCTTGAGTAAACTGATTGGTGATCCGCTTTTCATTGCGGTTAATATGCGGAGAATGAAAAATCGGGAACCAAGCAAAAACACAAGTTTATTATGCGGTGCCAATTATGAAAAATAAGGTGTCATAACCTTTCGCCATTTCAATTTTTTTGGAGCCAGATTTTTTTTTCTGGCGCCATTGGCGACAATGGCGATGGCCAGCGGGAACCCTGTCATCTTTTCGGGGATATCAATTTCCCGAGCTGCACATGATGCATTACATGCGTCAGAGACTAAAAATTATGCAGTGGGAAGCACTCATATTCATTTCAACTGTCATGGCTGCCAGCAGACTATTTGTAAGTTTTATATTTCTACAAAAGTAAACTTTTCGGGACATATCTGACATTTTTAATAAAAAATATGAATTCAATTATTTTCCTGTTTTAAACATACTTGTATCCTAAAAATAGATTTCATTGCCTAGAAAAATTGATGACCACAAAATTATATCCATTTTGGATAACTTAGCGCATCACAGAAACTTCTATTTTTAGAACTTTATGATGTAAGATAATATGGGAACCCCTGATAATATGAGAAATTGAGATAGGGTTGAAACTAGTGCCTGGGGGTTGGGTAGAATATTGCCGGTAGCCCAGTACAAATTGTTTACCTGAAAGACAGAAAGTGTTACCCAATGTTGGCCTTTTCTATTATGATACTTCATATACTTCTTTTTCTTACAGCATATATATCCCGGTGTAATCCAAATGTCAGTTACATTTTAAACAAACCACAGTAATCTTTCATTATACTGGTTATAATTTTACTTTTTAAAAGTTACTTAGGATTAACAGCAAACACTGTAGTCGTTCAGCGGTTGCTAAATATAAACAAATGTAGCAGTTGTAAACTTTTACAACGATCTAAAAATGTTACCTAAATCCGGCGATTCTGATTGGTTTTTATATTGCGGGAGTGTGACGTAGAATGTCGCATGACCTCGTTAGTAAAAATAGCAAAATGACAAACAACAAATGCCAATTTTTTTAAACAACAATATCTTTTGAAAAAAAAGAAAGGATGTTGAGTGTTAAATTTGCATCAGGTTAAACACAATTTTATCACACTAAAGTACTAGTTCTTTTAGCACAGAAAATCAACCGAGTCGTAAAAATGAACTGTTGGACATAACATGATTGACCTTCACTTCCTTAATCACGCGAGAATTTAAGTGATAACAAAAAACAAAGCATCACCAAATTTAGGCTATTGCCGGATTTGGGGTATGGGAGGATATGTCCAGTAGCCGATTTGTAATGATATCCTTAACAGAATTCTACATTCTTTCAAGGAGTTTTCTTCACTATCACATGCTTCAAAATTGATGTATTTCTGATGTACAACATCTGTAGCTTATTGAAGTGTGTTTAGTAGTACAAGTGATTACTATTTTTTTTTTTTTTATGCAATGGCTATATCTGTACGGGCACTGTGGGTAGTGCTAATAATATAACGGGTTCCCTGGTAAAATAATTGGACTTGATTCAGCCCTTGTGGCATGCTATTTCATTGATCAGGAATCACATCTTAAACTTAAGGCATGCAGAATTTGACACATGTCTAAAACTTGACATTTTATTTTTAGGGATGGAGAGAGGAGTAGTAGTATTTTTCTTCCTAATACCTATCACAAAATTATATTCAATTAACTAGCCAAATAATCATTGTTGTCCCCTTTCTTCAGAAAAGATGGGAACAGATTCTTGGAGAATTTGTTAATCACAGTTCTCCTTATAAAGATATCAGGTAATTTATTACTGTAAAGGGTCATAACCTTGAACCCAGCCATTGGCAATTTCATACTCAAGCTGTGGGTACTCAGCTACTTGTTTCAGGCCTTTGATAAGACTGCTGAACACTGACCAACATGTTAGACATCTATTTTTCTAAAGTCTGGCTTGGGCTGAATTATGGTGAAACAAATATGTAATCTGTGTTGTTTCAGGCATGTGGAGATGCCAGCAGTGTTCCTCCCCCACCCCCAGATGGTAGTGCTATACAACAGCCTGGACCGGAGGACTTCAAGGGGTTTGATGCAGTCAGAGCCACACAGTATGGGATAATTGAGAGGATTCAGGAATTGGTGGATGGAGGTCTAGATGTCAATATTATGGACCGGGAAAATGTCAGCTTGCTTCACTGGGCTGCTATTAATAACAGGGCTGAGATTGTAAAGTAAGTTAAGCATCTTAAAATTCAAAACATGATTCAGTGCTTGGCATTAATATTTTTTAAATGCTATTTTTTCCAGAGAAAAACTTCATAACTTCAAACTCACACAAAATAGTTACATCCTCTTATTTAGAAAAATATTTTTAATCAAACAGCAAAATGCCTATGCCACTGTTGTTAAAAGTTTGATATTATTTAAGAATAGTCTAATCTAAGACCTTGTAATTAAATAGTCACATTGCTCATGATAAAAATTAATCAACAACTGCTTGTTTTACTCATACCACCCACAATCCTTATTAAGAGCAAAACATAATTGTATTTTGAAAAAATAGATAAAGAATGAGGAAACTTTGGCATATCATATTTGCAGAAAAGTCTGTAAAAATATTCTGATATTTATTTCAGATATTTCTTGTCAAAAGGCGCCATAGTTGACAGATTTGGAGGAGACTTGAATTCCACTCCATTACACTGGGCTACAAGGTAAAAGAGATTAATAAATTGTGAAACTCATCTACCGATTTTCACTATTAGTATAATAAAGCCCCTGATCAATGATGAATGTCTAACCAAAGACAAAAGCAAGTTGGAAAATGAATGTGTATATACCACCCATTGGAATTGGGAGTTTGTGCCATACACTCTTCTGATCTTAAGTTTGTGCCAAACCCTCTTCAGTTCTCAGTTATTTTAATGTGTACAACCAGTATAATGCCAGTTTAGCCTGCAATGAACCTGCAGACTCTTCCTAACCACTATCCCTCAATCTGTGTGTAATCTGTAGATTGATCAGATTTTTAGCTCACCTGAGCACAACGTGCTCATGGTGAGCTATTGTGATCGCCTTTTGTCCATCGTCCGTGCGTGCGTCCGTCCGTCGTCAACAATTTGCTTTAAACAATATCTCCTCATGAACCGCTGAAGGGATTTTGACCAAACTTCACAAGAATCATCCTTATGATGCCCTCTATCAAAGGTGTACAAATTATTCAGATTGGTTGAAAAAGTAGGTCACAGGAGCTAAAAATAGATTTTAAAAATGCAAACTTTGAAAATCTTCTTCTGCAAAACTGCAAGGCCTAGAGCTTAGATATTTGGTATGTAGCATCATCTAATGGTTCATTACCAAGATTGTTCAAATCATAGCCCTACGGTGATAAATGCCCCCACATCAGGGGTCACTTGTTTTACATAGAGTTATATAGGAAAATCTTTAAAAATCTTCTTCTATGAATCCATAAGGCCTAGAGCTTAGATATTTGGTATGTAGCATCATCTTATGGTTCATTACCAAGATTGTACAAATCATGACCCTATGGTAATAAATGCCCCCGCACCATGGGTCACTTGTTTTACATAGATTTATATAGGAAAATCGTTAAAAATCTTCTTCTATGAATCCATTAAGCCTAGAGATTAGATATTTGGTATGAAGCATCATCTTATGGTTCATTATCAAGATTGTTCAAATCATAGCCCTATGGTGATAAATGCCCCCGCACCAGGGGTCACTTGTTTTACATAGATTTATATAGGAAAAACTTTAAAAATCTTCTTCTATGAATCCATAAGGCCTAGAGCTTAGATATTTGGTATGTAGCATCATCTAATGGTTCATTACCAAGATTGTTCAAATCATAGCCCTATGGTGATGCATGCCCCCGCACCAGGGGTCACTTGTTTTACATAGATTTATATAGGAAAATCTTTAAAAATCTTCTTCTATGAATCCATAAGGCCTAGATATTAGATATTTGGTATGTAGCATCATCTTAAGGTTCATTACCAAGATTGTACAAATCATGACCTTATGGTGATAAATGCCCCCGCACCAGGGGTCACTTGTTTTACATAGAGTTATATAGGAAAATCTTTAAAAAAATCTTCTACTATGAATCCATAAGGCCTAGAGCTTAGATTTTTGGTATGTAGTATCATCTAATGGTTCATTATCAAGATTTTCAAAATGGTGGCCCTTTGGAGATAAATGACCCCGCACTAAGTCTTCTCCTCTGAAACCATAAGGCCCAGTGCTTATATATTTGGTGTATGATATTGTCAGGGCTAAAATGTTTAAGATGGAGTTATATCAGAATTCTTGTCTGTTTAAAAACCTTGTAATCAGTTGTAGCAATGGTACTCAGGTGAGCGTTTCAGGGCCATCGTGGCCCTCTTGTTATAAAATTTACTGTTTGCTTTTGAGATAAGGAAGCTTCTTTATGCCACTTGGGAAACACGTTCTTGTGTCACCTGCTTAAAGTAGAGGTGACGCATAGGGATCACTTCTCCTTTATCTGTCATTCCATCTGTCTCTCCCTCTAACAGTCACGCTTTGTCTGTCAAGCTTCACAAGGTGACACAAGTGTCTCAAGGAACACACTTGTTTATAACTTACTAGTAATAATCTTTCTTAATGGGTTGCACTGTAATCCTGTATTAGCCTATCAAAATTCTTTGAAAAGTTCTTTCATCAGTTTATTAATCAATAATTACTAGACTAATGTAATTCCTGACAGATCTGTCACTGATTCCAAAAAGCATATTGATGATTTTGTATATATCAGATGATCACTACTGACAATACATCAATACAAACATGCATCAAGTAGAATATAGCAATGATATTATATAGAATAATTATTTTTCTTAATTATTTTCAGTTGTCAAGTTCTTATTATGCCATGGTGTCACTGAAAATTCAGAAAAAGAAATATTGCTCCCATTTGACATACAACTTTCATGGTTCTCACTAAGTCCTTTTCCAGAAAATCTGAGTCAGGATCCTGAACTTTCCAGAACTGGCTGACAAGTGTCTCTGATTTGCTCTTGCAGGCAGGGTCATTTACCAATGGTGGTACTGTTGATGTCCTATGGAGCGGACCCTTCACTGAGGGATGGGGAAGGTAGGTGATGTTCTTAACCCTTTCCCTCATAGAGGAAACCATGAAAAGACCTATGCGAACAACATAAAACCAGATCAGCCTGCGAGTAACTCGCAGGCTGATCAGGTTTTATGCTGTTCGCTGCTCCTCAGTGGTCTGGAAATGAGGATTTTGTAATTAAATTTGGTAAGGTTTAACTGTGGTTTTCTGCAGATCAGGCTTTATGTGGTACCTATTGAGTGCGTCAAAATGAGTCTATATGAGGGAAAGGGTTAATCATTGTTGATATTATGAAATCCAGTCTATCGAAATCAGCTCTGCAGAAGCAGAAACCAACTGTATCATGAGCCATCTGTTCTCAGCATGCAACCTGTTGAAAATAGCCAGATTCATGATTTTGGAAAATATATTTTATATTACACATTTCCTCCTTTAATATGCTGCCACCAAGATTAAGTTATTCCTTTGTCAGGATATCTAAGATATAAGACAGGTTTGATTAAATTCTCAGATAGTTTTTTTAGTGCAACCGTAACAGGAAATTTACTTATAAAGCTTAAGTTCCCCTCCCCACTTCCATAAAAAATTACACTGAAGAGAGAGTCAACATTGTTCTTATATATAATTATTCCTTGTTGTATGTGGAATGATTACCTGACATTCTTTGAAGTTTATGTTAATATAACTGTGTAAACATTTGTGATAATAAAATACAGATTTTGAATGGTACACTTACATGTTGCTTGATGGTACTGTTTGTGCAGGATGCAGCTGTATTCACTTGGCGGCCCAGTTCGGCCACACATCCATTGTGGCGTACCTGATTGCCAAGGGTCAAGATGTGGATATGGTTGATAAAAATGGAATGACCGCCCTCATGTGGGCAGCATACAGAGTGTTTGGGTAGGTTTTTAGATAATTATTTTCTTTACTTGCATTGGTTTCTTAACTATTGTAACACCTTGTTTTAACCTGAAATATTGAACTTAGAACTTACTATTCTATTCTCTCTTAATGCTCCTTTTAATGTGCCTCTGTGGATTGTACAGTTGTAAAGCAAATGTTCTCTATTCATCCTCAACTAATCAATTAATTAATTTTACAGCTAATGCTAATAAACAATAAAAGTGTTCCAGGAATAATTTGTCCAAAATTTCCCCCACACAAAATGATTGCAGTATTTCCTCATATAGACATGTTTTGATCAGGCTCTTGTCTGTTTGCTCATACAATATGCTCAGATTCCACACAGTCTGCACTGCAATGCAGATAAAATCCACTGTTTCATATAGTCCATTTAAAGTACAGAGAATAAATATTGATTGAGTCATAGATTTGAACATGTACATGTATATTTATGAGGAAATAAGTTGATATTGTTTAACTTGACTATAGGTACATGTAACTGTTATATAGCAGATCATCTATAACACTTCATTCTGGGTCAAAACAAATACTGTATTGGACCATGTAAGTTTATTACAACAGGTAACAAAGACTTCAAGATACTGGAAAAATGGATTGAACTGTGTTTTGTTATAATGAAGGGCATTGTAATGACTCTACACCGTATGTTCTTCAGGTATGACCCTGTACGGTTACTGCTAACATTTGGGGCCAGTGTGAGAAAGTGTGACAAGTACCAACAGAACACTGCCCTACACTGGTCAGTAATGACAGGTAACAACATTGCTTCCAAACTTCTGCTAGAGGCGGGGGCAGATCTCACACAGCTTAATTCCAAGGTAAGTGTCTTAATATTCATTGTAACAGGACTTAGATGTTTGACTTAATATAGAGAGGAAAAAGGATAACCATGTGGTTATATTTGTTACAATGTTCAATACATGAACTCTTTTGTGTGAATCTTGATGTAGTAACTTGTGCTGTTATATTATGCTTTGCAATATTGTCCAACTATGTCTGAACATGTCAAATTAAGGTGAATCTATGTACATTAAACTATGTGCTCTGAGTATGTCATCATGAAATGAAAAAAAACTGAAAAGCAAGTAACATAGGCTAGCATTAGTTTTAAAAGATTTTTTCTGACAGATGCAATGTTTACAAATTATATGCTATCACATTCAGAATGATGATGCCATTTATCAAATCATTATGACAGCATCAGTGCTGAGGAATGTAATATTATTTCATTATACAGTTTATAATTAGATTTATTATTATTAATAGTAGTAGTATTATGATTAAGCTATGAAATATATAAATATGTTTGGCTGATATGATTTATTTTTGTCTATGGAGTAAATTAGGTTAAAGAAATTTACCATCTGTCTCCCCCCACCATCTTGGATTAAAATGAGTGTTACATTTTTTTTTTATCAATACTTAAATTATGTTCTCAACATACTCAACATGACACATGACTCATGTAACATTAAATACAATATGTCCAAGAGCAAAGTTCAACATTTCAAATTTCCTAACCTTAAAAAATCATTTTAATATTGTAGGTTTCATATTGGTTTTATTACCATTAATTGGAAAATAATCAAGTCTTTGGTGACATTCTTATTTGAGAGGTTACACTAATACGCTGCCTATCTGTTCCTCTGTGTGAAAAAAATGTAGAACAATACATTCTACACAATAATGATATATAGTCCCATTAATAATGTATAATTGAAAGTAACATTCCTTATTTTAATCAGGGAGAAGATGTTCTCGACTTGGCCATAAATCAAAAGAATGCCTCAATGACAAAAAGACTGAGGGAGCTTCGCCAGGAGCAGGGAATAGACCGACCTCACTGTCTTATCAAATATACCGCTAACAAGGTCAGCCAGTCTGTCTGCTGTGTTAATTGTCTTTCAGTATCTAGTGTATTAGTTTCCAGTATCAGCTTTTGTGACCATCAGTATCATTGATATACAGTCGACATTGTATTAAGAGACCGCTCAAGGGACTGCCAAAAAGTGGTCGCTTAATGAAATGGTCTCTTAATAGATTTTGTTTGGAAATCCAGGCAAACAAGTCATAAATATACAAACTGTAAGCTAAATTGTATCATAACGTTAGATTATATTACAACATAAATACGATGTAAACTACACAATGTTTTGTTATTTTATACCAATAAACATCATCATGTTTATTTTTGTCATATCTTACGATTTTTTAGCTGTTATGTTGGAATAATACCTTGGATCATTGGCTGAGGTTTGCATTTGGTATTCGGTGGAAAAACACAACATTTGACATCGAATTCATGTATTGATTCGGACAATTTCAAGAAAAATATTATTTAGCAATGAGCTTTCTTTATGTCTCTGTCTAGCATAAATCCAGAAACCCCCGATAAATTTATTTCAACCGTGCGCCCTCGTCGAGTATCATAAAACGCAAAGTATATACTTATAGTTACGAATTATTGATGGTACGCATTGCATCCGGAAGTATTAATTTACCTTATTCCCAAATTTTCTTTTACCAAAATCCGAAGCATTCGGCATTTGGAGGGATGGTTTCACCTATGTTATGCATAGTAACTTTTGAAACGGGAACCAGGAACTATATTTAGAATTTAGTTGCACATGGTGCAGTCATGCGTGGTCAAAACAAATTGGTTTCAGGTGAGCACTTATGATCGGGATAATTGTTTGTTTGTTCGGATGTGTTAAAGATGAATATGTACACATGCTCCAGCGTACACGATAATTAGCAACGGAATCAAATACGGTCGCTCAATAAAGTTGATTTTGTGCATAATCTTACGTGCTGGGACTTGGTTTATGTGGTCGCTGGTCGCATAATAAAAAAGTCGCTTAATGGGATAAATTGATATAGTAAAAACGTTCGGGCGGGATTTATAACGGTCGTTTAATGAAAAAGTCGTTTAATACAGGTGGTCGCATGTACGATGTTGACTGTATGTGATAAACACAAAAGACCATTTCACTGAAATGAGATGTAAACTTAAGTAAATCAACAAGAACTTTCTGAACACCTAATCTATATGCATACATTGTTCATTGGGAAATAAACATATATTTAAGATTTTTCCCCAGTCACTGATTGGTCAGTTTAAATCAGCGAATTATACCGAGTAATGCCAATCCTCTGATGAAATGGTCTATTTGGAAGCACTCTGATGATACCACATGTGATTTTAATATTTAATAATTTGACAGAAAAATATTATATTGTTTAATTAAAGATGTTCTAAGTCAGAAAAAAATGTAACTAAGAACATTTCCAGATGAAAGTAGTGCAGACATTTTCTGATACGTTTCTGGTTACCGTATATGTAGCTGTATGCATTGAAATTGTTTTTTGTTGTTGTTTTTTTACTGCAAAAACAAGGTTGTGCTGATGTTTTAACACGTTACCTCATGAATATTCATTTATGACTTGATGAATATTCATTTATTGACAGTTCTTTAAATTGTATATGGAACAGTGAACTTTTCTGTGCTGTGCAGATTGTAGAATCTGATCTACAATATATAATAAGCAAACAGAGGAGACCCTTACAGGAGTTGCCTAATCTTGATCTTCTTTGTTTTCTATGGTGTCTATATGAGGTAAAGGGTTACAGAATTCTGTTAGATCCTGGCCAGTGTACGTGTTCACCATTTTTTTATTTTAGCTCACCTGAGCACAACAAGCTCATGGTGAGCTATTATGATCGCCTTTTGTCCGGTGTCCGTGCGTCCGGCGTTAACAATTTCCTTTTAACAACATCTCCTCCTAAACCGCTAAATGGATTTTGACCAAACTTCACAAGAATCATCCTTATGATGTCCTCTGTCAAAGTTGTTAAAATTATTTTGATTGGTTGAAAAAGTAGGTCACACAAGCTAAAAATAGATTTTAAAAATGCAAACTTTGAAAATCTTCTTCTGCAAAACTGCAAGGCCTAGTGCTTAGATATTTGGTGTATAGCATTGCCTAATGAACCTCTACCATGTTTCTTCAAATTATGGCCCTGTGGTCAAAATTGGCCCCACCCCAGGGGTCACTTGATTTTACATAGGCTTATATAGGGAAAAAAACAACTAGAAAAATCTTCTTGTCAAAAACCACAAGGCCTGGAGTTAGGATTTTTGGTGTGTAGCATTGCATTACGAACCTCTACCAAGTTTGTTCAAATTATGGCCCTGGAGTCAAAATTGGCCCCCGCCCCAGGGGTGACTTGATTTTACATAGGCTTGTATAGGAAAAAAAATTAGAAAATTCTTCTTGTCAGAAACCACAAGGCCTGATGTTAAGATATTTAGGGTGTAACTTGGCCTTATGAACATCCCGCCCCATGAGTCACTTGATTTTACATAGGCTTAAATAGAAAAATCTAGAAAAATCCTCTGCTCAGAAACCACAAGGCCTGGAGTTTAGATATTTGGTGTGTAACATGGCCTTATGAGTGAGTATCTACCAGATTTGTTCAAATCATGGCTCTTGGGTCAGAATCGGCCCTGTTCCAGGGGCACTTGATTTTATATAGACTTATATTGGGGAGTCTTTAAAAGATCTTCTTGTTAGAAACCACAATCATGGGTTTAGATATTTGGTATGTAAAATAGCCTTGTAGACCAGAATCAAGTTTTCAAATCATGGCTCTTGGGCCAAATTTGGTCCCACTCAATGTGTCACTTGATTTATATAACCATCAAAATTTGTACCACAGGTTCAGTTTTTGTGCGGAATTATGATTATTTTGCTGTACTTCTGCATGGATTTTGTATTCAGTATGACAGTGTTATAAAAGGCAATATGGGCAATATTTCTCAGGTGAGTTATTCAGGGCCATCATGGCCCTCTTGTTTGAGTTCAAATTCATATACTATTATTCTAGTTATTAGAATTATGACCGAAATATTCAGTGCATTTTTTAAAACCAGGAATGTGTATTTGTGTTACAGGAGATACGTAAGAAAATGATGATAATTTTCCCATTTATAATGCTCTTTGGTATTGGGTACATTCCGGAGTGCTCCCTGCCTATACACATGAAAGTTGGACTAGGGGTTCTGCTGTTTCTGTACTGGAGGACATGCAGTTAGTAAGTGACTTATTATAATTTATGGGTCTAGGGTATAGGCTTACTTGTGGGGTAGATAGAGAATGTTTAGATTTATACATATTAGATTATTAATAAAGTTAGTTAAGATTTTATAATCATATATTTTTACACAACATGTTAGTTATTGGCCATTTTTGTCCTGATCAATTAATTGTTGGAATGGATTAGATATGTATTCATATGAAATCTTTAAGGTGAATCTACTAGTTAGTTTGTGTTAATTAAGATAACAAAAGAAAAAAAGCAGATATCACACAGGTCTATCTCTGCTGAAGTTTAGCCATGAATTAAAGCAAACTTTGTATATCATTTAAGAAAAAAAAATGTTGATTTGAAAATATGTCATTTTTACATAGACCATTCATTGTTATTTGTAAAAATAAATATCATTACTACATGATTAAAGTTTTAATTCTTCATATGATAATTCTAATTTGAAAAAAAAAAAACAGTAATAGAACATTTTTTATATATCTTATAGCCTTTAACATTTCTTATGCACTCACTCATTAAATCTTTGAGGTACAGTTCTCATGTTCTCATAACCATTGTATTATATGTTTTCAGTTTCTTTTTTGACGAGCGTCTATTCACGGTGATGCCTGTATACTGGTACCTGTCCACGAAACTCTGGATGTACACGACATGGATTATCTACCTCCACCAATATATCCTTACATTGTAGCAATCTGACCCTCCACCAAGGAGATATAACTTTCAGCAAGTGGTAAACCAAAGAAAAGTCAAATCAGATAAAAAAGAGTATGTTTTAAAACAGTTTTACCAACTGATAGATATTAAAGGTAGTCATCTGAAGCAAACTGTATAAAACCTGATCTCCATATAGGGAGCTCATAGTCTGAAATGATTAAATTCTGGTTAAATTAAAAAATTTGTTGATGTTTTGCCCACTTGGGTTGGGTTGGGATCACAGAGGGGATTTAGATAACAGCCTATTTTGTTGTCTAAATTACACTCTTGGAGCAAATGAATATTTGTCAAAATCCCTGGGGTTGGAGGTGCTCCAGGTGTCAAAAGACCCATCCAGTGGGAATCACCACCTCCATATAGTGCCCAAAGTACTTCAACTTAAACATTTGCTTTAAAACATTTTACTTTTTGTAAAACAGTGAAAGTTGCATTGTGTTCCAACCTTGAGATTTAAAGTTTTACTTCTAGCTAAATATTGGTGGATTTCAAGTCATGTATATGTATATCTTAGCACTACTCAGTGCTATTTTAAGTATTGATGGATTTAAATTCATGTGTATTTTAGCATTAATGTAGGCAGTCACATTTACTGTACCAGTAAAACCATGGGATGACTACTCTTCTTTATAATTTAGACTATATATAAAATCAGTTCACCATCAGAAACTATCAAAAGAAAATATTTAGTACTGTCAGCCTGATATTTATATATCCTTGACCTGGCATACATATGGAGGCCACACCTGTCCAAGAGGTTATATTTTGGGTTTGTACAGCCCTGTTGACCTTCAACTTCTATAAAGCTTGGAAGGCTGACCCAGGCTTTTTAAAAGCAGACAGAACGGACAAAGTAAAGGTAGGAATTTAAATTATTTTCAGAATTTCCATCTATACAGTGAATTAAACATTAAAAAGATATACTCATGTTGTTAAAAGATATATTGTCTGTAAAGATTTTCGAATGTGATTCTCAGTACAAATCCTACAATGAGATATTATTTTTTTGTGTGGGGTATCTTTTTAAAATTCTTTATGAAGTATGAAGCATAAATAGTACAGTGCCTATGTGTTTACACTGATTTAAATATCTACTTGGGAGATTATGATACAAACTTACTATGACCTCCCTCTCAGCATTGAATGATGAAATAATGAATAATGAAACCCCATTGTAATGAGTTAGATGTTGAGAGGGAAAACCTTCATTACTTTGTAAACTCTGCATTCCATGAACATGTACTGGAAAGAATGAATTGCAAATGTAGTGCCATCCCTGATGGCCAAGATGTTAGACCCACCGCCAAACAGTGATATACTTATATTGTTAAAATTGGTTTTGGTAGCTACCT
>CM037790.1:15293213-15319099 GCA_021229015.1 Solen grandis | reverse complement strand
CATTGAACCAGTCAGGGCCATGTCGACGGGCATTTGACAGTTTGACGGGTCATTGATCGGGTGTGACAATAGACAGCTGACAGCTTGACACTGTGAGTGACAGCTCCCCAACCCCAGGCTTCCCCTGGTGGTGGGTTTATGCATTTTCACTCAGCTACTGTGTATGGGGCGGCTGAAAAGATAATGAGTGATGGATGTGTCACAATCTAATATAAAGAACGGGGCCAGTTACTTACAGATTTTGATTAACCCTTTCCCTCATAAAAGGACACCATAAAAAGACCTTTTCGAACAGCAAAAAAACCAAAATTACCCTGCGAGAAAACTCACAGGCTGATCAGGTTTTATGCTGTTCGCTGCTCCTCAGTGGTTTTGGAAATGAGGTTTTTGTAAATAAATTTGGTAAGGTTTAATTTGGGGTTTTTCTGCAGATCGGGTTTTAAACTGATACCTATTGGGGGCGTCAAAATGAGTCTATATGAGGGAGGGGGTTTAAGCCTTTGTCTTTTTAATTTTCATGTTCAGGTAAAGGACTTGATGAATAAAAATTTAAATTTTGAGTTTTTTTCTATGCTGTCCCGACTGTGGAATCTGAGCTACAATTTTATATGAGAAAACAGAGGAGCCCCTGATCAACAGCTACTGTTTATTAAGTTATGAAGTCGAAATTGTTTTCTACCCTACCCAAAACAATTTTTTGAATAAGGCATTACAACGTCGATGGTTGACTAGATTTTTAATATGATGGATGAAGTATATTGAAATACCACCAGGCAAACGTTTTGATGTCTGAACTCATTTTGAATTATTTAGATTTCAATAAACCCTTTTAAATGCGGAATCTTGATTGAAAATTTGGGTTTACTTAACCTTGTTTGGCTAAAAAAAATTTGTGAAATATATTTTTTATATTTTTATGTGTTTTAAAACTAATTTTTTTAAATGTAAAAAAACAACTCTAGATAAAAATTTTTTCAATATTTTTATTTTGGAACCAAAAAAAATGCACAGTTTTGTTGCTTGATGAATTTTTTTTTTAATTTTTTTTTAGTTGCCCCCTTTCCCAAAAAAAAATTTTTAAAAACCCAATTGTTGAATTTTTTTTTTATTTAAATTTTTTATTTATGTTTCTTTTTTTTTTTTTAAAAAATTTTTAAAAGGAAAAAAATTTTAAAATAAGGGGTAATGAATACTGTGTAGTATCCCTTTGGTAAAGGTACTGGCTATTTTCCTTTTGGGGGAAAGGTTTTGGGGCTATTTATCTCCGGATAAAGAAAACTGTGCTATGTATCTCTGGTAATTGGGTTTCTGTGTATGATCCTTGGATAATGAATTTCTGTGCTATGTATCCGGGGGAAAGAATACTGGCTAATCCCCTTTATAAAGGTACGTGAGTTTCCCTTTGGGGGAAAGAATACTGTGCTATGTTCTGGGTAATGGATACTGTGGGTTTTTTATCTTGGATAATGAATACTGTGCATTTCAAGATAATGAATACTGTAAAGTATCAAAATAATAGTATAGTTCTAGTATCTGGGGGAAAGAGATACGTGCTAGTATCAAGTAATAGTGCTGTGCTATGTATCTGGTAATTAGAAAATATTATGTTTTCTGGATAATGAGATACTGTTTTTGTATATGGGGGGAAAGAGAAACTGGCTTGTAAAATGGATAAGAGATATAGTGCATTATTAAATGAGATACTTGCTATGAAACAAGAAAAAAGGAAACTGTGTATGTATTGGAAAAGAGAATGTTTTTAAGCTTCTCTTTTGTAACCCTATAGACCCTTTTGTTAATTTCAGTCAAGGGCGAAGTTCACCCGGGGGGGGTCAGGGGGGGGCGGAAGGAGCCGAAAAACATTGAGCTGATCCCACCCCGAGGTATCTTTTTAGGGCTTTAGTATATTTTCGCATGCTCAACATAGCAAATTTTTTGGGCACTTATTTTTTCACTATCAAAACATGAGTGTGTGGACAAATTTTTTCAAAATTTTGTTTGCAATGAATTTAAAAACGGGGCCTACAAGGGTTTTTTTTTCAAAGCCCGTTCACACCTGTTTCAATGGTAAACATAGTCGGGAAATTTACTGACAAAAAAAGGGGTAGACACCCATCTCGGGGCAAATGGTTAGAGTGCCCCTCAAGTCAGGGGGGTTTGGATCCCACCTTGGGTCAGATATCACGGGAAAGATTCAAAGGGGTCAACTTTTTCCCGTATCCCAAGACTATGGGGCCTTTCAAAATTTGGGATCAAAATTTGCAATAAGGAAAGGGGTAAAACTTGAAGGTAGAAATAAAAAAATCTTTTTGTCTTGGTTATTTTTGTTTAAATTAAGTTGCAATACTTATTAAACCCATCCTCGAGGGTTGATGTTCTCATTAAATAGTTAGATCAATGAGGGGCCTTTTTTAGCCTTTTTAAGCTAACAAAATTCTTTTTCAATTTGGGTACGCTTAAAATGGTGTTTAAAAACACTCTGTACACCCGGCAAAAGTTTGGGGGATGATTTTGAGGTAAATTTTTAATCAAAAACACCCCCTCAAAATCAAAGTTAAGCAGTTTTTGGGATTTTTAAAATTTTTTTTTTTATACTCAACATGGCCCGGGGTCCAACACGGAACCCAAAAGGGGGGGTTAAATTAATTTTAAAGAATTTGTTTCCAAATGATGTAAAATAAATAATTTAAAAAGGGGAATTAGGGTAAAATTTAATCCTAAATAGCATCAATTTGCATGTTTGTAATTCTGAAGCTAAAAAATTTTCAGGTAATAATTTTAATTATCTGAAAGCTGAGATCTGTATACTTTAAAATTCACCCAAAAAAAATATTCTGCTTAGCAAATGCATTCTTTTTTACCCTTTTTGATTTAATTTGTTTCTTTATATTTAGAACTATGTAAAGGTTATTTGGTGTCGTAGTTTGTTTCAACGGGGTAGCAAATTTTAAAAACCCTTAAATGCAAAGAAAAATACATTACAGTAAGTATATTAAAAACAAAACAAAAAAATTTTATTTTAAAAAAGTAATTTTTTGGGTTTTACTTACTGGGTTCTAAGTAGTTTATATCTGGAAAAAAAGAGGGTTTCTTGTTTATTAAAATATGTTTGTGATACATTCTGTCTTCACAGGAACCCAAAAACTGGTTTAGATTCCAGCACAGCCTCCACCTCATCAGCCCCTGAAGAGGATCCCCAAACCTGCAAAATGTCATTTCCTCAATACACCGCCTTCCTCCCTATGTTTTCCTTTGATAGTCTACTGTTGTTGACCCCTGGCCAGGGGAGATATTTTGTCTCTTTGAAATATAGTAAAAAGTTTCTGAACTTAGGCGTGAAAATTTTTAAAAAAAAACATGGAAAAGAAAGTATGTGCAAAACTTTGAAATTTGATTAAACAGAATGGTGATTAAGTCAAAGGCTTGTGTAATACTATAAATTTAAAATAACCTGTATTTCCGGATGGGGTTTAAAACCTTTCACACTTAGCACGATTAGTACCAGGGGGGCAAATTTTATCAACCAAACCCCAGGGTACACACAAATTTGGCTATTGCTCGTCTTGATTTTATTTCTACTGGAATTCCATTTATACTGAACTCTTCACACTCTGATGGTTTTTTATTTGGGCAGTTATTTTATTCCAGAAATAAATCTTCACCTCTCTTGAAAAATTCAAACCTGATCTTGTCTTTCTGACTGCATTAAAAAATTAAATTTTAGCTACTGCTGTTCTTGTGTGGGAAACTTGGATGCTTTAAAAGACATTTCGGTGGCATATTTGGTAACACTGGGATTTTGGCTCACTTTAAACCCTGTTGGTAAAAATTCAGAAGATTTCAATCCCTGACTTTATTGTAAGTCCATGATAAATAGATTAAAAATTTTTTGTAAAAGATGCACATGGTTTTCACCAATCAACCCTGGTTTCATAGGGGGCTTTTGTTTACATAAAAGTTTGACTGAGTTGTAAAAAAAAAATGACTGTTTGCATAAAAAGTAATGACTGATGTTGTAATAAAAAGTCTGAAAATTTTTTTCATAAAAAAATGGTTTGTGTACATAAAAATGATTTTTTGGGGTTTTACATGAAAAAAAATGATTGATGTTTATAAAAGAACACTGATGTGTTTTACCTAAAAAATACGCTATGCATACTAAAAAGTCTGCGATTTAAACAGAAAAAGACTGACTATGTTAATAAAAGAACAAGGATGTTGTACATGTCCAAGATGTTACATAAAAAACCCAGATGATTTGTAATTACGACTGATGTTGTACTAAAAGAGTCTGACGGGGTTTATACATAAAAAGCACTGATGTTTAAAAATAAGTTTGACTGATGTTATACATAAAAAGCACTGTTTTTTTGTACAAAAAAAACAGACTGTTTTGTCTTTTAACTGTGTGTAATAAAAGAACACAGAGATTTTGTACTGTACTAATGATTTTGTTAAAAAACACAACTGTTTTTTTACATTTTTAAAAGAGTTTACATAAAAAACCGACGATGTTGACAGAAAAATGATTTTTGTAATAAAAAAACAGCGATTTGTACAGTCAATGTTTTTGTAAATAAAAAAAAGACTGAGTTGTACATGTACGACTGATTTGACAAAAAGTGTACTGACTGATGTTATACATGAAAAAGCATGACTGATGTTGTACATAAAAGTGTACTGACTGATGTTATACATGAAAAAGCACTGACTGATGTTGTACATAAAAGAACTGTGGCGCAGTGGTCCAGTGGTAACGTATCCGATTACGGATCCAAAGGTTGTGGGTTCGAACCCTGCTGGAGGCAAGAACTCTTCATGACCTTCCCAGGCAAAAGTACTGGTCCAACCCGGGAACCGTCAAAAAGGGATTAGTATAAGTTTTAAGAACTTGTTTCCCAATCGACATAAAATAAATTTAAGTTTCAATTAAATCAACTACATAAAAGAAAAATGACTGATGTTGTACATGTACTGACTGATGTTGTGCATAAAAGAGTACTGACTGTTTTTGTACATAAAGAAGTACTGACTTATGTAATACATAAAAATGCTAAATGATGACATGTAATATTTAAGTATTCATTACAATAAGGAATTGTCTTTAATATGTGATAGTGCACAGGATTACTCTTTCATTTTTCATGAAAGAACCTAATTTGAGCAGGGTCTTGTCATCTTGTAACATACATGTTCTCCAGTGATTTTTATTTATGTTTATCAAGTTAATAGTTGCAAGTCAGGAATGATATAATGATATTTAATTCAGTGTAGCTTTAGGTGAATTAATTTATCATTGGACTTTGGAAAAATCAGGCAACTTAATATAAATTGTCATACAGTTAGTGTAACTTTTTGTATTGTTTATTTGATTTTTTATGTCAATTTTCTTTGGGCAGGATTATTTATCTTTCTCTCTTCTTATTTTGTTCTTTCATCCATTATCATCGTCATTCATCATCATCATCAAAATTTTGGCATAAAGGGTTTAAACTTGATATTTTAGACACTTTGTGCTTTCAGGTGAACAGAAGTAAGTTTTCCCTGTAACTGAATATAATTTACAACATGTTGCTAGTTGACTGTAGTGGTTTATTCCATGCAAAATATCTGTCATGTTAGTTATGCCAGCCTTTGAAATTACTTGTCTTATTCACCAACATAGATCAACCCTTCCTTGTGGGTAGTTACATTTCAGTTGGTACAGTTTAAATACCATTGCTGGTTACCTCAGGCTAGTT
The DNA here is from genome assembly GCA_021229015.1 of Solen grandis. Classification (NCBI taxonomy): domain Eukaryota; kingdom Metazoa; phylum Mollusca; class Bivalvia; order Adapedonta; family Solenidae; genus Solen; species Solen grandis. Next base: position 15,313,358 of record CM037790.1, on the reverse strand, counting down.
TTCTTTTTCTTCTGGTGGAAGGGTGTGTGTGTCTTTCTTTTTTGGAGAGTAATACCTAAAAACCCTTATTAAAACACCTTTTAAAATACTTTTAGGGGGGCCATGGTCTTGTGCTAACATACCCATTATGGATCCTAAGGTTGTAGGTTAGAACCATGTTTGGGGCTTCATGACCATCCCAGGTGCAAAGTACTGGTCCAACCCAGGAACCATGAGATTAGTATAAGTTGTAAAACTTTTGTTTTCCATTTGTTGTAATATAAATAAGTTTAAACTTCTATCATCAGTGTGGATTTTTTTTCTTTGAGTATTTACTCAAGTGGTACACCCACTTTTTACATAGTGAGTTATGAGTGACCCGAGGGCTTGGTGCAAAAACCATGACAACTACATATAAATTAAGATGAACTACATATAGATTAAGAAGCAGTTACAATAATTTAAAACCAAGCCCCCATTTTATTACAAGCATTTGGGAAACCTTGGGCAGCTGAAGTTTCCAAATGATAAAATTTTATGTTTTTTAATTGTTTTTGATATACCCTATAAAAATACTGTAGAATTTTCATAAAGTGTTATTTCATGTAAAATCAAGCCCAACATGATGAGCCAGACTTGTTTTGCTTTACAAAATGTTAAAAACCTGGGAAACTGTTACCAAAAATAGCAACATCAAAGTCCCTTGAAATTTTTAAACAGCCCTCACAAAATAAAATATACCACATTAACCCCGCCATAATTTTTCAACATTTAAATGTGGGCAGTAAACAAAAAAAAAAAGATTGCCACTTTTGTAGAAAAGTTTTGTGTATGAATGGTCATTTAAAAATATACAAATTAAATAATGATTGTTTTTTTTTTTAATATCTATTTTCCCAAAACCTTATGATTTTATTTCCTTTCTATGCCCCCTTCATTAAATGTATGGTCCACTTGTAGTTGCTAGTAAAAGCCTTTCCCAGTTTTTGCGTGAAAATTGTAAAATCACCTTTCCCCTGGATAGGGGGTAATTTTCCAACAAACTGGTCAACGCTTATGAAAAGTACACAAAACTTGGCAGTGATTTCCAGTGTAGTGATTGGATAACGATAATTAATTTGAATATATCTGCAAACTTGGGAAGGTCCATATCAGCATGTTAAAAATTCAACTTTCAGCGGGATCTCCTATAAGAAGATACTCATAAAGGGGGCATTTTCTATTTTACTCTTTAAGCTAACTTGTCCTTTTTTTGAATGTAATTTCCATCTGTTTACATTGACTTTTTATGAAAGTTTGATTTTATTACCTTTGAAATTTTTTTGGACCTTCTAGCGTATGACATGGCAGCATGAAGATTACATCAAAACATGTTTTAAAACATGTTTTTTAAAGATACCAAACGTTCGTTTCTTAATATTGATGAAAAAAAACCCCTTTCATCATTCATTTACAAACGTTAAAATTAAATGTCAAAACTACATTTTAATGCAGTGTTTTTGTAATTTTTTACAACTTGAAAAATAGAAAATTAAATAACCAACCTGTCTTGTTTTTTTGATTTCCATACTCTAATAATATCATTTTAACATTTTTAATTGGTCCAAAATTCAATTTTTTCTATATGAACTTGACAGTTTTTTAAAGTTTTGTAATTCATGCACTTTAAAAATTTATGATAAATATATCTTTTAAATACATCAAACCTTTACTAGGGGTCACAAATAACAGCCAGCTTTGAAAAAAAGGGCCACAAACTTGATTCCAAGCACGCTTTTATAGCAATTAACCTCAGAAAAAAAAAAGTCCACTTACAGAAAAAAGCCAGTTTCAGTTCTTTTGAGGGCCCTTGTTTGGGGGTTTTTTGCTGTAGATTACATAACCATGTTTGAAAAAAAGATGCTTGGCACCACAAGTGTTAAGATCTTGAACAAAGAGATGCTAGGACAACCATTTTGTAGATCTTGAATAGTGAGATTTTTGGCACCCTCAGGTGTAGATCTTGAACAAGAGATTCTTGGCGAACCAGTGTGTAGATTTTGAACAAAGGGGGCTTGGCACCATTCAGTGTGTAGATCTTGAACAAGAGATGTTGGGGCACAACGGGGGTGTAGATCTTGAACGAAGTGCTTGGCACCACTCAGTGGTAATTTCATTAAAGTTTTAAATGCTTTCATGTCTTGGTTCAGTGGAAGCACTGTCTGAAGATAAGACATCCAAAAAAACTGTGGCTTCAACAGCTGAAATACAGCTATTTTTAAGTTGGATATAAAGAAAAAAAGATTATTTTAAAGTATCAAAATCAAAAGGTTTTATGTTTATAACTTTAAAGGGTGTTTATTTTTACATATGAAATAATAATTTTAGTATAAACTTGAAAAGGGTATTATGTATAATTTTGCACCAAAATTTTGTCTCTTTATGAGTAGGGACCTTCTGGTAAGACAGTACTTTACCCGGGGAAACCATGAAAAACCCTCCCCCAAATGGGTTTTTTGGGCACCCAAACCTTTAGATCACATGTATTTGTTTTTACCACTTGACAAAGCACTTTTAAAATTATAAAAAAGCAAACAAAATTGGTGTAGTAATAAATAGGTGCTTTTGTTACTCGGAACATAATTAGATCTTCATATCAAGGTCGTGTTTTCAGAGAAAATTACAAAAAAAAAGGGAAAATTTTCACCAGTAAGAATCGTTGGTCGTTTTTTTAAGAAGCCCTCCATTGCGTCGAAAAAATTTTACTTTCACTGTCGGTATGTTATTTTGTTACAGTTTAGTTTAATATTGTATATCTAAAAGGGAGAAAAAAAAAATGGGGCATTTTTTGGTTTCTTTAAACACCTTTCACAAGGAATGGGGGCTGTAGGGGGGTTTTAAAAGAGAAAAGCATGCATCCAATTTTAACCTTTTTTTATTTAGTTAAGTTTAAAAATTCAAATACACTTTTGAAAGCTTCATTTAATAAATTTCTAAAACCAATCAGGAAAAATTAGGAATTTTTTCCCAAAATTTTTAACACCCTTTGTATAAAAAGAACCTTTTTTTGTTTTGTAAGCCCCCAAATTCCCTTTTCCCTTTTATTTTCAAATTGTTGGTTATTGGGGTAGCAAGGTAAAATTTTAATTCTATATTTAAAATTTTTCTATGGGGGTTTTTAACTTGGTGCACCCCCTAATTTATTTTTTTCCCCCCCCTTTAAGAAAGGGGGTATTTGCTTTTCCGTTCGGCCGCGGTTGTCATAGACCAAAATTGTCCCCGGGATAACTTAATTCATTTGATTTAATCCAAATTCATGTGGGTTGCTCATTTATAGAGCCCCATTGTTTTGGTGCATTACCTCAAAGGGCAAGGTATTGTTGGTATGTATAAACCAGACCTTTCCAGTGATAATTTAAATTTATTTACCTTTAAATCTAAACTTCTTTTGGTTTTGCCCGATTGTAAGCCCCATCATTTTGGTGTCTTCCCCAAAGGGGAAGGGGCCATGTTTGTATGTATTTCCAAAACCTTTTCCGAGGATAATTGAATTTATTTGACCTTTAATCTCAAATTTTTATTGTTGCTTATGATTAGGGAAAAGACCCCCCTTTAATTTTGGGGGCAATCCTAAAGGCAAGGCACAATTTTCATTTTTTATTGTTTATGACTTGACCACTATAGGAAAATTTTGCAAAAAATTTTTTTTTCTTTAAAAAAAACAAAATTTTTGTTTAATTTTTTTTTTTTTAAAGTTTAGTATTTAAGGATGATGTTTTTTTTTTTCTTATTTTGGAGTTTTGCTTTGGTACAAGGTGATTTGTTAATTTTTTAATAAACCTAGAGCACTAAGTCTTAAGTTTTTTTGTTTTTTAAAGACAATGTTCTTTTACTTAAAACCCTTTTTGGGCTTTGTAAAATTTTTCCGCCCTTATTTCAGTAAATTTTTTTCCCTTTTTTCAATTTTAAAATTTTACCAACAATTTGCTTTAAACGATTCCTCTGAAAACCCCTGGCAGGGTTTTGAAACTTGGGGAAGTTCCTTGGGGAGGTCTACAAAAAATTGCAAAAAAAAGTTGTCCTGAAGAACTCTGGTTGCCATGGCTACAAAAAGAAAAATAATTTGAAACTTTAAAAAATCATCTTCTTCAAAATATGGCCAATTTAAAATAAATTGGTACAGATGTTCCTTGGTCAATTATTAAAATAATTCCGATCCTAAAAAAACATGGCCCCAGGGGCGGGGCTTATTTGCCTTATATGTAATAGAGAAACCTTTAAAAAACATTTCCTCTGAAACCACTGGACAGAATTTGATTAAACTTGGCAGGGATGATCCTTGGGTCAACCTACACACAAAGTTGCTAAAATAAACTTGATCCATGTAGAACTCTGGTTGCCATGGCAACAAAAAAAAAAAAAAATGAAAACTTTAAAAATCATCTTCTTCAAAACTACTGGCCAGATTTTAAATAAATTGGTAACAGATGTTCCTTGGGTCAACCTCTACCAAAGTTGCTAAAATTAATTCCGATCCGTAAAAAAACATGGCCGCCAGGGGCGGGCTTATTTGCCTTATATGTATATAGAGAAACTTTAATCAACATTTCAAAACTACTGGCCAGATTTTAAAATAAATTGGTACAGAGTTTCCTTGGGTCCATCTATTTATCTCAGGTGAGCGATTTAGGGCCATCATGGCCTCTTGTTTGTGACAAGCCAACATTATGAAGCAAACTCCTTACATGTATATAGCTATATACATATGGCATATGAGGGGGGCAATATGTTTCACAAACATTTCTTGTTAGCATTTGTATTTGCATAAACTACTTCAGCAATTTCAATGAGATTGTATCAGAAATGGCTCCCACATAGGTACTCCTCCTGATAATAGAGTATTGCAGAGGTACTAGGGTATTGAGGATTTCCATCCAGATGAATCTACAGTTTACATAAAATTTTGAAACTGATCAGATTGGTTCAGTTTTTATTACTCGCAGTTATGTAATTAAGTCTTAAATTACTTGTTTGCATTAATGATAATATTATGGTATAAAGATTAAGATATTATGGGTCAGATACATTTATTGGCTTATTTACATAATGTAATGTTTTACCTGTTATACTTTTAGTTTTAGATATTCTTTCATATTTCTGTCTCAGACCCTGGCAGTGTGCACATGAGCCTGTTTGAGGAGATCATGGCTGTTATGAATCTGTGTTAGAAGCACACAACAAAAAATGGCCGACAGGTTTCTGGACTCAGTACAAGCAGCTGACACTACGCACATTCCGGAGTCAAGGAAACGGATACTTGACATTATGAAGATTTTTGAGAATCTGGTCATATGTGCCATCACTTGTTTGATATTCTTCCAAGTACCAAGGAAGAGGAACACTCAGGGACAGAATGGGGGCAGTGTTCTTCATTGCTGCCCACTGGGGGTTTATACCTTTGTTTGACGCTGTCACTTCTTGTAAGTTTTTCAGCTTTTGTCCAAATTTTGCATTCCAGGAAAAAGGGTTTACCAGTTGTACCATATATGCTTACTAATATGTTCCTGACCATAACTGGTTCTTCTTTGGTTAGTTATACATGATTATGTATTATGTCTCGTATTCCAACAGCTTTACTTAGTGCTAAGTTTTATACTTTAATTATCAAGTTAGATAGAAATGCATTCTAACATTCCTGTTTTGATAAATATTCAAGTATATGACTAAGTTGACATGAATTAGAAAAAAAACTGCGCTCAACTTGCCCCCAACTGGGTTTGAACCCGCAACCTTCGTATCCACCGTCATGATGTACATTGCCTCTGGACCATGACTTCCTTAATATATTATTAATATAAGATATATTTTGCCAACATAAAGAAATATCTGACCATAGATTGTTTTCATATTGCGTCCCAATGGAGAGGATGGTAATAAACAAGGAACGTTCAGCAGGCTGGTACCGATTGTCTGCCTACTATCTGGCTAAGATGACCGGTGAACTGGTGTTGATCCTTGTCCAGCCAACAGTGTTTGTGGTCATTGCGTACTGGACAATCGGCCTTAATGGTGTCAGGTCTTTCTTTGCCACCCTTGGAACAGTCTATATTGATGCCATAGCAGGACAAGTAAGAAATGTTAACTAATGTCTTTATTCAGTTGGATAATAATCCAGGTGCTACTAAAATTCTATCCAGATCAGCATATTTTAGAAAAGTTCTGAGTTTCATGCATTTATTTCTACAAAACCATCAGACCTACTTAGTCAAAACTTTACCATGTTATCATAATTTCATTAACTCAAATCCAAATGAAATAAGCCTTTATACTTTTTAAATTCTTTACACTTTTAGCATCATATAGTTTTGCTCTGCCTTGTTTTTTCTATTGTTGACAAGTTGTATGATGCAATACTCAGTAAATCTGTTCCCACATGTGGCATGAATTACATGTACGTTACTTAAGTATACAAAGTAACATAGCTGGCAGAGAAAAGGATATGCTGCTTATATTAATAAATAGTCATTTGACAAATACCCAATTTATTTCAAGTGGGAAACAAAAATCAGCTAAAATTTTGGATACTCCATTGATTTTGTAAGCATATCATTACTTACTTCCTGGTAGATACCAAGTTTTACTATGACCTTCTGATATTACAGGATTTTCTAGCTTCTTAATTGAGTGACACTGTGATATCTAAATATCTGTACTGAAAGTTAAGGGTGATACTCAATTGGCTAATAAATCTTATTTTCTTCACAGATTGCTGGCAAGTAACTGAAAAATATGTACTTGTTATCTCCCTTTCAGAGTTTTGGCCTGTTTGTTGGTATAGCATGCCAGCAAGTGAGCCAGGCAATGACTGTCTCCATCACCCTGCAGATGGGCACCATGTTGCTAGGTAACACCTCTGCTTCTTTCGACTTATGGACTCAAAATACTCCTGCTTCACTTTTTAGCTCACCTGAGCACAAAGTGCTCAAGGTGAGCTTTTGTGATCGCCCTTCGTCCGGCGGCGTCCATCGTGCGTCGTCAACAATTTGCTTTAAACGACATCTCCTCTGAAACCGCTGGACAGAATTTAATGAAACTTGGCAGGAATGTTCCTTGGGTGAGGCTCTACAAAATAAAGTTGATCTATGAAGAACTCTGGTTGCCATGGCTACAAAAAGAAAAATAATTTGAAAACTTTAAAAATCATCTTCTTCAAAATTACTGGCCAGATTTTAAAATAAATTGGTACAGATATTCCTTGGGTCAACCTTTACCAAAGTTGCTAAAATTATTCGATCCATAAAAAAACTTTGCCTTATAGTATATAGGAAACATTTAAACAACATCTCCTCTCAAACCACGGACAGAATTTGATTAAACTTGACAGGGATGATCCTTGGGTGAACCTTCACAAAAGTTGCTAAAATAAACTTGATCCATGTAGAACTCTGGTTGCCATGGCAACAAAAAGGAAAAAAAATGAAAAATTTAAAAATCATCTTCTTCAAAACTACTGGCCAGATTTTAAAATAAATTGGTACAGATGTTCCTTGGGTCAACCTTTACCAAAGTTGCTAAAATTATTCTGATCCTAAAAAAACATGGCCGCCAGGGGCAGGGCTTATTTGCCTTATATGTATATAGAGAAACATTTAAACAGCATCTCCTCTGAAACCACTGGACAGAATTTGATTAAACTTGGCAGGGATGATCCTTGGGTCAACCTTCACAAAAGTTGCTAAAATAAACTTGATCCATGTAGAACTCTGGTTGCCATGGCAACAAAAAGAAAAAAAAATGAAAACTTTAAAAATCATCTTCTTCAAAACTACTGACCAGATTTTAAAATAAATTGGTACAGATGTTCCTTGGGTCAACCTCTACCAAAGTTGCTAAAATTATTCCGATCCGTAAAAAAACATGGCCGCCAGGGCGGGGCTTATTTGCCTTTTATGTATATAGGGAAAACTTTAATCAACATTTCCTCTGAAACCACTGGACAGAATTTGATTAAACTTGGCAGGAATGATCCTTGGGTCAACCTTCACAAAAGTTGCTAAAATAAACTTGATCCATATAGAACTCTGGTTGCCATGGCAACAAAAGGAAAAAAAATGAAAACTTTAAAAATCATCTTCTTTAAAACTACTGGCCAGATTTTAAAATAAATTGGTACAGATGTTCCTTGGGTCAACCTATTTATCTCAGGTGAGCAATTTAGGGCCATCATGGGCCTCTTGTTTTTTGTGTCATACTGAAATCACCAGTGTCCTTTTAAGTATAAACTTATTTATTTTATATTGATCTGGAAGCAAATTCTTACAACTTCTACTGATCCCTTTTGACAGTTCCTGGGTTGGACAAGTACTTTGCGCCTGGAAAAGTCATGAAAAATCCTTGCCTACAACTGGGATCGAAACCACAACCTTTCAATCCACAGTTTGGTATATTACCACTGGACTATGGTGCCATTTTATAACATGTTTAATGATTGTCTGTATACCTACAATTAGAGGTATATGTTAGTTTATAATATGCATACTTTATTAGTGTCATGTGATTTTAAGTTACATTTAAAATAGGTTTGATTGACATGAAGTCACTGATTTATTTTAACAATCATCTTGGTGAAATTTTTCTGTTCACCTGCAGGTGGGCTCTTCATACGGTCCATTCCAGCCTGGCTAGATTGGACAAAGTACCTATCTTTCCTTCACTACTCCTTCCACTCCCTGCTGCTGCTAGAGTTTGAAGATGGAGAGCAAGTCAGGTAAGTTATTAGGACTTTCTGCATTCAGCAGAATGTAGGAGAACTATTTGTGTACACTTTGCATTGTTCTCATATATAGATGCAAATGTATGATAAACTAGTATTGATAACAAGTTATGTTAATATGGTATTTGGAAATCACTTTCAGACAGATCAGGATGAGAAAGATGTGAATTGCAGAAAGTTTGGACAAATTAATTGGAGCTTGTAATGGTATTATTTATGTATGAAAAAAAAAATGAAATGATATTTCATGAATTATACTGTGTTCTTCATTTGTAACAAATGAAATAAATTGAAATTTTCAAAGTCCTTGGTAGCGATAAGAGGATCCAACTCTGGAACCAGAGGTAGTGGATTCAGTCTCAAACTGAGACATACCAAAGTTTTTATAAATGTCACTGGTTTCTCCCTGCTAGGCACTCAGCATATATACAGAATAATTCTAGGATTGGTTGGCTCAGCCTCAAGATAGACTGACTTGATGTGGTATCATGCCACTTGTTTATGGTGTGATACTGCAGTCTGGCAGCACTATATCTGTCTCAAGTAGTCATAATCTCCAAATTACGGAAAACTGTTGATGGGGCATTTCACAAACAAATTGAAATTTGGTGAGTCTAGCCTGTCCTCTGTCCATGGCTGAATTACTATCAGTGGGACATTACACCCAAGCAGGCAAAGACCGTGTCACTTACTTTGCAATCCTAAAATCATGTTCTTCTCTCTTGGAAGGTGTGCCACTGACAGCTCAGCATTCACTGTGTGTCAACAGCCAAATGTGACTCAGATACCACACAATGACGTCCTGCAGTATTACAATCTTGACTGGACGTATGGACAGTATGTCACGCCTCTAGTGCTCTTCACAATCATCTTCCGATCTCTTGGTTATATTACACTCAGGTTTATCAGGAAACCATTTTAATCCAGTCATTTCATACCAGGGTCGAATTCCACCAACAATTCTTAGCACTAAGTAAAACTTAAATATTTAAGGGCGAATTTCATAAGTCCTTTTTCTTTAATAAGAATACTCAGATGTTTCATTTCTTATCAATTATTGTTAGGTAATAAGGTATTAATTCATTTCAACCTACCAGTAGTCATGTACTTGAATATTTCATAAAATAGCAATGGTGGAATGTGTATCTACCTTGTTTAAGAATTTAAGTATTACTTAGCACTAAGAATTGTTGGTGGAATTTTTTAATTTGGGTTTAAAATAAACATCAAAACTTCTTGAAAACACACATTAATTACTTTTAGCAGTGCCTTTATCAAGTGTTGAAGAAGATTTATTTGAACAACTTTCATTTTGTTAAAGTTTTCTTTTTATTTATTTACAAAGTTCATACGAAAAAAAATGTTTGCCATTGTTTTTAAGTCTTAAAGAAAAAGATGTATTTAAACAATTTTTATATTTTATTTTTATTTACAATGTTTAATTGAACAATTTGCTGGTCAATCTATGTAACATGCTATTTTCATATTCTTATTCTGCTAGGTTTTTTTAAAAGAGGTTAATTCATGTTACTTTCATTTTCCAATCCATTTTTGAATCATTTTACAAATGCTTTTTTTAGTCATATTTGATATCGTTTAAAATTGTTACAGATTTGGAGAGCACTGTACATCTTTTTTTTGTTGTTGTTTTATAAGTTTTATATATCTATCCATATTACTGTCTACATTTTTTCTCTATATGATAAACATTTAATTTTGACTAGAATAAATGTATTTGAATTGTTTTTATAAAATGCTTTTTGATGGTAGTTAAATTGTTATTCAGTGATTGGTTCAGCCTCATATAAGATGTCCAGGTAGGCTAATAGTTCAGTCATTTTGTGTATTAGATGTTTTACTATGGTGACTGATTCTTTATTTATTTGTGGTTAGCTTTGTTTTGCACCAATTCAGATATTTATACAAATCATGGCAGCATATCATCTATTACTGTTAACAACAGGTTTTTTTTTTATATATCTATAAATTTGCATTAGTTACATATTTTAATATTCAGAAATTACATTTATTGTGATTTTTATATTTCAAGTAAGGTAATTTGATTTGTATGCTAGTACATATGGTATGCAGTTTCATCAACAAAAAATCATTAACAAATGTAGCAAGTAAAATGCTTGATCATTTTTAGAATTAATGCTGAACCAATGATTTCTTGCCAGTTTTCTGTTCATTTTATATTGTATTATTAGTGTTATTGATTATAGTTTCTAAATATTTAGATGCAGAATTATCAAGATCTCAAGTATATTTCAGCATGTAACCAAGATTTTTATCTCGAATATTCAAAGAATATCAGAGCTATTGTAGTCGCCCTGGTGTCGGCGTCAGCATTGCAGCTTTTGGTTAAAAGTTTTGCATGCAAGTTACAATCAACCTTATATCTTAATAACCATTTATGGTATTGACTTGAAAGTTTATAAATATGTTTAGGGGCATCAGACAACCAAGGTAGATAACTTTTGATGGGATATATTACAAATTATGGCCCCTTTTTAACTTAAAAATTTTGGTTAAAGTTTTGTATGAAAGCTACTATCTAGTTTGTATCTCCATAACCATTCATGGTATTGACTTGAAAGTTTATGAATATGTTTAGGGGCATCAGACAACCAAGGTAGATAACTCTTGATGGAATATATTACAAATTATGGCCTTTTTTAACTTAGAAATTTTGGTTAAAGTTTTGCATGCAAGACACTTTCATGCTTATATCTCAGTATCTATGCATGGGATTGATTTGAATCATCTTTAATATGTATAGGGATATCATACTATAATCTTGATGAATATTTAAAATTATGGCCCCTTTTTAACTTAGAAATTTGGTTAAGTTTTCATGCAAGATACTCTCATGCTTATATCTCAGTATCCATGCATGGGATTGATTTGAAACATCTTTAATATGTATAGGGATATCATACTTTCATGGTAGATATCTTTTGATGGAATATGTTACAAATTATGGCCCCTTTTTAACTTAGAAATTTTGGTTAAAGTTTTGCATGCAAGGTACTTTCATGCTAATATCTCAGTATCCAAGCATGCGATTGATTTGAAACATCTTTAATACTTAGGGGTATCATACTTCATGTTAGATAACTTTTGATGGAATATTTAACAAATTATGGCCCCTTTTTTAACTTAGAAATGTTGGTTAAAGTTTTGCATGCAAGGTACTTTCATGCTAATATCTCAGAGTCCAGGCATGGGATTGATTTGAAACATCTTTAATATGTTTAGGGGTATCATACTATAAAGGAAGATAATATGTTTAGGGGTATCATACTATAAAGGAAGATAACACTTGATGGAATATATTGAAAATTATAATTATAATTTTTTGCATTCAAGCTACTATCCAGCTTATATCTCAGAAATTGCTTGTGGATTGACAAGAAAGTTAAGGGGTGTCTTCAAGGATATTAGAAAACCAAGGAGGATAACTTTTGGACTGAATTTTATGCAAATTATGGCCCTTCTCTAACTTGGATTTTTGGTTAAAGTTTAGCATGCACAGTATTATTGTGCTTATGTCTCAGTAACTAGGAATGGGATTGATTTTAGACTTCATAAAAATTTTAAGGGGTATCAGACTATCAAGGTATATAATATTTGACTATTATTATGTACAGGGTATGTGAAGGGCAAGAATTGAAATAGATTTCATTTGATTTACCAACAAGCATTTTGAATAGTCGAGTGTGATATCCTCTGACAGCTCTTGTTATTCATTAATGTCAGTTATTTGCATATATTCAGTATTGTATTCATTGTTTACTTTGGATATTTATACACTCAAGCAAATTAATTTTAAAGGGGTATGTAGGTTTTTGAGTTGTTTTTTTTAAGGGCCCCTTTATTAAAATTTTTTGGAATTTAACTAGTTATACAGAGTTATGTACCCTTGGAGAAAAAATAATACTTCTTCTGAAAATGTGGAATTGTAGGTTTATTACTTACATTTATTGATAGTTATAGTCTATATACAATGACTAACAAAAGAAACTTGCATTCATTCTTACATAATAAACAGTTAGCTTCATCATTTTTTAAGGTATAGAAGATGAACATTGCAAAATAATCAATTAAGGTGCTTAAAATTTTTTTTTTTTTAATTTTGAACTTACAAAATAATAATTTAAAGATATTCTAATAAATATATAGTAGATGAACATTTCAAAATAATCATTTTATATATTTTTGTAATACATATATAGAAGATGAACTTTACAAAATAATCATTTTAAATACTTTACCATTTTTCCAGAAACTGTTGTTTATACAGTTTTTGTAACTGACTGATTCCTGTAAAATAAGAGCAGTGTCATATATTTAGCAGTGCAATTATAAATATGATTCTATGGGAACCAATAGATCTATTCTATGTATGTTTGCTGACTCTAGTATATATAAAGCATAATATAATGTTGATTTTAATATTTTGTCTACCAAGTTCTTCTGTGTTTGAACACCCTTTGTTCAAATGACAAGATTTTCTTAAGTGAAACTTTATTCTGTAGTGTGTTGGATAAAGCTTGTGTTGTTTTAGAGCAAATAATGGTATGTTTGCTGCAAAAGCAGACAAGCTTAATGTGAGCATACTTTCTCAGGGGTGAATAGAATACTCATTTAACACTACCTTGAAATTAACTCACATCTGACAGTTCCAACAACCTCTGTTTGATAATAATGATGATGATGACAAAACTGTCAATTGTAAGGGAGTTTCATGGAAGTGTCATATAAGTATCTCTATTCCTATTGGATTCACCTACCAGGATGTGTTATGTTCAGAAATGTGTTCAAATTTGATGGATAATATTGCTACATAAACTGTGTGATAGTAGTTTTAAGGGAAACTGTAGATAGTACAGTAAATATCATTTACATGTGTATGTTGGAGACCAACCAAAGATTCCAAACTATATTGAATGATACTGTAATTATGTGAAATCTTGTGTGTGTGAGTGAATCGAGTTATATTGATAAGAAATTATCACTGTATGAATTGATGCAAGTTGTTGATTTTCACGAAACATTCCTTGATTTAGGGTTTTCTATGAAATTAATAATGTTATATTATTTGTCACCTTATAATGGATCTCAATACTTTATGTATACATTGTTAGTCATCAAGTGTTCATTTTACAAAACATTGGATTTATCTACTTAGCTTTTATGATGGTTAGTTAAAAAGTGGCGACTATACTTTATATAAAAAAAAATCAAATTAATATATCAAGGGTAGACCACAAAACTTTCCCAACTTCTATTTCTATATGCACATACAAGAGTTTCACAGCCAGCCCTTAATATATAAACATTGTATCTCAGTTATCAATTTCAAATCTTATATTAATTCTATTTTTTTTAATGTATTTTATGACATATTGTTTCACACACACACACACACAAATAATTTATGTTGATAACGAAGGTGTTTAAAGTGTATTGAATATTTATTTAAAGAAAATTCTATGTTTCAAAGTGCCTTCAGTATTTAATCAGCCTTAGAAATATAATTATTCAGACACTATGAAAGAAAAAAACTTTTTTATTTAAATTTAACTTGTAGATTCTACTTTTAAACATTTTGTTACAAGAAAAAGTTTTACAAGTAATTGGGGTAATTGTAAAATTTGTGAGGTTATATGTAACTATTATAACAGCTATCTGTAAGTCAATTAAGTGTAAAAATTAAACTTATATTGGTAACCTCTTAAGAATATGATAAATCTTGCAGCATCTTTCTTTACTGGCTTATCAATCCTATACAACATAGTAAAAAATGGGACTAAATGCGAAGGTTAAATCAAAAATAAGATTTATTATATATTTCTTAAAAAAAAAAGGTACTGTATGAATGTCATTCAGTTTTGTTTTAATCGTTAAACAAAGTCATGGACACAACGGCATGTAAAGTACAAAGGAAGAAAAGACAGCATATTTAAGTTCAACTTGTTTTGGGATATTTTTATACATGAACGTTTGTGTTAATATACATGTGTATGTATTTTATATGAACAATAAATCAAGATTTTTTTTTAAGGAAATATTCTACCAGTAGTTGTTTTCTTCTTAAATGCAGCTCTCACAAAGTCCCGAGTTCCTTGCAGTTTCTCTTCAAGACTTGCAAGTATCAGTCGCTAATGATCGTTCTGATCGCGGTATGGTCGCAAGACTTACAACTCGCTACCATGCGTATACTATTGTAGATATTAGCCAGATTTATCTTTGGCCTCCATGGCCGAGAGGGTAAAGTCGCTGACTTTAACACTCACTCAGCCCCTCACCGCGTGGGTTCGAATCCCAACAGGGTCATTCGGATTTTCATGTGAGGAAGCCTTCCAGCTGGCTTGCGGTAGGTCGGTGGTTCTACACGGATGCCTCCGTGCATTCGGGGTCTTCCTCCACCTGTAATTAGCTGGACGTCGCTTTATGACTGAAATACTGTCGAAGCGACGGTAAACTCAAATAGTCAAGTCAGATTTATCTATTATTAGGAAGACATATTCTCAACTTTTTGAACATATTCGTAAATATTTCTAAGCCATGAAATTATACCAATCAGAAGCGCTCGCAATGCATTTGCAATAATTCGTGACGTCCTTTAGTACCTCTTGGCGGGATAAACTTGGCCCGAGGTGTTCTGTCAGGCGGCTGGATAATAATAATTTCTTCACTGGAAATTTTCAAGATTTTTTTAAAATATATTCATATACGCAAATATTCGCAATCATACAAGAAATTTGCAATGATGAATGACTTCACATTTTTATTATTTCTCCTTCCTATTCTTTGTTGTTGTTTGTTTGTTGTTTTTTGTTGGGTTTTCTTTTTATTGGGGGAGGGGGGTCAAAAACAACTTTTTTATAAGGATTAGAGTATTCTGGAAAACAGCAGTATATAATATTAATAAGAAAGCTACATGTGTACACGAGGCTGGTATACCGCGTACTCTCTGAGGTATCACCATGATACCATACCCAGCAACATTGTCCTAACACCCCTGGATCTTGCATTATGTGCAAGGGTCTCATACCAGTGTCAGTTGGAATGCCTTCTTGTGGATCGCGCCAATAACATCCCGGGACCGGTACAGAACATACACGATATTGGTGTCCATGTATTACAGTTACCTTACGTTTGACTGCCTGACAATAACGATTAGCGACCTTCTGTATGAATGTAATCCTCTTTGTTAAGTCAATACTTGAAAACTCACGGTTACAGGTTTAAAGGCCACATAAGCATGGTCAAGATACAATTCGGTAGAGTAATTGAGGACATTTATAATAGTATAATACGCTGGGAAAGTATATATACAGGATTTTAAATCGGGTTATAACTGCTATAAGTATTTTAATTGACTACATGAAGTCGTTGCTACATAAGGGGCTTGTTTTTGTCGTGTGTGAAAAACAGAAAACAGAAGGGATACACAATGTGAACTTTACATAAGTGTTCATTATCAGTGATAAAACGAGTGATTAAATGTGATGTATGGGGGAAAATAAGATGTTTGTCAGATGGATTTCTTTTAAAAACTGATAAAAAAAACTATATGAAATAATAACAAACAAATGTGCAAAGGTAATACACTTATTTATTTCAAAGGAATGTGTATACTGGTCAGATAACTGAATTATGATCTTCATATAGGAATTAGACCACTTATGTGTTTTCTCAAAAAAGTTTTTAAAGGTCTAGTGCGAAACAACAACGAGATTTTCACACGAATTCCCAGGAAACCATTTCAACCGATAAAAATCTCTCTTATTGGTCGAGTTTGATGCAAATATGTTACTTTCTATATAAAACCAGTACCATATAATGACGAATTTGTTATCATTGATAAAGCAAGCCATTAGTGACAATAGCAACAAAAGGTTAACAGCGTACGTCAAGTGACCACAATGCTTATTTATTAGAAGGTCGACTGGAGTTTATTTTTATTTTTTTTATTATAGATAAGTACAATGTCAGAGACAGAAAAACAAAGAATAGCTTTGCTAGGGGTCAACCCTAAAAGCCGAAGCTTAAAATTCCTCAACACCAAAAATAACATAGCCGACATGCGGCTCCGGAAGCAGCTGGCCTTGTTCGACAGACAAGCAGCTCTAAGTGTCTCAGCAATCGAACACACGAAACTGGACGCGAGGGATCTGCTGAAACATATTAAGTATCTCGAACACGAGAGTGAGCAGTCAAAGAGGTAAATAAACGTTAATGAAATGAAGCCTGTGTGTCTATATGGTGTGTGTGTGTGTGTGTGTGTGTTTTGGTATCTACAAGATTTATGGTTTTACAAAATCATCATTTGTGCAGGTATACAAGAAAAAGTATTGCCCAGGCGTGATGACATTGTAAGGTGTTCCCATCACAATGTATCTAGATAAATTCAGCGGATTTCCGTAGTTTTTTTTTCTTGGTTGTATTTTTAAAACTCAATTAAAAAAAACTGATTAAAAAACACCTAAAACTGAATAAATTTCTAGAAAGAAAACAACAACAAAAAAGTTTAACCCTTTCCCTCATAGAGGAAACCATGAAAAGACCTATGCAAACAATATAAAACCAGATCAGCCTGTGAGTAACTCGCAGGCTGATCAGGTTTTATGCTGTTCGCTGCTCCTTAGTGGTCTGGAAATGAGGACTTTATAATTAAATTTGGTAAGGTTTAACTGTGGTTTTCTGCAGATCAGGCTTTAAGTGGTACCTACTGAGTGCGTCAAAATGAGTCTATATGAGGGAAAGGGTAAAGAAGTTTATAGCGGATAAATTAGTCGAGCGACATTTCAAAAGTGAGAACGGGAATTGCCTTATTAGATCTAGGGACGTATGAAGAGTATCCCTGGTGGATAGTCACTGGATACTGATAGGTTTATATCATGAAAATGGACTTGTCCTGGTGATCGAGGAATTATGTGTGCGTCCCGTAACCAGGAGGTCGTGGTTTCGATCCCTGGACACAATAGTACTGGCACATCTTCCCAGAATATAAGGGTAGTTCCATGAGTGTCTGGCCCGGTGTAAGGATAATGCGACGTGGTGTGGTATCATACCACGTGTCTACGGCGTGATATCACAGTGAGGTAACACCATACCTTTCAAAGATATAAAGGTCTTGTCAGTCTGGTCTTAATTAACATACCACCAGCCAAGAAAGTCAAAGAAATCTGAATATGTGCAGGAGTTGATTAATCGCATCATTAATTTAATTGTTTATGGTAAAATTTCAAAGATGGCTGCTTAAAACAGGTTGGGGTCTTAACACAGGTGGTATCTAACACATGTTTAACTTACATGGGCGTAGCTAAGTGACTTTTAATGTTATACACAAACACTCCAATAGATGGTACCTTGATAAAATATTGAACAAATGTAGTTATATTTTCATTTTAACATTATCATTTCCTATTTGTTCCTGTGTATAAATACGTCAGTACTATCGGCCTTAATCTGTATAATCCTTTTCCTATGGATTAATCTTCATGAAAACAAATTACATATATATATAGTCTAATTACTGTTTCCAACTGAGACGATAAGCTTGTAGATTAACTAAGACTTTAGACGCATGTTTTTACAACTTAATCACTTGTTTGCAGTTAAAACTAACCAAGGTACCTAAATATTTCAACACTAGAACCCGGTCCGATTAATAAAATTCATCTGAAACATGGCCTAGTTCATTATGTGAACAAGATTTACTTAGGATAGTGGTTTTAAATAAAAATAAAACTCTGTTTGATCAATCATTGACAAAAGTGAAATGTATACGTTAATAAATAGTCAATACAATGAATGCAAGCATAAGGCAAAAGAAAGAGCGTCGCTTATACAGGGCAACATACGCCTAAATCGGTATTACAGTGTATAGTATAAAGTAATGTTTTAACATTATATCACTATGACATGTGACCTTCTATAGTGCATAAGGGTATCATAGTATGAAGTGATGTTTTTAATAGTGTATAACTATGACATGTGACCTTTAAGAGTGACATTGACCACGAACCAAGCAATCTGAAATCTACGCTCTGCATATCCTCTCAGTATGGTTTCAATTTTCTTTAAGGCCAGGAGATGCAGAGCGAACATGAAATATTCTAACAATATATCAGTATGACATGTTACCTTCAAGTGTGACCTTGACCTTGAATCAAGCCATCCGAAACCTACGCTCTGCAGACTCTTTTTAAGTATGGTTATTATTTCTGTAAAAATGTTTCAATACTTCAAGCGGTTCAAGAAATACAGAGCGGACAAGAAAATGCTTATAAAACTAATGTTTTATTTACTTTTTTTAAAATCAATATACAATGACATACATATATAGTATGTAGAACAAAATTCCTTACGACAGCAGATTGGTTTCGACAAATACTTTCTGTGCTTGCATTATCTGTTCACCATCCTTCAAGTTGATTACTATCACAGGTTTAATTTCCTTTTTCAGTCACGTTTCTCCGTTAAAAGCCGCTTTACATCCATATAATGAAAACTCACCTCGTTCTGGCAATAAATAAATAAATAAATAAATAAATAAAATGACGCAGACATGATGTAATTGAATTTAAATTTGAGACTGTATTTCTTTCGGCAATAGATACTTCGTACAACAGAATCATTCATTCCTTTAAATTGGACAGAATGATTTGAGTTGTCATGCCCTTACGGTTATAATTTTTATACTTTCCCAGACTTATGAGGCGACATGAGGAGTCACGGACGCCATCTCCTACGGTAAGGGACCAAAGAAGACGCCGTCGGAAAATACGCCTGACACAAACAGCGCCTGCCAAAATGGAGAAGCCACAAACCGACAAACAAGAAATGTCGGACAGGCAGAGAACATTCACCAAGTCTGGTCCCGAAACGGAGGTTGAGAGAGAGAGAATGATGAGCATAAGCCGAAAAAAGTCGATGTTTCTACAGCTCCCGGGGTCTGGTAGGGTTAGTCAGCAGGAAGTGACGTATACTGGCGTAACAGAGGACGATGAGGATAAAAAGTCGAAACCTTTACCAGAACCTAGTGCAAAAGCATTGTTGGACGTCATGATAGGTTTAAATGCTTTCTCACATGTTCCTCCACAAAAGCGGTTCAGCAGATTTGACATGTATGACGACAGCAGATCAGAGAGCAGGGCATCCACGTCTTATGAATCCTTACATGGAAGCAATGAAAATATTGCAAAGAAGTTCATGATTCAATGGAAAAATAAAATTGCCAATCGTAGAAACAGTATTTTTCAAAAATTAGAACCCAACATATCCAACGGCCTGTATCACAGCACTTGAAAGCGTGATGGAAGAAGAATCTTTAGCGAGCCATTCCCTGAAAAAACGGACAGTCGAAATGGACAGTGCGACCAAGCATGCGCCCACCG
>CM037790.1:15243113-15293113 GCA_021229015.1 Solen grandis | reverse complement strand
ACAGTTGGAAATTTTATTTATTATATGATATTTTCTGTTTGCAGGAGTCCCAGTGGAAGATGTTACTGAAGACATTCTGCACAGTGTTCCTGATAGGAGGCATGATAGTGTACTATTTCCTGGCATACCACCACTTCTAGTGAGTACTTCTTGTTAATTTGACTTAAGTAAAATGTAGGTCTCTGTTTAGTATTAAGGGAGCTAACTCTGTCAGTCTTATTGATGTTTAGACTTAAAGTAATCTTCTTGTGAAGTAAGTTTTAGTGTTTTTAGGGAAGTTTTGCACATGTTTAATTAAAAGGGCGATGAATTTTTAAGTGTTTAGTGCTTTTAACACTCTTTGCCTCAAGATACCAGGGGACCATTTCACTAAACTTATTATGAAAAAATTCTTTGTAAACATAGTCACAAATGTAAAAAGCACCATTCATTCTTGTGATTTTTTTCTTCACAAAAAGTGACGAATTTGTAAAATGCAGTGAATTGGCCATCTTTCTTCATGTTTTATTGTGCAAATAAGAAATTATTATACAATGCAGGGCAACATAATATGACTAAGATAAAATGTATTCATACAAAGTTTAGTGAAACTGGCCCCTGGCCCCAAGCTCTTGAAGATATAGAATATTACACTCACACTTGAATTCAAACAAAAGTCTAATTACCATATCATGTGCATCTAAGTTTGATTGCTGAGTGGTATTCACAACATCTGTTAACCCTTTCCCTCATAGAGGACACCATGAAAAGACCAATGCGAACAGCATAAAACCAGATCAGCCTGCGAGTAACTCGCAGGCTGATCAGGTTTTATGCTGTTCGCTGCTCCTCAGTGGTCTGGTAATGAGGATTTTACAATTAAATTTGGTAAGGTTTAACTGTGGTTTTCTGCAGATCAGGCTTTATGTGGTTGCTATTGAGTGCGTCAAAATGAGTCTATGAGGGAAAGGGTTAAACACATTCTCATATCTCAAACTTATTTATACCTGAGACAGTGTTTGAGAACATCAGTATTGCTTAAGCTTGAGCATGAATTTGTGGTTAGATTTTTTTTTTCAAGGACACCACTCACATACTGAACATGGTTCGCACAGGTCTTGAAAAACCTTGAATTTGATGTTGTCTTGAAAAACCCTTGAAAATCCCATTTTGCCTTATAAACCCTTGAAAAAATTTCTAAAAATAACTGAAAGGTCTTGAAAAACCCTTGAATTTGAAATATATATATTGATCATAAATAGTGTGCATCAAGTTGTTAAAAGATTACCATAAAATTTAAAGCATAAGTTGCAATTTATGCATATCCTTAATTTTGAATCTTAAGGCTTTAAAATACCCTTAAATTTTTCTTCAGAAAATTTGTATGAACCATGTGAAGGGGGGCGGGGGGTGTGCTATACAGGAATCATGCTCATCAAGTCACGCCCTAAACTCACATTACATGAAGTTTAGAAGTACTGGTAGTTGGTAATGCCTCAACACTTGTAATGAGGATTTAATATCATGGTAAGACCAATCAGCAGACAAGTGCAGATAACTGTGTCAAGGGTTTTGTAAGAATTATAGCCTTTGTCATCTGATATGTTTTGCTCAAATGACCAAAGTTTTCATTTTTCAAACAGTAGCTGAAGCTGTTGGCTTCAAATAATAATTTATTAAGATAAGACTCATCCACAGATAAGGGCAGATAACTCTATCAGTCGTAATATTTTTAGCTCACATGAGCACAACGTGCTCAAGGTGAGCTTTTCTGATCGCCTTTTGTCCTGCGTCCGTGCGTGCGTCCGGCGTCAACAATTGCTTCAAACAACATCTCCTCCTAAACGGCTTGGCCAATTTGAAAAATATTTTGCAGGAATGTTCCTTGGATGAAGCTCTACTAAAGTTGTATAAATGGTTTTGGTCCATTGCATAATTAGGTCACAGGAGCTAAAAATAGATTTTAAAAATGCAAACTTTGAAAATCTTCTTCTGCAAAACTGCAAGGCCTAGAGCTTAGATATTTGGTATGTAGCATCATCCTATGGGCCACTACCAAGATTGTACAAATCATAGCCCTATGGTGATAAATGACCCCGCACCAGGGGTCACTTGTTTTACATAGAGTTATATAGAAAAATCTTAAAAAGTCTTCTTCTATGAATCCATAAGGCCTAGAGCTAAGATATTTGGTATGTAGCATCATCTTATGGGCCACTACCAAGATTGTACAAATCATAGCCCTATGGTGATAAATGACCCCGCACCAGGGGTCACTTGTTTTACATAGAGTTATATAGAAAACTTAAAAAATCTTCTTCTATGAATCCATAAGGCCTAAGCTTAGATATTTGGTATGTAGCATCATCTTATGGGCCACTACCAAGATTGTACAAATCATAGCCCTATGGTGATAAATGACCCCGCACCAGGGGTCACTTGTTTTACATAGAGTTATATAGGAAAATCTTAAAAAATCTTCTTCTATGAATCCATAAGGCCTAAAGCTTAGATATTTGGTATGTAGCATCATCTTATGGGCCACTACCAAGATTGTACAAATCATAGCCCTATGGTGATAAATGACCCCGCACCAGGGGTCACTTGTTTTACATAGAGTTATATAGGAAAATCTTAAAAAATCTTCTTCCATGAATGCATAAGGCCTAGAGCTAAGATATTTGGTATGAAGCATCATCTTATGGGCCACTACCAAGATTGTACAAATCATAGCCCTATGGTGATAAATGACCCCGCACCAGGGGTCACTTGTTTTACATAGAGTTATATAGAAAAATCTTAAAAAGTCTTCTTCTATGAATCCATAAGGCCTAGAGCTAAGATATTTGGTATTAGCATCATCTTATGGGCCACTACCAAGATTGTACAATCATAGCCCTATGGTGATAAATGACCCCGCACCAGGGGTCACTTGTTTTACATAGAGTTATATAGAAAAATCTTAAAAAATCTTCTTCTATGAATCCATAAGGCCTAGAGCTTAGATATTTGGTATGTAGCATCATCTTATGGGCCACTACCAAGATTGTACGAATCATAGCCCTATGGTGATAAATGACCCCGCACCAGGGGTCACTTGTTTTACATAGAGTTATATAGGAAAATCTTAAAAAATCTTCTTCTATGAATCCATAAGGCCTAAGCTTAGATATTTGGTATGTAGCATCATCTTATGGGCCACTACCAAGATTGTACAAATCATAGCCCTATGGTGATAAATGACCCCGCACCAGGGGTCACTTGTTTTACATAGAGTTATATAGGAAAATCTTAAAAAGTCTTCTTCCATGAATGCATAAGGCCTAGAGCTAAGATATTTGGTATGAAGCAGCATCTAATGGTGCCACTACCAAGATTGTACAAATCATAGCCCTATGGTGATAAATGACCCCGCACCAGGGGTCACTTGTTTTACAAGAGTTAATAGGAAAATCTTAAAAAATCTTCTTCTATGAATCATAAGGCCTAGAGCTTAGATATTTGGTATGTAGCATCATCTTATGGGCCACTACCAAGATTGTACAAATCATAGCCCAATGATGATAAATGACCCCACACCAGGGGTCACTTGTTTTACATAGAGTTAAATAGGAAAATCTTAAAAAATCTTCTTCTATGAATCAATAAGGCCTAGAGCTAAGATTTTTGGTATGTAGTAGCATCTAATGGTTCATTACAAAGATTTTCAAAGTCTTGGCCCTACGGTGATAAATGACCCTGCGCCCAAGTCTTCTCTGAAACCATATGGCCCATTGCTTAGATATTTGGTGTGTAGTATTGTCAGGGGTAAAATGTTTTAGATTAAGTTATATCAGAATCCTTGTCTGTTTAAAAACCTTGACATCAGTTGAAGCAATGGTACTCAGGTGAGCGATTCAGGGCCATCATGGCCCTCTTGTTTATTGATCTCCCTTTGTTTATTTTTCTTATGAAATTTTTAAAAAGTCTTTTTCTTTGTCAAAATGGTATGCAAGGTTACATGTTTTAATCAACTTCAGGGATAGTTCTAGTTTTGGATTGGTGAATATAATGTCCAAGAATCATGTTAGTTAAAATGATTAAGAGATGTTTGCAAATAAGTAGAACAAAAGCATAAATTTTATTTTATTGTAACAATAACTTTCAAAGATAGATATTGTCCTTTTCATCATTTTGCAATAGAATGATTTTATTACACAGGAAGTTTCACTTTTGCATATCTGTATGTTCCAGTAATGTGTATTTGATTAATTTCTTTAATGTTAATTTTTTTGATATATTGCAATATATTGTCTAAAATAAAAACATACATTAAAGATGTATTATTTTAG
The DNA here is from genome assembly GCA_021229015.1 of Solen grandis. Taxonomy (NCBI): domain Eukaryota; kingdom Metazoa; phylum Mollusca; class Bivalvia; order Adapedonta; family Solenidae; genus Solen; species Solen grandis. The sequence continues at coordinate 15,288,803 of CM037790.1, read as the reverse complement.
GTTATTTTAAGGTCCTGGGTATTTTTATATTTTGAGCTTTAACTCAAAATTATTTGCCTTAGCTTTTCAACTAATGTTTTGACTTCAAGTTTCCATTCATTCTTATAGTAACCATTACCACTAAATCATAATAGCTTTTTTATACTGCATAACCATTGTGAATTTATTCTCCTGAAGTTGTGAAATTTTCTTTAGAATAAAAATATTAATAATTATATCTAATGTTGTATAAACATATTTGCTATTTGTTTCTATTTATTAGATCAACCAAATACTTGAAAATTATTCAGCTACTAAAACACAATATATTCTGATATCTGAAATCATATTGCTCATCCCCCAAAGTATTTTAATCATGTTTTATGACTATTCCAGTAACACATGTCTCCATTTTTCAGTACTGAATCTCTGTTTGATGCTCCCCCTGTTACACCATTCCGGCCTTACAGTTCTCCTCCTCCACGGTTCAAGCGGAAACGGAAGAAATACACTCACTAGGATATCACAGAAAAAACAAACTATATAAAGTAAAGGTATAAAATGGCTCTTGCACTTCATTACCATGGAACTAGATTTTGTGGCAACATAGTAGAGTGCATCATCGAAACCGCAAGGTATATATTCTGTTATCACTTCTGTATACACCATGGGGTTTTCAGTCAGCAAAACTTCGTTTTCATGAATATTAATCAGCTACTTGCTGTCCAATGAATTCAAAGTAGTTTGAATACTATTTGTTGAAATTTACAAAAGCAAAATCTGACTTATTATTCCCACAAGATAAACCACTATGCTAAGACGAGAAGTGTGACACACCTCTACATGCTAGGACAAAGTTAACTTTCAGAATCCTACGACGTTTCATTGGTCAAATGATCCTTGCTGTTTCTGCCACAGATTCATTTAAATGCCAAATTAATAATTATGAGTACAAAGTTTAGCTAACTAAATTAAAAAGCAAAGCGTATTGAGTGAACGTGGGATTTCCGGTGATTGGTAGAGTGTACCATTAACACACAGAGGGTTGGGAGTTCAATTCCAACTTGTAGCAGTAGGATTTTATTTGGTTAACATATGGCTCCCAACTAAAATGATAATCAACATTTGTAGAGGTTTTGTAGAAAGTCCTTAAGACATTCATATTCTAAGAATTTTAGGACAAATTCTTGAGAGGAGTAGTGGTATAGGTATATGATGGTACTTGTTATGGAGCTAGCTTTTGTATAATGTGGTAGAATGCCAAATATGCATACCAATGGTACTGAGTTCAATTCAAGCTTGGAGAAGTGGGAATTTACTTGGTATACATACACGCCAAATGAAAATTCCCACTTTTTAGCTCACCTGAGCACAAAGTGCTCAAGGTGAGCTTTTGTGATCGCCCTTCGTCCGGCGTCCGTCGTCGTCCGTCGTCCGTCGTCAACAATTTGCTTTAAACGACATCTCCTCTGAAACCGCTGGACAAAAGTTGCTAAAATAAAGTTGATCCATGAAGAACTCTGGTTGCCATGGCAACAAAAAGAAAAATAATTTGAAAACTTTAAAAATCATCTCCTTCAAAACTACTGGCCAGATTTCAAAATAATTTGGTACAGATGTTCCTTGGGTCAAAGTTGCTAAAATTATTCCGATCCGTAAAAAAACAGGGCCGCCAGGGGCGGGGCTTATTTGCCTTATATGTATATAGAGAAACCTTTAAACAACATCTCCTCTGAAACCACTGGACAGAATTTGATTAAACTTGGCAGGGATGATCCTTGGGTCAACCTTCACAAAAATTGCTAAAATAAACTTGATCCATGTAGAACTCTGGTTGCCATGGCAACAAAAAGAGAAAAAAAATGAAAACTTTAAAAATCATCTTCTTCAAAACTACTGGCCAGATTTCAAAATAAATTGGTACAGATGTTCCTTGGGTCAACCTCTACCAAAGTTGCTAAAATTATTCCGATCCATAAAAAAACATGGCCGCCAGGGGCGGGGCTTATTTGCCTTATATGTATATAGAGAAACCTTTAAACAACATCTCCTCTGAAACCACAGGACAGAATTTGATTAAACTTGGCAGGGATGATCCTTGGGTCAACCTTCACAAAAGTTGCTAAAATAAACTTGTTCCATGTAGAACTCTGGTTGCCATGGCAACAAAAAGAAAAAAAAAGAAAACTTTAAAAAATCATCTTCTTCAAAACTACTGGCCAGATTTTAAAATAAATTGGTACGGATGTTCCTTGGGTCAACCTCTACCAAAGTTGCTAAAATTCTTCCGATCCGTAAAAAACATGGCTGCCAGGGGCGGGGATTGGGAAAACTTTAATCAACATTTTCTCTGAAACCACAGGACAGAATTTGATTAAATTTGGCAGGAATGATCCTTGGGTCAACCTTCACAAAAGTTGCTAAAATAAACTTGATCCATATAGAACTCTGGTTGCCATGGCAACAAAAAGAAAAAAAGTATGGTATTTTTATAAATCATCTTCTTCAAAACTACTGGCCAGATTTTAAAATAAATTGGTACAGATGTTCCTTGGGTCAACCTATTTATCTCAGGTGAGCGATTTAGGGCCATCATGGGCCTCTTGTTTATATCTAGGGTGATAAAAATGGTATTATTTCTTCATATTGTTGTGATTTGTTGTACAATTAGTCAAATAATATCATTTAAATAGTATGTATCAACTTTGGTGATAGTTTATTCAGTGGCAGCATTGTTTAATTATTTTCTGGTTTTGATTGAATAGTAACTAACATGTCAGACTCACAAATTCTTCTTCATCTTTTGAGCAGAGTTTCATAAGTTCTCAGTTAGTGGAAGTGCCATTTATTATTGATATTTATAAGTGTGAACATGTGTACAAGTATTTGTGAATAGGATATCATGATATGTAATTGAGTCCCTCTTAATACTTTGCATATTGAATCTCTTTAATCTGATGTGTGTGTAATATCTAAACTCTAAATCTCACATGATAATAATTATCTGAACTCTTAATCCCATATGAATATTTGAAAACTGAGTATCATGTGTGTAGAATGTCTGAAGCCTTCAGTCTCGTAATTATGGAATGAATATCAAATAATCCAGTATTCTGAGAAGTTCTATGTACTTAACCCTTTCCCTCATATAGACTCATTTTGACGCCCTCAATAGGTACCACATAAAGCCTGATCTGCAGAAAACCACAGTTAAACCTTATCAAATTTAATTACAGAATACTCATTTCCAGACCACTGAGGAGCAGCGAACAGCATAAAACCTGATCAGCCTGCGAGTTACTCGCAGGCTGATCTGGTTTTATGCTGTTCGCATAGGTCTTTTCATGGTGTCCTCTATGAGGGAAAGGGTTAACAATGTGACTGAATATTGTTCTTTGGTAAGTGTTAGATTCATTTTTTAAATGTCAATCATGAAAAACAGTAACGGTTGCTTTGGACAGTGCAGTGTTTCATGTTGCAAGTTTCTCACTAAGCTTTGTATATCTTGTCTAACACAAATGGAATACAGGTCCTTTATGAAGTGGTCATATGGGTGCCAAGCATAGCAATTTTGTGAGAATGTATGTTGTGCTGATATTTTTCCAATTGACGTGATCATTTATCAGAATAAAGATGTGGGTTCAATAGTTTAGTTGTTAAAAAGTGTACTGGTTCTTATAATGGAGAGATACTCTATAATATCTATTTTAGCATTTGTATTGAACACATTACCATATTATTGTGTCATCTTACTTATATAATATAATGTAAAGACTTTTGAAATGTCAGTGCCATATTCATTGAACATTTTTTTTGCATAACTTTGATTTTATAAATCCTTTTTCTGTGATATTAAGCTCAGTCCCAAAGCAAGCATCTGGTTTAATAGATGAAGGGAGCAAAAATTTTCTTTTATATAATTATGTGGTAAAATTTTGGAAAAAAATAAATAAAAAAGCACTTTTTAATAAAAACCCTGATTTTTCACATAAATGAAAAATAATCAGTAAGGATGCTTTTGAATATAATACCCCCAGAAAAGTTTAAAAGCATTTTGCCATCTGCACAGGCTTCAGTGTTATCTATATCATCTTAAAGATATTGAAGTGATGCAATTTTAAGTGACAATTTAAAACATTTTTCATGCAGGCAGATTTACTATTACATTTATTATTCATTACATCATTCTCTTGTTTGCAAATCTGATGAATTAAATTGCAAGTGTTTTTCGGTAATACCGTAAAGATTTTATCAAGGAATACTACAGGACAAATTCACAGTTCATAATTTTAAAGTGCATTTATGGTTATTTTAGTAACATGCAACATTACACAATAAGGTTAACATTTTTATTAAAATAACAAATATATAACATATCACAGTTTCACATATAAAGATAGGGTCTATAAATGTTTTTTACAAAATGTTTTTTACACATATGCAACATTTTATTTCTAATTAAAACACTGTTTTGCTAAAATTAATTTAAGTGCAAACACTCATTTTATGTTGTTTGTGATTATAACACATGTTGAAATCTGGCTCGTAGGAATGGTTGCTGTTGATTTATTGATTCTTTCGTTGAAAGATAATACTTTTTGACAAAATAAAAAGCATTTTGAATGCTGTCTTGTTTTCTTACTTAGTCACAGGAATTGCAATATGTTTCTTGTTAATAACAATTGTTAAAGGGATTGTAATGAGTTTATTTTGTTTTACTTTTTATTATTATTTGTTGTGCATTTGCTTTGCATGTTTCTCTATTAATGTATCTATTCAGATTAATCAATAACTTAATTAAATTTAATTAAGTACTACCGTGGTATCCATTTTGTTTTTCAAATTAAGTTTTTCTTATGCTTTTTTTTTTTTTTTTTTTTTTTTACTTTATACATAGAACTATTCATCACAAGTGTGCAATATAAATGATATCAGTGCTCAGAATTTTTTTTTTTACAATCATGTTTTGGGTCTTATCATTAACCTTTTAATAGATGTGTTCTAACACCTTGGTAAACAGAGGAGACCCGGATCTGATTGCTCCTGGAAGAAGCTGTCTGAACCGGGTCTCCTGTTTGCTCATACAATAATTTAGCCCAGATTCTACACAGTCTGCATGGCAAAGAAACATCCATTACTTTATATACCATTTAAATTTCTGTTCATCAGGGTCTCACTAACTCCTGTTAAAGAGTCCTGGACTCCCAGTGGCTGAGTGGTTAGAGTGTCTGCCCCAGAATCTGGAGGTTGTGGGTTCAATTCCCAAGGGTGACATACCAAAGTAGTAAAAAATGGTACTGGTATAGCTCCCTTGCTTGGTGCTCAGCATATAAGAATAGTTCCAGGATAGGTTGGCCCGGTATCAGGATAATGTGACTAGGTATGGTATCATGCCACATGTCTACGCCGTGATACTACAGTGTGGCAGCACTATATTTGTTTCAAGTAGACATCATCTCAAAATGACTGAAATACTGTGGGTGGGACGTTAAACCCAATAAAACAAACAAAATACTTTCTATATGAATATATAGGAGGACTCTTAACTTATGTCATATATGTCTAAAGAACTCCATTATTCTGAATCTTAGTGAGATCCCTGGATTATTTTATCAAGACAAAAATGTATTCCTGAATATTCGTGAGGAAAAGGGTTAGAATCTGTTGTGTATGTAACGGTAACTAAGTCTTGAGATTCATGAAGTCCATGCATTTTAGGATCTTCTCCAGGTAATTAAATGTTTCATGTTTTTGTGGGATGGACGGTTCCGCAATTTGTGTGTAACTCCTCCCCCTATTGATAAGTTGACAGTTTCTATTCATACCTAGGTCAAGTGCTCACAAACAGTATCACAAACAAAAAGCACATGTTCTTTTGTATAAAGTAGGTCAACCGTTCACCATGTGCTTCACACTTACACTGGTTGGATAAGCCAGTTAATGTAAACATACTTGATTGACAGTTTAGGAACCATCCATTGGTACTTTTGTTAAGTCAATTATTTTTGTTACATTTTGTAATTATACACAACATTTTTTTTAAGTAAACTTAGTGCAATATTAGTGACACAAAAAAACAATTACCGGTATGATGATCTCCAATCTTTCATATTGTTTGTTTCATTTTTTTCATTATAATCTTTCATCTTTTTCATTATAACGATATATCTTAGATGTAAAAGAAAATATGTATATAGAGTGTTCTGAGACATTTTTTGGTTACATGTACATACATGCAGTGTCTTTGTTACTGTTTGTATATTTTGTTGTTGTTTTGTCTATGATGAGTATATGGTAATTTTGAATGTGAAATTGGTATTTATCTAATATTATCAAACAGGTGAGGTTATTTGTTCACTTATGTTGATTTATTCTGCTTTGAATACCTAAACAAAACCGATCTTTCTCTAAAGGTGACATAAATACACAGGTCATTGAATTGATAATTAACTATTCTTTTAATTCTTAATATTTTCTTTTTTTATGGATGTTTCTAAATATTTTTTCTACATAAGGTCACTTGTAGGGCTGATTTTAAAGTGTTTGTCCAATACATTACATTTTCAAGTGGATCGTTTAGGCTATTTACAAACTTAAATCAGTCAAATGTCAAATTTTATTTACATCAAACCAAACAAAAGTAAGTAGAAATATTAATAAACTGAGCATAATTGAGGTGTGTAAATGTAGAAATATGTTGTCAGATGTAAAATGTGTATTAACTTACACTGATTTAGTCAGTAATTTTTTACAGTTGTTGAATATGTTTTTGAATAAACGAGATGTTTTATAGTGTCTTATTCATTTATTTTGAATTCTTATTTGTTATTCCATTTGTGAAAAAGGCTAAAAGCTATCCAATATTTCATAGAAGTAACAAATTTTGACCCTGCCAGTTTCCCGTACATATTTATTTACTATTCATTAAGAATACAGTTATTGTATTCAAAATAAACTGTTTAAACTATAACCATTCTAGAATCTCATTCAGAAATCACAAGGCCTGGAGTTTAGATATTTGGTGTGTAACATTGCTTTATGGACATCTACCAAGTTTGTTCAAATCAAGGCCCTTGGGTCAAAAGTTGCCCCACCCCAGGGCTCACTTGATTTTACATAGACTTATATAGGATAAACTAGAAAAATATTTTGTCAGAAACACAAGGCCTGGAATTTAGATATTTGGTTTGTAACATTACCATTTGATTCAGGGCCATCTTGGCCCTCTTGTTAAAACGGAACATAACTTTTGACGAATATAAATTTTGTAACATCTTAAAAATGATTAAGATATTGCTCATAACTTTATGGTCCAAAAGGTAAAGGTCTTATAGATGTATGTGTGATATATGTGTCCAAACACTATGCAGTGGTATTCATTACATACAGTGACAGATAGATCTATATAATTAGTAGCTGTATTTGGATGGTGAAGTGACTTTTAGGCCCACTAGACTGACAGTAAAATCATGATTACATGTCTAATAATCATATGCAAATCAAATGGCTAATGAAATATATACTGGGTATACATATGAACATCATTGTGCTTGGTTTGATCAGGGACTCTATATACACATGTATGCAAAGAGTCCCTGGTTTGATTCAATTTCTTTTTAATAGTCAGTAAAACTACATTATGATTTTTATGCCCCTGAGATCTGTGATTGGGGGTATATTGTTTTTCCCCTGTCTGTTTGTTGGTTTGTCAGCAACATTAACATTGGCCATTACTTGAAAACTAAACAAGGTATTGACTTGAAACTTCATATATGAATAGAATGTGACTGGGAGAAGTGCATCGACAAAGAACCATAACTCTCTCTGGCCCAGGTTTGGAATTATCTCCCTTTTTTTCAATTTTTGTGGGGAGCATAACTCATAGACTATACAAGGTATTGACTTGAAACTCAAAATATAAATAGATGGTGAGATTGGAAAGTGCAGTAACTAAGAACGTAACTCTACATGGACCAGTTTTTTAAAATTATCTCCCTTTATTTGATTTACAATGAATTTCTGTCCAGAGAATAACTTATTTACAATATACTTAAAAATTATTATACAAGAAATTGACTCAAAACTCCATATATACATAGATGACAATTAGGAATAGTTCAGTGACTGAGAAACATAACTCTACCAAGTCTGGTTTTTGATTATTAGTCCCCTACCGGTGTTCACACCGGAGGGGACTATAGGTTTGCCCTCCGTCTGTTCGTCCGTCCGTCTGTCTGTCCGCTCAAATCTGGATCCCGTGATAACTTAATAACTAAGCAAGCTAACTTGATGAAACTTGGTTTATGACTAGATGCCAATGTGTAGATTATGCACATCGTTTTTTTTTTTGTTCTTCGACTAAAATTGTGGTTGCTATGGTAACGGAAATAGTGAAAATATGGCAAAAATGGGATCCCGCGATAACTTTATAACTAAGCAAGCTAACTTGATGAAACTTGGTATATGACTAGATGGCAATGTGTAGATTATGCACATTGTTTTATTTTTTTTATTCGACTAAAATTGTGGTTGCTATGGTAACGGAAATAGTGAAAATATGGCAAAAAAATGGGATCCCGCGATAACTTTATAACTAAGCAAGCTAACTTGATGAAACTTGGTATATGACTAGATGGCAATGTGTCGATTATACACATTGTTTTATTTGTTTTATTCGACTAAAATTGTGGTTGCTATGGTAACGGAAATAGTGAAAATATGGCATATTGAGTCAAGGTGGAGCCGGTAGGGGACTTCATGTGTTGCATACAACACCAGTTACTTGTCTCACTTTATTTTTTCTTGGGAGCAAAACTCATAAACAAAAGACCATAAGGACTTGATACTTAAAACATAATGTGAAAGCAAGTAGTTTCAGTGAAGTAATAAAGAACCATAACTCTGCCAGGTCTGATTTTCTGGTTATCTCCCTTTATTTTATATTAATTTTTGTCAAGAACATGCAACACCGGAAGTATTGATTTGAAACTTAGAATATAGCAGAAGTGTAATGATTGTGAAACAGACCTCTGTCTGGCTTTTTAGATCCCTTTATTTATTTATTTTTCGAACACATCTTGTTCTGTATATAACTCTGATGAAATCAATTTAATATTAATGATGTAAGGAAATAATAAATATTTATTTAGTAATTAGTAATGATAAAGTTTAGTGTGAACACATAGCAAAACTGTTATATTTTTTCATTTTCGAAATCATAAAAAAAAAATACATATCACCATCATCATCAGCAGCAGCAGCAGCATGTATTTAATATAAAAATAAATCATCTCTCTCTCTCTCTCTCTCTCTTTGATCGGTTTGAACCAAAAACTTTCTTCAATTTTGTACTTCCTATCTAAATACAGTTATTTCAATGAACAGAGGTTTAATTAGATATCAAAGATATACACTTATATACGGATATACAATCACATAATTATGGGACTCACTAACTCGAGAGACCTTTGATTCACTGATAAGATTGGCCATGTTTGTAAATAAATAAACGCTTCCGGGTTTTGTTACTAAAAATAGAAACTGTCCCACTGCGGGTTACCTGACGTCACATTTCTTTTTTAATATGGCGAATCTCAAAAAATGACACCCCTTAGTGTGTGATATAGGAAGTGATCATCGTATTGGGTATTCAACAGAATTCTGGAGCGTAAGAAGGAAAGATAGAGAGCATCAGAAGAAGAAAACCATGGCACAACATACAAACGTCCCGCGAGAAATTCTCGGTAAGCGAACTCAAACAGGTGTCCAATTATAAACATTAGAAATAAGTGGGTGGGGTGTTTGTTTATAAATATTGTGCAAACTATTTTTGCGACTTGTTTCCAGCGCTAAGCAGTGTGCATTAATGGCTGTCAAAGCAAAACTGTTTAAGAAACATCAAAATAAAGCCGACCATTGACCGATCTAAGATGATATCTGCTTTCATTTGGTTCTCTTCCAATATTTTTTCTTCAGTGAAATAAAGATGTGCTTACGCACAACAAACCGCTACTAAAGATTTTAGAAAATGGTCATTTTTCATAAACACCACCAAAGACTGGAACAAACTGCCGCCGGATATAGCCTCATCTGAGTCACTTGAGATATTCAAAACTTGAGTGTTATCACTTACATACTAAATCACTAATCATTGTTTTTACCCAGTTTTTAACCATGCATGTGTTTTTCCCAGTATATTCTATATGTTGAATGTGGGCAGTAAATGGAAGAAGAAGATATATTACTTGCAGTTTCAAGGGGGTGGGGTGGCCTGGCCATATATAAATGTAGACACAGTCATTCAGTATTCCAGGGTTTTCGATGACGCACAAAATTGTGCGTTTTGACGCAAAATAATCTGAAATGACCCCCATGTTGAATGCTAGTGCGCCGTCAATGACGCATTTTCAAAACCAGGTTCTAAATATAAGACACATTTGATTGATATCAAATAGCTGTCAGTTTAAACCTACTATATGTGTTTCCTTTATTCTATGTGATCTTCCAGATGCATGTTCATTTTATTTTTGCTGCTTAGCTCTGAATAACAGATCAAGATATGGGACTTTCTGTTTCTTTAAATAGAACCTGGACTGCCGGCAATGCATATAACGATGACCTCACGTCGTTGTCGTCCCGAATATTAGGCTGTCTGTGTATGTGCATGGAAGCATGTTTTTATTTATGAAAAGTAGACTTACTTTGATTTTTTCTCACCATATATGGCCCTTTTATATATTTGGATAAATTTTATCACAGAAAAAATCTCCCTTTATAATTTAGTCTGATGTTCCGATACATTCTGTATAACTTAATCCCAACTAATGATGGAGAGTTGTTGCATAGCAACGTCATTCGGATCATCGCAAATGCTGTAACAATGGTGCAAGTTTTTCTTTTCAAAAGAGAACTCGGAAACGGACAATGCCGATCGCCCTGAACAAAACAGTTATATTACTTTATTTTATTTTCCAATGTTTCCATGTAAACAGGTTTTATATAATTATTATTACCTAGCTGCAAGCTTGTCCCCCTAAAATTTCAAATGACCCCTAAATCAAATATTGGAGGGGACACATATGTCCCCAAAATGAAAATGTATATATTAAACCCTGGCATTCAGTATATTTTATGTACAGAAGCCTTTCATCTGGTTTGTAGTAAGTCAAGGGTCTACCCTCTTTGCATATAGGATCTTCCTTCACCTGTAATAAGGACATCATTATGTGACTGATATACTGTAACATAGTAAGTGATGCCCATCATGGGAAACTTCAGCACGACAACATAAAATTAAACTAGGTATTGATAATCACACTGAGCACCAATTCTACTGGAATTTGAGAAAGAGAAATTGATTGGACCAGTAGTCTGGTAAAATTAATGTTATGTACTGGACATTTTTTCTATGTTATGTTGTTTTATTGAAATACAAGGCAACATATTACCACTGGCCGTGTGAATTTCAACACAGAATATCCAAGATCAGTGCCCTCTGCACCTGTTTATTCATACAGTCGTTATACAGTAGATTGATATGCTTCATGTTGAGCTCCTGTTTAGAAATGTGACACTTTTTACATAATATGAAACAAAAATGCACAACAATCTTCTTTGAATGATTTGTTTATCATTTTACTGTAGAAGTTGTCTTGGTATTATAAGGAACGAGAACTCTGCAATGATGTGTAAGTGGGAAATTTTATCAATAAAGCAAAATACTATGAATGATATTGTGAGACATTAGCTGAGAAACTGCTTAAAGGTTATACAGTCAAACCAGTATTAAGCTGTCAGTCAAGGGAACAAGAGAAAGTGAAACGTTTAAACATATAACAGAATGCTATATTTTAGTGCTATATTTTGATAATAATAAAACTGATCACTAAACGCAGGTTGACCGCTTAATACAGGTGGTCGCTAATACAGGTTCAACTGCACATGAAGTGAAGCATTTCACGCATCTCTGGCATGTAGGTCATTCTTTTGGGCCCCGACAGTAAAATTATATATTAACTTATTTAGCGCTTCTAGATCCATTTGATGTGGAAAATCAATAGAACTGTTCTAAATTACAAGCCACTCGACTTTTTCCTCTACTGTAACCGGTTTATGATTAATGCAACATTAGGACTCTCAGTCCTTTGAATAAAATTATGATGAATATTTTACTATTCTGGTAAGGTGTATTTGGGTCAATTGAAATTTGCAGGTTTCATGCATCATTCTCTTACAAATAAAAATACATATTCAGGTGTCAGTAAACATGAGCATTGTTTGAAATATCCAGTATTTTGTTGCACTGCATGCTGGTCTCAATTGTGGCCCATCAGTCATTTGATGTATTTACAGCTTTGTCCATTGTCTTATTGAATCTTGGACTGTACTAAAAATATAGCATAATACTGAGTTGTATTTTTTTGTGCAATATACTTGGCTTTCAACTGTTTTCAGGTTTGCCAAATTACTTGCAGGCTGATCTGGTTTTATGCTGTTTGCATAGGTCTTTTCATGGTTTCCTCTATGAGGGAAAGGGTTAAGCTATATGTTCATGTCAATGGCTCTATGCAATCTAGAACTTACATGCAAATTCCTTGTATGTGTCATAGAGTTTAAAATGTAATAAAGTAATACTAAGTAGTATAAAGTCGGTCAGTATTAATTATGGTGACTCATGATTGGTATTTCTCATGATGCTGTCATATCCTTATGCAGCAACATACAGGAGTGAGTACAGAGGTCCATTGAGACACACAGTGTAGCATATCATGCTATTCTGATGGCTGAGTGTTCGTGGGTTCAATAACCAGCCTTGATTAACCAAAATTGTTGCAAATAGTACTGGTATATCTCCCTTTTGCTTGGCACTCAGCACATAAATGTAAATAGGACTGGTTTGTTCAGTTCAAGATAATGTGGCCAGATGTGCAGGTATCATGCCACTGTCTTTGATGCAATATCTCAGTGAGGTAGCATTAAATATATACCTGTTTCATGTAGACAAAAAAATCATGTGGCAAAAAAATAAAAAGTTCTGTTTCTTGTCTCCAGCAAAAAATAAGAGGGTCAGTAGGTAGGAATTATTTTTTTTTAAAATGAATCAAAAGGTAAAAACAAAAGGGAAAGATTTTTTAAAGGTAGAAAGGTAACAAAAACTTTAGGGACAGTCATTTAAAAAAGAGGGTCAGTTGGGAGACCAGAAACAAAGCTATTTTTTTAGATGGCGGCAGCTGTCTTTAGTAGCTGCAAAACAAAAATGGGCCTTGCTGACCTAGCTGATTTGCATATTTTCTGTGGCAAATTTAACTGTACCTCTCTGTGCTTAGTGTGTTTCTGTGCAATGTGATTCTGCGCTAACAAATATGAGTGGAATATGATACACATACATTTTAATCAGAACAGTAACCCTTTTTAATGTGTTATTTTTTGTTAACATGTTTGCTTTTACCATTATTTTGCGCTGGAAACATCCATTTTAAGCGTAAACAAACTATCTGTGACATTTCTTAATCAGAACAGCAACCCATTAAAAACCTGTAAAAAGAAAAAAGTAGCGCTTCGCATTAGAAACTCCAATGTACCGGATGTAAGTAACCTAAAGTAGTCCACACGTAATTAAGTTACATTCCTCCCAGAGCATTTCTTAACTTTGAATTAGAAAGGCAAATATTCAAGTATCTTAAATAATCAAATACCTTGTCATTTCTACACATATATACATACTCAACAACAGATAGAATGTATACATCAGGTTCACTGGTACTGAAGAAATGGAATGACCTACTTAGGTATACAACTTAAGAATGAAATCAGGTTCATGACCCTTACTCCGGATTATTATGTAACAAACAGAGAGCGATTTCAAGTGGCTCTGTAGCAACTTTAGTTGCAAGAAAGCTTGTGGAGTTTTTGGCATCACATGACCTTTGCCTCTATTGCTTCAATCACTTCTGAAAGGCTGGATTTGGAATTATAGCTATTTAATGTTAATCCCGCCGCCGCGCATTGATTTTCGGCCTGACCATTTTCCTGGAAATAGTCAGTGGCTAGTTTATACTAGCCAGGAACTGTAGAAAGAGAGTAATTTTTTGAATGTGTGCCTTATCTCTTAGAAGTTATAGATTATGAATCTAATTTAATTGCAAGAGCATGTAATGCCTATATGATAAACAGTAAAACATGTACCTTTTGACAGGTATTCACTTACAGACATGTTTATGCTCTCACTTTGAAATTTGGATGGTGCATATAGATTTGCCCTTGTCTGTCAATCCATCTGTTTGTCATAAAATCTTGTGCCATGCATATCTCTAAATTTTTATGAGCCAGACTTACAGGAATGTTCAGTTACGCACCTTTGGGAATAGTCACATTCTAGAGGAGATACCCTCCCCCTCCCACCTACTTTCCATTGTAAAAAAAATGGGGAAATTTTTGAAGTTACGGGAAGGGTGTCAGTTTACTTTTAAAACATAGAGGTGATTTTTTTTTCTCATTATTCTCTGTGTGATCCTGCGCATGGAAATTACTGATGTAGAGGAATATGAACTCAGATTGTCAATGCAAATGAGACTCTTATGGTTTGTGAAATAAATGTTAAAATTTAGTAATCCACCTGTGCCATCCATTGTTACCAGTAAGTGTTGGGTTTTATGCAGGATTCTTATGCAAGTTTTTCATTACGCACAATCTTTGATCATTCTTTCTTCTCATTTATTTTAGTTGAAACTATCTCAATGGCAATTTCATGTGCTCATATATTCATGGACTCATTTGTTTGAGTGGATATGAAATATATTGCATTGAGTAGGAATACAATTACACTATTTTGACACGCAATTGAAAATTGTATCGCTTCGAGATGCGATATATTCCATATTCACTCAAAAAAAACAAATTTTCTTTTTTTATCTTATGTTCTTTTCTATGGTTTTGCATTAATTAAACTAGTCAGAAATAAACAAAAATGGCGCCAAATCACATTGAATTATATGACGTATCCATGATCGACATCATGAAAGTCATTATTTGTTTTACGTTCTACTTTGCTATATATATTTCAATGTACAGAGCGCAAACCAAAATTCTATATCTCACACAGTTTCAAACAGTTGATATGAATTATTTTAAGTACTTATAAATTTCAGTATCTCATTGAAAATCATAAGATAAAAAGTTATATCAACAAAATAAATTGAAAATTAGTCACCTATGTTCATGACGTATTTGATACAGCTTTATATATAAAGAGGCACTTATCTCTCAGATAAAATGGAAGAAATTCTATTTTCAAGTACATGTATTATATTCATAGGAGAAACATTTTCTATGTATTTTATAATTTTTTCATCACTTGTCAGTCATTGAATGTGTTCTATATTGTTCATTAATTTTTGCAACAAGCCCAACTAGATGAAAAAAAATAAATTAGAAACCCAAAAAGTATTTCGCCGGTCTTGGTCTAATTTGCTGAACTCGCCTACTGGTCTGTGATTACAGATAGCATGAGGGATGGACTAGATCGGAGAATTAAGCTGTCCATCAAGCGTCTTGTCAACTATGAGACGAAGAAGGACAAAGTGGAGCAGAGAGTTTTGGTAGGTGCATATATTTATATAAGTTTCCCAAGTGGACTCTAAAATGGTGCTTCAGTTGCTTAGCAACAAAGGGACGTATTCACAAAACATTCATGTTAAGGTTATACATCCATCATTAAATTATAATCATGCTTCTTTAAATGCCTGAAAAGACTTCAGTGCAGATGCAAGCATCCATTGATTTGGAGTTATAGGCTCTTTTGCTTAAAGTCTATAAAGGCTTGCATTTAATATAAAATTTCAATGATCACTTGATGGACTATGATCACAATTTATTGATGGATGGATTACCTTTACATTCTATATTAATCATAGTCATAAACTCAACAGCTGAAGGAAAAGGTTATATGCATGTCACTTAAAATTCAGGAATGATTAAGCAGGCGTACTAGTACTCTACCAGAAAATACAGATTATTTACTCAAGTGTGCCTCATCTGAAATTGGATATTGGTCTAGATGGTAGGAGGAGGTAGGTCATAGGTTTGATCCACAGTTGTATTCTAGAAAATACTTATGTACAGTCTTCAGGTTTAAACACAAATATATGCCAAACTTTGAGTTTGAGTATGATATTTAAACAATATTCTTATTCATACAAAAAAAAAATCAGCTCAAATTTAAGTTTGAGTATAGCGATGGAGTGTTTTGAGTTGTGTGTGACGTAGTCACTCACAACTATAGTACCCACATTCTGATGGTCCAATTCTCTACATTTTAAACCAAATAACATCTTAATTTTAAAAAGAGCCACTGATAAGCATCTATAAATAGAAACTGTGCCGTCGCTCGGTAGCTAGTACAAATCAAAGTGCTGATAGTGCTAAGAGAGCAATATTGTCGCATTTCTTTTGTTTATCAAAGTAACTTAAATAAACGGGGATGAAATTTTCGCGCAATGCTAATAGCCCTACTTTAACATTGCGTTAACCCTTTCCCTCATAGAGGAAACCATGAAAAGACCTATGCGAACAACATAAAACCAGATCAGCCTGCGAGTCACTCGCAGGCTGATCAGGTTTTATGCTGTTCGCTGCTCCTCAGTGGTCTGGAAATGAGGATTTTGTAATTAAATTTGGTAAGGTTTAACTGTGGTTTTCTGCAGATCAGGCTTTATGTGGTACCTATTGAGTGCGTCAAAATGAGTCTATATGAGGGAAAAGGGTTAACCTGGTCATTGATAAATGCACCATTTGTTTCATCAGACTGTTAACAATTGTCACATCACCACTCTTACTCTCCCTATTTCTATAGCCAACAATGAACAATCGTTTATTATTTTAATATGAGTTTGGTATTTGGCAAAAACTTAGTAACACTGCATTTCTGCAGCTCATCAAACTTACTTCCACTTGAGACACACACAACTTCAGTGCCTTCAGCACTTTGATTAACCCTTGCCCTCATATATACTCATTTTGACACCCTCAATAGGTATCACATAAAACCTGATCTGCAGAAAACCATAATTAAACCTTACCAAATTTAATTAAAAATCCTCATTTCCAGACCACTGAGGAGCAGCGAACAGCATAAAACCTGATCAGCCTGCGAGTGACTCGCAGGCTGAACTGGTTTTATGCTGTTCGCATAGGTCTTTTCATGGTGTCCTCTATGAGGGAAAGGGTTAAACACTGTCTCAAGCATAATTGAGTGATTGTATGAAATTTAATTCGCAGCTCACTGATCACACTTATTCATACTTAGAAGTTTAGGATTCAATTTATTTAATGTATTTCGGAGTAAATGTCATGAAATGTATTTAGGTTTGTAAATGCTTTGACGTAAAGATATGAGATATTTTGTATTGTGTAATATTTATTTATATGCATATCAGGTACCCAAGTGCTCAATTGAATTAAGATGTTTTGCTTATATTAATTTTGGAAAATATCAGAAATATTAGATGAAGGGAATGTTTGTGTGTGATGTTTGATATAAACATTTGGTCGTAAGTTTGATATAAACAGTTGGTTGAAACTTGAATTATTATTCAAATCATGACACTGTAACATTTAAGAGCTTAGTGATCAGAAAATGTTCACAGCACTTCCTGGTTTAAAAATATGTTACTGAATAGAAAGAGGTATGTATATGGTAATTGTGGCAAGGATTATGTACTGATGTGTGACTTTTACTCATATTACATAAATAGAATCCGGCTTTCTTAACCCTTTCCCTCATATAGACTCATTTTGACGCACTCAATAGGTACCACATAAAGCCTGATCTGCAGAAAACCACAGTTAAACCTTACCAAATTTAATTACAAAATCCTCATTTCCAGACCACTGAGGAGCAGCGAACAGCATAAAACCTGATCAGCCTGCGAGTAACTCGCAGGCTGATCTGGTTTTATGTTGTTCACATAGGTCTTTTAATGGTTTCCTCTATGAGGGAAAGGGTTAAAGGAAAAGAAATGTTTGGATAGATAATGATTTCTTAAAATTGAAAAGTAATACTCGAGAGTTCTTATTAGCATTCAGAAAACTGGAGTCCTTGACGAAGAAATTGTACCCAAACGTTTGAGTCCTCCTATATACAGTCAAACCTGTCTTAGGCGGTCAGTCAAGGAAACAAGAGAAAATGACCTCTTAACAGAGGTGGCCACTAAATGAAGGTTAAATGTTAAACTAAATGCAGGTTGACCACTTAATACAGGTGGATGCTAATACAGGTTCAACTGTATGTACATGTATATATGGGAGCAACTCTAGAAAACAGGAGCCCTCTTCCCAAAAGCTGGAGTTCAGAACCCCAAATAATGAGTGACTAAGTGAATCAGGGTCATTCATACTAAAAATAGAATTCACTTTACTATTCATACTTTGTGTAAAGGGAAACTCTGCAATAATAAGGCAATCAGTACTGAATATTCACCATATCAGACAGGTCATTTCCTCTTCAAGGGCCCAGAGGTTTTTGAAAACGGGGGTGTATATTTGCAGTTTTTCCATATTTTTGTTACACAGCATAGAGAAAATCCCTTCAGTTTTGGGCATGCAAAGAAACATGGATGCAGAGGGTAAATGTTACTGCTAAATGACTATAGTTTAACCCTTGACCTCATGAATATTCATGTACAAATTTATGTCTCGATGAATATTAATTTACTGGAACTTAAAATGGTATATAAAAGGGGAAACTTGACCAACAATTTTGTATGAGTAAACAGAGACAGATCTGTTCTTGTACAGTGTTTTATATTCCTTCTTCCTTTCCCTCTCTAATAGGCTGCTTATAAAATCTGGCCATGCAGCCAGCATCTCTGTTTCAGTGCTTTAATTACAATAAAGTTTAATCTGATTTGGAAATTCTTACATTTTAGGTGCACTTGAAGCACTCTGCAGCCAACAACTGCAAACACTTAAAACATTTTTACTTAGTATATTCATACTTAGATCGGAGAGATATACACTTTACCAGTTTAGTGTTTATCGTTTAAAGTCTAATAGTTTGTCATCAACAATTTGCTTTCAATGAGACCTCTTCCGAAACTGTTGGGCAGCAATTGATCAAACTTGGCAGGAATTATCCGTGGGTCCTCTTCAGAAAAGAAGGAAATTATCTAGATCCAATGCAGTACTCTTGTTGCCATGACAACCAAAATAATCTTAATTGAAATACCTGTACATATGTAACAGTTAGATCTGCTCAAATGACCATAATTATGCATGTTTGTTTTAAATGACCATTTCGTATCCCCCCTTACTCTATACATGTTTTAAATTGATAAAGCAATCTTTTTTATTTTGTGGCAAGCAACTACTTTGGATATATAGCCAACTGAATCACTGTCTAAATCTTTCTCTCTCTTCATATCTTACAGAATCAACTCATGACCCTTTCCAAATTGTAATAAAGATAAAATTTCCTTTGAAAAGGAAGGCTTGCCCAGTTTATTATTAACTGGTCATTGCTTAACTACCATCTGTTTTTGTTCAAGTATTAGCCCCAGCATAATAACCAAGTACTGTACAAATGAACTTACCGTTCAAGAATTGTTGGCACATGCTTGCAAGTGTTGTTTTATACTGTGTGTATATATGAACAGATTTCATCAAAAGTTTTTATACATTTTTTTTTTTTTAAAGTTATACATGTATGTTGATTGCTACATCTTCTAAATTATAAATCAAACTGTGATGGTCAATATAATAATTGGGCTAATAAAAATAAATGTATTCTGGGTATGCATTTTGTTAAAAGTCAAAGCAGGGTACCAGAACAAGCAGCCAATTGTTGATCACAGGGGCTCCAAGTTGTCTGGAGCGAATCATATCGAACTTCGAGCCTCTGTGTGTTCTGATTGGTTGTTCCTTCCCACTATTCATTAAAAATTTGCCAAATGCAACATGTCCAAAATGTTACGAGAACAATGATGAAGGAATCACAAATCTGAGTAAAATAAAATGAATAGGTTTGCGGCCATAGCCGCAAGCCAATAAAAAGAAATACAGACTCAAAATCTTTTCAAATTGACTGAAGTCAGTTCCAACTCTGAGTTTGGCAAATCATTTTGCATTTTATATTGAAAACATCAAAACTATTTTCATAACCAAAACAAAATTTCCCTCTCGGAAATAAGATCTCCACAGCATCTGAATTTAATCTTTTTGGACACTGACAGGTGAAGACACTCCACCCACCCTTTGCTAGGATTAGTCATGTATGTGTAATAAGGGTAAATACAAGTGTTATGGGGAAGAGAAGTCGGTGTTGACACTGATGGAATTTGAGGCTTTAATATTCACCTTAACATCTCCGCAAACACAAAACCTTGACAGTCTATCTACATGAATATACTGTGATATATATATCCCTTGATAAAGGTATAGAGCTATTTGGTTTCATTGTGATTTACAAGTCTGAGTATCTCTTTGTTATTGTGCACCTGCCTGTATTAATGTGTGAAGGTTATTATACCTTCTGGAGACTTGGGTCTCTTTCATTCAGTTTTGTACAAATGAATTAAATTTTTTGCTGTAAGAACTTACCTTATTAAGGCTCTACAAATGAATTAAATATTTTGCTGTAATATTGCCTCTAAAGGTTGTTGGATTGAATCTCATTTTAGGGCAAGAAGCATAGTTCTGTTACCTTCCCAGGTGATATTTTAACCCTTTCCCTCATAGAGGAAACCATGAGAAGACCTATGCGAACAACATAAAACCTGATCAGCCTGCGAGTAACTCGCAGGCTGATCGGGTTTTATGCTGTTCGCTGCTCCTCAGTGGTCTGGAAATGAGTATTTTGTAATTAAATTTGGTAAGGTTTAACTGTGGTTTTCTGCTGATCAGGCTTTATGTGGTACCTATTGAGGGCGTCAAAATGAGTCTATATGAGGGAAAGGGTTAAGTACTAATATTTGTGATTTCCACCCTCATCTTGACATAATTATAACTTTGACACTCATTATGATACATAATCTTGACCGCTTTATAAAATGTGACCTTCACCCTCATTATTACAGTCATGTGACATTGACCTTTTTCCAAAAGTTCTACAAGATGTGTTGGTAAAGTCTTATGTCATATCAAAACATTCAATTAGTTTAAACAGTATCTTGGAGTCACTTTAATGTTGTTTGTTTAGCCTGCATAGTGGTTTTCCATAATTTTCCGATGATAGAAAAACAGAATTGATGGCATGCATTTCTGATAAAATAAGTCTCTTGATGATTTAATTTCCTTAATGATTCTAATCTTCTTACTTTTATTCAGGAAAATAAAAGCAAACAAAAAATGTACATGTATGTAAAAAAAGTTTGGTTGAGGGGTGTATAACAATCATTTTAGAATTCATGAAGTGGCCTGAGCACTTGTGCTTTGTCAAGAATTGAGTTGTTAATAATTTCAGATACCACTTTTTTGACATTATCTTTATGAAACCTGGCCAGAATGTTTGTTTTCTTAAAATATTGGATGAGTTTGAAACTGGTTCTCATAGGGGAAACAAACTAGGTCACTAGGCTAAATTTGATGGGAATCTTTCGAGCATTCTAGAAGCCATATATTTTGCTTGATCTATTGGAAACTAAGTCTGATGTTGTAGTTGTATTGGGGTTTACCGTCGCTGCGATAATATTTCAATCATATAGCGACGTCCAGCTAATTACAGGTGGGGGAAGACCCCGAGTACACAGAGGTACCCGGGTAGAACCACCGACCTACCGCAAGCCAGCTGGAAGGCTTCCTCACATGAAAAATCCGAAGTCCCTACCGGGATTCGAACCCACAGCGGTGAGGGGCTGAGAGATTTGTAGTCCACGACTGTAACCGCTCGGCCACGGCGGCCCCTGAAACTAAGTCTGAATATTTGTCTACATAGAATGTTTAACCCTTCCCTCATATAGACTCATTTTGACGCACTCAATAGGTACCACATAAAGCTTGATCTGCAGAAAGCCAAACTCAATCCTTACCAAATTTAATTGTAAAATCCCCATTACCAGACCACTGAGGAGCAGCGAACAGCATAAAACCTGATCAGCTTGCGAGTTACTCGCAGGCTGATCTGGTTTTATGCTGTTCGCATAGGTCTTTTCATGGTATCCTCTATGAGGGAAAGGGTTAAAACAGGTCAAATAGGGATAAAACTAGATCACTATGCTTAATCTTAGAAAACCCCTGTAGGGTCACATTTTCTACCCAATATTTGTGAAATATACTCAACATCTTTTTTGACAAGTTAAAAAGTGGGTTAATGGTTTAAAGATCCTCCTTGTAAACAGGTGGTCATGTGTTAGAGCCCTAGCTACAGCATTCCGTCTTTAAAAAATTGGTACTGGTCTTGGTCCTCAGTATATAAGTATAGTGCAAAGGCAGGTTGGTCTTGTGTCAGGATAATGTGACAAGGTGTGGTATCATGCCACATGTAAACAGTGTGGTATCACAGTAAGACAGCTCTATATCTGTCTAGTGTGGACTGAAGTCCCCAAATGACTGTTAGCAAGGTGCTAAACCGGCCAGACAAAAAAACAAAACAGCCACTATTTTATGAGAGTACAAGTAACAAAATTAATTTGTTACTTTGACGGAAAATTATGGGAAGATAATATTTTCTTTTTTATTTTAGGCATTTTCAACATACAGGCTGTTCATCTTTACGGCAAAAACACCAACAAAAGTAAGTATGACTTTGTCATTTCCTAATTTCATATCAAGAATGTACCTCAAACTACTTGATTTTGAATACATCATTTTGTAGATAGTCATTGCCTTGTCTCTGATACATGCAAGTATGTAAACATTATGCAGGAATATGTAACCTGAGAAAATCTTGTAATGATATCCTATCTTGATTAGTGATTTTTTTTTTCAGCTGAAGCATGTTTCCACATTACCTGGGGTGCATTGCATATATAAATAATTAAAACATTGAAAGTTTTTTTTTTAACTGACAACTACCACATGACTATTTGGATACATATTGCAATGCACCTCATGGTAAGGTAAATTACAAAGTGGATTAAAAGCTGTACAAAACTCAGACAAACAAATACAAGGAAATCTTGCTGTTTATAGTTGGTTTTATTGAGCAAGCTTCAAAATAAATATTCATTTTTAGCTCGACTTTTCGAAGAAAATGAGAGCTTATGCTGTCACTCGGGCGTCGGCGTCGGCGTTGCAACACAAGGTTAAAGTTTTTTTCAAACATCAATAACTTAAATACTATCAAAGGTATTCCACCCAAACTTAAAATACTTATTCACCATCATCACTTCTACCTTACTTCTAAGGCCCACAACCCTGGCTACCCTATTTTTGGAGTTATGCCCCTTTCATACTTACAAAACAGCCAAACTCAAGGTTAAAGTTTTTACAGAGTTGTATATCTTCAATACTATCTACGGTATTCAACTGAAACTTCAAGTACATATTCACCATCATTACCTCTACCTTACTAACAAGGCACATAACTCTTGCTGTACTACTTCTTAAGTTATGCCACTTTCATACTTAGAAAACAACCAAAATCATGGTTAATTTTTTTACAAAGTTGTATATTTTCAATACTATCACAGGTATTCCACCATAACTTGGAATACTTATTTATTGTTTACCCACACTACCTCAACTTTACTGGCAGGGCCCATAATCCTATATGCAGTGTATTTTCAATTTTACCCTTTTATACTTAGATATTTTTTGGCGGTATTTACAAATAGCAAATAGGTTGGGCAACAACCTCTAATAACATCAAAGATTGGCCCTTTCTTTAATGGCGAACTGAGAAAAGTCGAGCGTGCTGTCTTATGGACAGCTCTTGTTTGTCATGTTCTTGCATGGTTCTTGGAATATATAGTGGCATTTTACCTACATGATAGTTAAACTTCTGGTGTTAGTTAAAAAAACTTCTGGTATTCAAAGTTAAGGATTTTTTATTTTTAGATAAAGCTGTACACACCTTGAAATATGTAAATCACACTTCCTTTTTCAGTGTGATTTGACAGAATAATTTATCATATTTTGCAATAGTTCATGTTATTAGTACATGTATTTTGAAATCACCAGCCATTAACATTTTCTGTTCATTAGATATAATTTATTTCCTCAATGTACCCTTAATCTTTTACCCAATAAATGTTTATGTACAAATTTATGACCTAATGAATATAGATTAACCCTTTCCCTCATATAGACTCATTTTGATGCACTCATTAGGTACCGCATAAAGCCTGATCTGCAGAAAACCACATTTAAACCTTACCAAATTTAATTATAAAAACCTCATTTCCAGACCACTGAGGAGCAGCGAACAGCATAAAACCTGATCAGCCTGCAAGTTACTCGTAGGCTGATCTGGTTTTATGTTGTTCACATAGGTCTTTTCATGGTTTCCTCTATGAGGGAAAGGGTTAAAATGGAATATGAAATGAAATCACACAGACCGTGTAGAAACTGAGCTACACTATCTTATGAGCAAACAAAGGAAACCCTGATCAGACAGCTCTTAATATTAGGAGCTATCTGATCTGGGTCTGCTCTGTTTGCCAAAGCGTCAAAATAAGTCTATATGAAGTAAAGGGTTAATTTAATCACAGGGTTTTGGTATGAAAGGCAACTCATATATCACTATATATAATACATATTATATAATACATATTATATATAGTGATATGACTCAAGTTTTGTGCCTGACCCCTGTAAATGTAATAGGCTACATCCACAGAAAAGACCTGCTAAATGATCACACAGATACATTGTATCTCAGACTCACAGTGACTATATTAACTGAAGCTATTCATCTCCTTCCTGTATTTAACTACCGCATTGTTACGCTACCTGTCATTTCCATACCATCACAGGTAGACAGGTCACATATGATTAAGGATATCAAGGTATCAGATTCAGGACCCTTGTCACCTGATATATACTGTGATAGTTTTTATCAAGGGGCACTTATTGTTTAGCACATAGATTGTGGGCATGGGGCATTTTAAGATAATTTTCAGTACACACAATTCATATTATAGAGGAGGTTTTAGCTTACCTGAGTGAGAGAAACTCAATGGTTTTTCTATGGTGTTTACAGATAATTGTATATTCAAAATGATATACATGTATTCATACTGACTTATGGCACCATTCCTGGTGGCCAAGTGATTAGAGCTTCCACCTCAGGAGTGGGATGTTGTGGGTTCGATCCACGGCCGTGACATACCAAAGTCGTAACAAATGGTACTGGTATAGCTCCCTTGCTCAGTGCTCAGCATATACAAAGGTAGTTCCAGGACTGGTTGGCCTAGAGACAGGTTAATGTGAATGGGTGTGGTATCATGCCACATGTCTACGGCGTGATACTGCTGTGTGGCAGCACTATACATCTGTCTCAAGTAGACATTGTTTCCAAATGACTGAAAACTGTCGGTAGGACATTAAACCCAACAAACAAATATATTGCTTATAGGCTATCCAATAGCTACACAGGGATAATAGGTAGTCAATGGTTGACCTGGTTTACTCAAAAGTAAACATGGTTTTCTTTGCCTTCCATGAATGGGATAGGATGGTTCTAAAACCTTGAAAGCTGCGTTAGATGTCTGCTGTCCATCTGTCTGTTATCAGTCTTTTATCTGTACTGGGTTTGTTTAATCTCTCATACCAAAATAGTTCAAGTACTTTTGACCCAGTCCCAGGATGAAGTGACTTACTCTTGTATCATACCACATGTCATAGGGTTGATATCACAGATAGGCTGCACTATGTCATGTCATCAAATGGCTGAAATGCTTCTCCTGGGACATTAAGGTTATTGAATATTCATGTACACTTTTTTGATGTGGTTGAATATTAGTTTACCTTTGATAGACCCGTGATAACATCATATCATCTTGAAATTTGATACAAATGTACATCAAGAGATAAAATTCTAAAAATACAAGCAAATATTTGGTTGTGGCCAATGTATGTCAGTGGGGCATCAGTGTCACATAGACACTTTTCCTTGTCTCTTACAGTATTGTAGTGTCAGATTCTACACAGAAAAATACATTTTTTTTTTCATATAGGTACCAGTAAAGTAATATTCATCAAAGTCATAAATTTGTACATTAATATGTGAAAGACAATGTTAAATGTATTATATAATTCTCTGTAATTTCCATGTCTCTGCTGTATATATTCATATCATAATTGGTATAATTGGTACCCATCCTACAGAGTGATTACATATACAGTAAAAACCTGTAAACAAAGACCACTCAGTTGAAACTGAAAAATGGCTTTTACCTGGAGGTGGCTCTTATTTAGAGTGTAACCTCTCTATAAAGTCAATACTGGGAATCCAGTTTATGGCTTTGTTCACAGGTTAGCTCTTATTAAGAGGTTACTGCTCTAGCATGTTTGAATATATTCGAGGTATTAAATTTAGATACTGCATTATACTGGGCCACATTATAATTGTGAAAAAATCAGAAAATTCATACAGAATAGATTTTGGATGCAATTGTTGACCATGAATGACTGTGATCTAATTTATTTTCAGGTGGAAACCAACTTTCATTATCTAGACTTGAAAGCCATTGAAAGCAAAAAGGCCAACCAGGTAAGTCATTTATCATGTTAACCCTTTCCCTCATAGAGGAAACCATGAAAAGACCTATGCGAACAACATAAAACCAGATCAGCCTGCGAGTAACTCGCAGGCTGATCAGGTTTTATGCTGTTCGCTGCTCCTCAGTGGTCTGGAAATGAGAATATTGTAATTAAATTTGGTAAGGTTTAACTGTGGTTTTCTGCAGATCAGGCTTTATGTGGTACCTATTGAGTGCGTCAAAATGAGTCTATATGAGGGAAAGGGTTAATTTACATTTTACCTCAGATAGAATGGTTTTGATGCATTGACAAACAGAGCAGACCCATATCACAAAGTGCTTTCCAGGAGCAGTCTGATCAGGGTCTCCTTTGTTTGCTCATATGGTAGCTCAGACTCTACACAGTCTGCATGGCAATAAAAAAATAATTGTTTCATATACCATTTTAAAGTTCTTTAAATTGATATTCATTAAGTCATAAATGTGTACAGGAATATTCATGAGGTCAAAGGTTACTCATATATGAGAAGTAATCATGTTCATTATTCCATGACATTGTGAAACTTGATATGTCATCATCAAAGAAATTTTTTAATTTTTGTTACATTAAAGACAAGTCAACCTCTGAATTATTAATATGTTCAATAGAAATAATCATGCGTGTCAAAGTCAAACATACATAAACTGCAATGATTCCAAGGATTTAATTTACACTGCCAAATGGCAACGTACCAGTGTTACCTTTAAAAAGTTTTCCATCTTTAAATTTGCAACTAGTTATATATTTTATAAGGAAAATAAATGTGACTTTCAAAATATTTGAGATATTTATAACGAGGCAGAAGATATCAACATGATGTGTCTTAACTGTATTTTGTTTTGAAAGTCAGCTTTCTTTCATTTACAATACAAAATGTTTGCCACAAACATTACATGTATCATGTTCTGTTAATTATTAAAATCAATAAAATGCCAATGCAAGGAGCATGCCATAAAGATATAAAACCAAATATCATGATCTTCAATGTTTAAATCAGAAGGAAGTAATTACATGGCATTTATTCTTTCCGCAATGAAATACAAAAAACTTCCTTTTAAACATTATGGTAATAATATCAAAATGTCATCTTCCAGGAGCTGTCTGGGTTGGGTCTCCTCTGTTTGCTTATGTAGTTTGTAACTTTTATTTTACACAGTCTGCATAGCAAAAAAAAAAACCACCAGTCATATAATTGTATTGTACATGTATAAGTTAATTGGTTAATGGCAGTACATGTATTGCTGTTAGTCAAACATGTCCTGATGACTGAAATATGGTAAAACCCTATCAAAGAAACAGTCAGAAAAACAGTACATTTTATCTGTATTACAAAACTGCATGTAGATTTAATCAGTGTCAAAGAGACCTGTCTAAATGGGTTTGATCCTCTGCTTTGACATACTAAAGTTGCTAAAATTTGTGCTAGTATATCTCTCTTGTGCTTGGAATTTTTTGCCTAAGGGTTTTTCCTTGACTGGTTTGATTATAGTGATTGGATAATGTGACTCACTGAGTGTGGTACCAGGCCACCTGTCTTAACAATGGCCTGATCTCAAAGTGAAGGACTAACATTTAATATAAGTCTCATGAAGACAAACTGAGCTACAGAGAACTTTTTTCATGAAATGGGTTGTTACCCAATGACCATTTTTTTGAACTGGGTTTTTGTGCAATTTAATTGGGTTTTTGACAAATGTAAATTAGGTATTCTGCATATTTTGTATACAACTGCCAACATTTTGATTGAGTTTTCAAAAAATCTTTAGCTATTAGTCACCCCATGATTCTGAAATCTTTGGCTGTTTTGGCAAAAATTAATTGGATAAATACTCAAATACCCTGCTTATCTATTACTTTGGACAAATTTCCCAAATGCCTGAAACACTGTCACTGGAACATTAAACCCAAACAAACAAATGTTATTTAGTAAATAACATCTATATTGTTAATTTGGCTATTTTCAGATTGTGATCTCAACAAACAGCAAGACCTACACATTCACAACGTTGAATGCTGACACAGATGAAGTGAATCACATGATCACACATATTGGCACATCGCTCAAAACAATCTTCCCAGCATTCCCTTTAGAGTAAGTTGAGGGGTCAGAAAAAAATTGTTCTCGTACATCAATGTGATTTTTTTTATTATTATTATTTACTGACCATAGATTGAATTTCAATGGAGAACAATTTTAAATGCTAAGTTTTTACAAAAAATATTACATGTTGCTAATGTAAAAGAAATATGTTCTTAAAATTTGTATGTTAGTCCATTATACCATGTCCTGCTACTTACAGTATGATTTCATCTCAGACAGCTGTATTAAGGATACATAGATCCTTCAGTCAAACTTTTCTATGCTCATATCAAATATTTCTTTATCTTTTTTCCAAACATTCGTTCCATGTTAATGATCAAACATCATTTCAATAAGTTCTTCTTTATTTGATAAGTCATCATCTGACTGTACACCCAGGAGGGGAAAACGTGTCATTCTGACCACTTGTTTAAAATAACATTCAAAAGCAATAGAGCCTCTTTTTGGTGGTCCAGTTTACTTAATGATGAGATTGTCTTATGATTAAGTTGAAATATAGTTGGAAGTGTCTGCAAAACAGATCACTGGCCCTACTATTGATTTTATACTTGAGTTTTACTGTAAATAATTTTTGATGATTCATTAAATGTGTTTGCCATGCTGTATTTCAGGCGGCTAATCAAGAAGATCGATGTCCAGCCACCGGATCGACTGCGAGTAATGCATGATATGATAAAGGGGATCGAGAGGAAGGAGGTGGGGCCGTGCGGGGGCTTCACCCTCATGTACTCCTGTATGTGTGACTTCCACAACCTCTCCTACAGGGATGAAGTGGCATGGGTATGTACCACCACCATACTGTCAGTCTTAGGGGGTAGATATAATAAGCATTATACCCATTTTATCTTAACCCTTTCCCTCATATAGACTCATTTTGATGCACTCAGTAGGTATCACATAAAGCCTGATCTGCAGAAAACCACAGTTAAACCTTAACAAATTTAATTACAAAATCCTCATTTCCAGACCACTGAGGAGCAGCGAACAGCATAAAACCTGATCGCCTTACTCGCAGGCTGATCTGGTTTTATGCTGTTCGCATAGGTCTTTTCATGGTTTCCTCTATGAGGGAAAGGGTTAACACACTCAACCCAAATCGGGCCTCCGTGGCCGAGAGGGTAAAGTCGCTGACTTTAACACTCACTCAGTCCATCACCGCGTGGGTTAGAATACCGACAGGGTCATTTGAATTTTCATGTGAGGAAGCCTTCTAGCTGGCTTGCGGTAGGTCAGTAGTTCTACCCAGATGCCTCTATGCATTCGGGGTCTTCCTCCACCTGTAATTAGCTGGACGTCGCTGTATGACTGAAATACTGTCGAAGCAACAGTAAACTCAGATAGTCAAGTCACGTCCCAACAGAAATCCTTGACGGACTTGAAGAATAACAAGATCAGTTGTACATTTGTAGAAAGACAAAAAGTGTGAGCACCTGTTCAGGTTGCTTTGTGATTATTGTGTCTGCCTCAGATTCGAGAGGATGTGGGTACAATATCTGTCTGCGACATACTAAAGTCGTAAAAAAATGATACTGGTATAGCTCCCTTGCTTGGCACTCAGCATATAAGGTAAGTTTTAGGACTGTTAGCCCAGTGTCTGGAAAATATGACTGGGTATAGTATCATGCCACATATCTATGGCATGATACTGTAGTGTTACAGCACTCTATCTGTCTCAGGTAGACATAGTCTCCATATGACTGAAATTCTGTCAGCAGGTTGTCTAACTCAAGAAACAAAAATGTGTGTTCATGTAGATCATGTGTTAAAGAATTTCCTTTCACAGGATGTGGACACTATATACCTGTCGCAGGACAACAGGGAGCTGTGTTTGAGGGACTTTGACCATCTGAAGGAGAGGTAAGGGAAAGAAGATGGTTACCATGGAAACAATGTTTCGCACATTAGCCTCCACTGAATAATATTACTAATGGCTCAGATGCTATTTGCAAAAAATAAAAAAAGGGGATAAATAGAGATGCCTGATATAATTTTTTAGAAGCATATATCAATTTAATAAATATAACATAGGGTTATAGTGGCAGTCCAGTAGTAGTGTTAATTAAAAACTTATCTAGAGATTTGCAAGTTTGATCCCCACTGGGAGGGGGGTGCAAAAGTTTTCCCGGCATTACTGTACACATGGTCTGATTAGGCACAGCAACATATAATGCACACCTAAATTTTCAGGGTAACTTGTTTGAAAAAAAAAAAACGCTTATCGCATCATATAAGACAAACTACTGTATTGAAATTCGTGCCATAGGACTAACAGACATAATGTTACAAATGCCACCTGTCCTTTTTTTCCTGTACATCATGAGGTCCTGAATTTGTACTTGTTTGTATCAAAATGACTTCCATAATGTTGTCTCACTTTCTCGCGACCATTGTATCACACAGTTTACCAGTAGGAAAACTACTAAGAACAAAAGAAATAACTTGGTATTTTTTGTACAGACTTAATGGCATATTTTTGTATTAACTGGATTCAGTTCATCCATTTTCTAAGATCGTTTACCTATTTATTTCACTTCTCCATGATGGAAAAAAAACCACCCTGAAAACCTGTATATCATGGTATAAGGTGCACCCCCTCCATAAACCTTTTTTAAAAAAAAAAAAAAAAAAAAAAAAAGTGTGTCTAATCCGCCATTGTATATGGTACTTAGCATTGGTCCAACCCAGAAATAGTCAAGGGGGATTAGGATATAATATGTTGTAAATACTTGTTTTCCAAACAACATATCAGTTTAATCTAAAAACAAGAAAAAGTAGCATTATATAAACCCAAACCACGATTGTACATATCAACTTCCTGATGGTTTTCATGTGGTTAATGTGAAGTATGTCTCTAATTGTCTTTATCTGGGCCAAAGGAATAACTTCCTCTCACTCTAATTTGCTCATTTCTTGTCAAGTTTCCACTGTGTATATCATTATATAACAAATGCTATAGTATTGTTTTGTATAATAGCTCAGTCTAATTATAGATACTACTTATGTTTTAAAATTACAATAAAACCTTGCTATTAAGATCCTTAATAGTGTTTCAGAGAAAAGTGGTCTTAAATGTACGGTGGTTTTAATTTAGAGGTGATCTTAAAGCAAGGTTAACTGTAAATGCTAACTTCATCTGTTCTAGTCTATTTGCCTTCAACCCCCTATCACATGTATGCAATCATATCTTTGTACTTACAATTATTTTTAGACTTTGCATTGTTGTCCAAAACAAAGATGTTTATAGAGAATAGCACTCAAGTAGAGTAGCCTGTTACTTGATTTCAAAATGGCTTTAAGTATGGTTAAAACAAGTATTTCTATGGAGAGCTGAGAATAAGTTTATTATATTACTGCATCAAGTATTCAAGTTACAAAATAATAACATGCACTGTTGAGTCACATTCTGCCCATTTTTACGGAAAAAAAAATTCAATATATTTTTATATTGTTGAGTCAGTGCAGTGAAGCAAGGGTTAAGTCACTTCCAGTGATAGTTGTTGTTTTTAGCTGGTAAGAAATAATATGTTTATCTCATATAATGTATCATATTATGTATGATATGCTTACCTCATATTATGTATTATATGCTTATCTCGTATTTTGTTTCAAATGCATATCTCATATTTTGTATTGTTATCTCATATTTGTATGATATGCTTATCACATGTTTTATTTGGTATGCTTATCTCATATTTTGTATGGTATACTTAGCCCATGTTTTGTATAATATACTTATCTCATACTTTGTATAAGTTGTCTCATATTTTTATGAAAGCTTTTCTCATATTATGTATAATATTAGTTTATAACAAAAGTTATAACAGTTTGTACTTAAGGTGTTTTCCTTCCTAGGGTCTTTTAAAAATGTGTACGTTTTCTTAATGAGTTAAGCTGAAGTATCTGTAATGATTTACCCCTGCAGGGACTTGGTACCTATCGTGTCAGCGTTAGTCAACAACACCTGGTTTACAAGTCTCAACGCCAACAATGTCAGGCTGGTAAGTATATACATTATATCCCTTTACTTACAGTTTTATACTTTTTATGTACCCACTTTGAAAGGAGTTGGGGCATATAGATTTGCCGTTGTCCATCTACCAATCCTTGTGTTTGTCACAAAATCTCCAAAACTATAAGAGCCAGAGTACAAGATTACTCATCAGTTTGAGAAGTTGTGCACCTCTGGGATTTTATTTATACATTTAACAAGTCATATCAGAGTTATGGCCCCTGACTTAGTGAAAATGTTGCAAGGTGAAGGAATCCTTGCCCAATGAACACACTTTTAGATTCTTTGTGTACCATTAATGTTGAAAACTGTATATAAGATAAGGTAAACATTGATGTTACAAGTCAAATCTGCAGGTCACTCCCCTTAATGGAATTACAGCTCTTGGACTCAGAAAAAAATCTGCAACACAAATCCACATGTATTTGTGTCATATGGACAGCTCTTGTTCAATAATTTGTGTATGTCGTGTGGTTGGTGACTTTTTAACTACAAGATATGTGTTGATCTCTAGTCGTACTTGATTCATTATTAATATAAATTACTGCTGTGCATATAATAATAGTGTTTGATTAAAGTACATTTCGAGGGGTGAAAGCGAAACTATGCTAAGTGCATATAAATATATAAGCACTTAGAACAGTTTTGCTCTCACCCCTCGATTTGTATAATTTATATGAGATGCAGTCATGTGTGTGGGCAAAGTATATTTTTCTTTTAGGAATAGTGTAATTGTATTGCCAGTTATATTACTCTCCCTTGGTAGAAGTTGAAACAGACACTGCAGAGTTACATGCCCTTTGATAAATATTTTGATTGATATGCTTAATGACAACAAAATGTTACTTGAGCATAGTTCTTTATCATTCTTCAATATTTTTCTTTACCCACTTATATTTTGACATTGCATGTGTATAGGTATATTACACAGATCCTTTGTGTACAATATAATCATTTGGATTCCATTGCTGTTACTTACTTACTGAATATGGAAAGGAATTTATTTAAGTTTATATGATATTGTTTTCCAAATCCTTAGTTATTTATCTTGTCATATATTTTATATTTGTATGCATGAATCAATAAAGTTTTATCTAATGACATAGCAGTTGGTGGTACTATCAATAAAATAGGCTTGTTGGGTATTAACTCCTTGTTAGATCTGAACTAAATTTAATGTGTTACTAGACACCAGATGTTTGTGCGGAGATACTGAGGGTGATGAAGAAGAACTGTGTCATGGAGGCCTTGTTGCTTAGCAACACGGGAATCACCTCGTGAGTAGCTGTTGTTACTTGTAATTTGAAGGAATAATTAAGTATAAGTTAAAACAATTTTTGTGTCACCAGCTGTAAGCAGAGGTGACATAGGGATCACTTTTCCGTCTGTTCTGTCTGTCCGTCCGTCTGTGCATCTGTCTGTCCATCTCACTTTTTCCATCACACTTCAGCAGGTGACAAACATGTTCCAAAGAACACTCTTTTTGTTCTATGAATAATTATGCCCCCCTTTGAAGAAGAGGGGGCATATTGCTTTGCACATGTTGGTTGGTCCATCCGTCGGTCCATAGACCAAACAGTTTCCGATCAATAACTTGGGAACACCTGGGCCTAGGAACTTCAAACTTAGCCTGGAGATTGATCATGACCAGTAGATGAACCCTATTGTTTTTGGAGTCACTTGGTCAAAGGTCAAGGTCACAGTGACCTTCATTTACTGGGCTTGATTTGAAAATGGTGACCAAGCTGTTTCCGATCAATAACTTGAGAACACCTTGGCCTAGGAACTTCAAACTTAGTATGGAGATTGGTCATGACCAGTAGATAAACCCTGTTATTTGTGGAGTCACATGGTCAAAGGTCAAGGTTACAGTGACCTTGATTAACTGGGCTTGATTTTGAAAATGGTGACCAAGCTGTTTCCGATCAATAACTTGAGAACGCCTGGTCTAGGAACTTCAAACTTAGTATGGAGATTGGTCATGACCAGTAGATGAACCCTATTGTTTTTGGAGTCACTAGGTTAAAGGTCAAGGTCACAGTGACCTTCATTTACTGGGCTTGATTTTGAAAATGGTGACCAAGCTGTTTCTGATCAATAACTTGAGAATGCCTGGGCCTAGGAACTTCAAACTTAGTATTGAGATTGGTCATGATCAGTAGATGAACCCTATTGATTTTTGGGGTCCCTAGATCAAAGGTCAAGGTCACAGTGACCTTGATTTACTGGGATTTTATGTAAAAATGGTGACAAAACCATTTCCGATCAATAACTTTAAAACACCTGGGCCTAGGAACTTAAATCTCTGTATGGATATTGTGCATGACCAGTAAATGACCCCTTTTGATTTAGGGGTAACTAGGTCAAAGGTCAAGGTCACTGTGACACTGAGTGCCAAGATAGATTCTGATCAAAATGGGTTCTGGTCAAATCTTTTTCACCAGATTTTTTTCAGCATTTTCACCTTTACTGGATGCTATATACAAGGTAATATAGCTATATAAATATTATGACATGAGGGGGGCATATATGTTTTACAAACATTTCTTTTTCTTTTGTTCTGTTTATTTCTAATAGGAGTCTGACTTGGTACACTGTAAAATGGAATATATATTTCCTTAATTTGCCTACCATGTAAATTGTTTGAATACAAGCATACACCAATAAACCTTAACAAATATGTAATAGTTTATGTCTGGTCAATTTAATGATTTTCTTAATCAGCATGTATTTGAAATTTATAATGAAATTAATTAAACCCTTTCCCTCATATAGACTCATTAAATTATTTTTCAAAAAACCCCCCCCCCACCATTGTTCTCTAGAATTTAAATGGTACCTTAGTATTTTCATACTCAGACTCAAACTATTTCCATTGGTTTCAATAGGGATTTGATCAGATACTCAAATTTGAGCCTGGAATTGTATTTAAGTAAAGCATTTAACCCTTTCCCTCATATAGACTCATTTTGACGTACCACATAAAGCCTGATCTGCAGAAAACCACAGTTAAACCTTACCAAATTTAATTACACAATCCTCATTTCCAGACCACTGAGGAGCAGCAAACAGCATAAAACCTGATCAGCCTGCAAGTAATCTGGTTTTATGCTGTTCGCATAGGTCTTTTCATGGTTTCCTCTATGAGGGAAAGGGTTAAGAGAACACAGGGCCTGGTTCATTTATATTATCATCACCAGGTTTCTGGGAGGTTGTAATGTCTTACATACACTATGTGTGTTTTTATCCTATTGCAGGGAGTTTGTGCGCAAGCTGTCAACTCTCTCGATGTCAGACACACAGCTTCACACTCTGGATCTCTCAAACAACATGATTGATGATATAGGTACGAAAACATTATCTTGTTGTCATATTCACTTCTCCGTCATCTGTTTTTCTGTCACGCTTCTTTCAGCAGGTGACTCATATCTTCCAAGAAAAAAATGCATTGACAGCTACTTCACTGTGCATTGTTTAGCTGCAAACTATAAATCTGCATGTAGACAGGTAAAATCTGGTGCAAATTTACAAACAGGTGCAAACCAGCTATTTAAGGCATTCAACACGTACTCACTAAATTATAGCTCGGACACATTGACTGTCAGTATATCGAGTAATAAATATGTAAATAATAACGTTTGATTTCCATATTTTTTTTGTCGAAACCTTAAACCAAATACTCTGTAATAACTGGTACAAATAGTGCTGTAAACAATTCATCCCAAATAAGGTGAGGTCATTATTTGAATTTGTCAGTATATTGTTTGTTGTTGTATCGAGTCCTGACTGTACCAGAATAAATATTAAAAACTGGTAAATATTCACAAGTTAAGCACTAAGATTGATGTCATTTATTCCTGCAGGTGCAGAACATTTGTTTGGTTCTCTGAGCAGCCGCGGTAAGACGGTGAACTATATTGACCTTTCGGGGACCAAAGTCACAACTAAGGGCCTAAACAAGATGGCGGAGGCTATGAACAGGCACCCCCATGTGTTCAGTAGTCTTCAAACCCTGAAACTGGCCAATATTACATCGAACAAAGTGGAGGACTTGCAGGTAGAATCATTTATGTTTTACTCATAACTTTTTATAGGTGGGGGCCTCCGTGGGCGAGAGGGTAAAATCGCTGATTTTAGCTCTCACTCAGCCTCTCATCGTGTGGATTTGAGTCCCAGCAGGGTCATTCAGATTTTCATGTGAGGTAGCCTTCCAGCTGGCTTACAGTAGGTCAGTTGTTCTGCCCTGATGCCTCTGTGCATTTTGGGTCTTCCTCCACATGTAATTAGCTGGATATCGCTATATGACTGATATACTGTTGCAGCGATGGTAAACTGAAAAAAATCAATCGATTGTTTTATAGGTCCCAATATTAGTATCCCCATTCATCAGTTCCATAAGAGATATGCAGCAGGGATCAGGGAATCATCCTCTGTAGACCTAGCCACACTATCAGTATAAAGAAGTTTATAAAAATATATTTGGTTATGATTTATTAGTAACCAGTTCTACCACATAGCATTTAGCCTTTTATTAGCTTGACTATTCGAAGAATATGAGAGCTATTGTAGTCACCCTGGCGTCGGCGTTGGCGTTGCAGCTTTTGGTTAAAGTTTTGCGTGCAAGTTACTATCAACCTTATATCTCAATAACCGTTTATGGTATTGACTTGAAACTTTATAAATATGTTCAGGGGCATCAGACAACCAAGATAGATAACTCTTGACTGAATTTAATATGAATTATGGCCCCTTTTTAACTTAGAAATTTTGGTTAAATTTTAAGTTTTGTGTGCAAGCTGCTATCTAGTTTGTATCTCAATAAGCATTCATGGTATTGACTTGAACGTTTATGAATATGTTTAGGGGCATCAGACAACCAAAGTAGGTAACTCTTGATGGAATATATTACAAATTATGGCCCCTTTTTAACTTAGAAATTTTGGTTAAAGTTTTGCATGCAAGATACTCTCATGCTTATATCTCAGCATCCAGGCATGCGATTGATTTTAAACATCTTTAATATGTTAAGGGGTATCGTACTTTCATGGTAGATAACTCTTGATGGAATATGTTACAAATTATTGCCCCTATTTAACATAGAATTTTGGTTTAAGTTTTGCATGAAAGGTACTTTCATGCTAATATCTCAGTATCCAGGTGTGCGATTGATTTGAAATCTCTTAAATATGTTTAGGGGTATCATACTTTCATGGTAGATAACTCTTGATGGAATATGTTACAAATTATTGCCCTTTTTAACTTAGAAATTTTGGTTAAAGTTTTGCATGCAAGTTACTTTCATGCTAATATCTCAGTATCCAGGCATGCGATTGATTTTAAACATCTTTAATATGTTTAGGAGTATCATACTTTTCAGGTAGATAACTTTTGATGGAATATATTACAAGTTATGGCCCCTTTTTAAACTTAGAAATTTTGGTTAAAGTTTTGCATACAAGGTACTTTCATGCTTATATCTCAGAGTCCAGGCATGGGATTGATTTGAAACATCTTTAATATGTTTAGGGGTATCATACTATAAAGGAAGATAACACTTGATGGAATATATTAAAAATGATGACCCCCTTTTAACTTAGAATTTTGGTTAAATTCTGGCATTCAAGCTACTATCCAGCTTATATCTCAGAAATTGCTTGTGGAATTGACTAGAAGGTTAAGGAGTGTTTTCAGGGGCATCAGAAAACTAAGGAGGATAACTTTTGGACTAAATTTTATACAAATTATGGCCCTTTTCTAACTTGGATTTTTGGTTAAAGTTTTGCATGCTGCATGCACAGTGTTATTGTGCTTATGTCTCAGTAACTAGGCATGGGATTGATTTTAGACATCATAAAAATATTAAGGGGTATCAGACTATCAAGGTATATCATTTTTGACTATTATTATGTACAGGGTATGTGAAGGGCAAGAATTGAAATAGATTTCATTTGATTTACCAACAAGCATTTTGAATAGTCGAGCGTGCTGTCCTCTGACAGCTCTTGTCATACATATATAAGTAAATGAGAAATTAATGAAATAAAATCCATGTCAATAGCATAAGCAAAAAATATATATAGACTTTGAAAGAACTTAATTATAGAATGGATAGAACTTGTTAATTAAAGAGTGGAAAGAATTTATTAGTTAACCCTTTCCCTCATAGAGGACACCATGAAAAGACCTATGCGAACAGCATAAAACCAGATCAGCCTGCGAGTAACTCGCAGGCTGATCAGGTTTTATGCTGTTCGCTGCTCCTCAGTGGTCTGGTAATGAGGATTTACAATTAAATTTGGTAAGGTTTGAGTTTGGCTCTCTGCAGATCAGGCTTTATGTGGTACCTATTGAGTGCGTCAAAATGAGTCTATATGAGGGAAAGGGTTAAAGACTTTTTTCCTGCCCGTTCAAGTATTATAGATACTCTTTGATGTAATCGGTATACCTATGCCTGCATTTCTGTTTGACTGTACATCAGGACAGCTGTTTTTATACCTTTTTAAATTTAGGTATTATGAATCAATATTTTATTGTTTTTGGGGGTTAAAGTATTCATTTTTAAAGGATTTTTTAAGTGTGAGTGAAGAAAAAAAATGAATACACACTTCAAATTTGGATGGTAGCCTTAGCTTAGACTTGTTTTGATGCATTGGCAAACAGAGGGGACCCAGATCAGACAGCACCTATTGATATTGTAGTTCAGATTGTACACATTCAGGCAAAGTAAAATCCATTGTTTCTTATATGATTTAAAGTTCAACAATTAAATATTCATCTGTCATTAATTTGTATATGAATTTCATGAGGTAAAGGGTTAAGCTTATTTAAAAAGATAATGATGTTCAGCATTCGGAGGACAGTTTTCATGACATATGGACATGTTTCATCTATTCCCAAAGAAATTTGTTTTTTGTTTCTTTTTTCAGAATATGTACACATTCTTTGCTTCTCCAAACATGATTTCACATTTGGACTTGACTGGGACAGATTTTGAGATAGAAAAAGTAAGTTATAATCCAGGTTCATCCCTGTGCACTTAAAAAAGTTTTGCATCCAGCCATTGATTTAGAATAAATCAATCCTTTGTGTGGTCCATGTGACCAAATTTGAGTAAAAATAGTTACCATATGACAAATGTTTGTTTAACTGAAACTCAATCTATGTTATATAATGATAATAATATTGGTAGCAGATGGTAGATACATTTGGGAATGAATAAGTGAGTAAAGCATTTCATTTTATTTGTATTCAATAATGTACAATATTAGTTTCATTATTATAATTTCACAAAATCTGTAATAAAGTAAATTTTGTTGGTGCATACATTCATGTTACAAAAAATGTGTAGCTTTACTTACTGTTCAGCTTTCATATGGGGAAGACCTTGTGCAAGGTTTGGTTTAATTCTATGCACAGTATAACATGTGAACAAAGACTACTGGAAGGAAATTAAAAACAGGCCTTTATCTGGAGTAGGCTGTTACTCAGAGGGTAGATTCTCTATAAATTCAATGCTGGGACTATAGTCCCTTGCCTTTGTACACAAATATTATAGGTTTGACTAACACATGATTGTATCTGACTATAAAACTGGTATGTCTCTACAGCTGTTGATTCCACTACAACGAGGTTGTGGCCAAAGCCTGGTTGTCCTCAAGCTTGGCAGGATGGCGTACACCAACAAGAAGAGTCGGGAAGTGGTGGTCCCCTCATCGTACAAGCAGTTCTTTGCCTCAGTATGTGCTCTGCAGCATCTGGATCTGTCTGGGGCAAGGCTTCCACCAGAGGCTTTAAAGTAAGGGCTTGAGATAGTCTTCATGTGCTTGTGGTATGACTGGAGCAGCCATCAGGGTCTCGTCATTTTTGCATAGATAAAGCAATTTACTTTAAATTCTTTTTCTATTTACAAATATTCATGTACAAATTAATGTTTTGATGAATATCATTTTACTATAGGACTTAAAATAAATGATATATTAAACAATTGGTTTTTTATAGCCATGCAAACTGTAGATTTTAATCTACAGTTCTGTATGAGCAAACAAAGAAGACCCTACTCTGTTGGCCAATGTGTCAAATTTTTAGCTTGTCTGTTTCGAAGAATAAGCCAAGCTGTTATGATCGCTGGGTTGTCGTCGTCGTCAACATCGTCGTCGTTGTGCAGAAACTTTAATATAGCCCATTACTCAGACATGAAAAACAGACAAGCATTGGTGCTGCTCTGCGGAGCTTTTGTTTATATAAGGTTATGGGTAAAAATGTAAACAACTTGATTTTATAGAGAGATGCTGCTGGGACTGGGGTGTAACCGTAACATAAAGAGTCTACAGCTGGACCTGAGTGGGATGGACCTGCAGAGTCAGGGGGCACAGCACCTGCAGGCCTGTCTCACCTCCATGAGGAATATCAACTCCCTCAACATCGGTAATATAGGTAGGCTGGCTACATTTTTAAGTCTATTCATATTTTTCATAGATGATAAAAGAACTTTTCATGAATGATATAAATCTGATGGCTAGTGTGCCAGCATATGTAACTGTTATTGCACAATATGGAAGTATTGTAACCAAATAGACTATATGTAATAAGGTCATTTTAGGGTCATATTTAGTGTAAATCTGGTTCAAAAATTGATATAACTATGAACTTAGAAATACATAGCATTCAGCTCTCTGGCTAGATGATACTGCACAGGCTGAGTTAACACTTTCATCCTTTTGGTGAATAGACAGACATACACTCAGGAGAAAATCAAGTTGTCAACAGTAAGAGATAAGTTATCTTCCAAAATGGGAGGTACTTAAATCTAAATAAAAAAAAAATGGAAAACTCAAAGATGTTTCTTGCAAAAACTTGTAACATTAAATAGAAGATACATTTTTTGACTCGTGGCTGCACCATGCTTGAAGGAAAATATTAAACAGAACAAACCTTCTCTATATCTTGATTTATTAGATTGTAATTCCAGCTGTTGTATTCAGTGTTCCAGGACCAGGATCTGTGTGCAGTGATCCGGAGCATTGGGCAGAACAAGACCATCAAGCATCTAAATATTGGCCGCGTGTTCAACAACATCAAATTCAAGTAGGTTTTGTATAATTATTATCTTCACTGGTACATGGCAAACCTGACATATCACGTACCATCCGTCATTAGGTGTCCAGTTCTGGAGTTCTTGAGTGATTTGGATAAACTTTAGTAGTCAGTGAAATTTACAGAGGATTACATTGAAAGATCAAATGTGCTCATATCTACCAGATTTTACAGACTTAGTTTTTACAAATTCTGAAAAATACTCTTTTGTATAGGCAGTATTTTGATAAACTGCTATAATTCTAATCAATATCTTTAACATGACTAAGTTTTAGCCGAGTATCCCACATCTGACAGGTGAAGTAAAATTTAATACTGTATGCATTGGTGGGTATCTGACATCGGTTTGTTAAGGAGTTTTTTTTTAACTTACTTCCAGATTGGAAAGCTGGTAATCTACAGATATTTAATTTTATTGCATTCTTATTCCTCAGTTTTATTATTTCTAAAACTATAAATCAAAAGGTTACTTATAACTTTTAAAAAACATGATCGGAAAAATTTTTACGAAATGAAAACTACAAAAGGACGTCAGTTTATATTATGAAATGCCTAATTTTTGTAGAGACGTGTTAAATGTTGGTCAGTCACAGTAAGTATGGCTTCAGTTTAATGCACATCAGTACCTTGGCTGCAGTCAGTGGTATCATATCTTGATTGTAAGAGAGTGCCTTACCATTTATCTTTGATAACCACATTGTACTTGCTTCTCTTTATCCAGCAGTTACCGTATGTGCAAGCTGTATTTTACAGCAGAAATTATGATACATGAATAGTGCCCATGTTACGTAGTAGTCCGATATAACAAACTATACCCCCACTATGCAAGGTTGGATGGATTTTTTCTAGATCTTCAGACTGGCTTGTTGTATTAGATCCCATCCTTTACCCAGATATGCAAGAAGATATTGTCCAGTGAAAACCTGAAGTGCTCATCAGCATGCTGATACACATGTATATAAAAAGAAGGCTGATTAGCCCATCTGGTTTTCAATTAACGATATGCAAATCTGTTAATCTGATATTTAAAAAAGACATAAAGATCATTCAGTGGTAGAAATGAACTGTTTTTGGTTTTAGAATATTGAGGTTTTAAGTACAAAAGTGGTGTGGTTTGCAGAATTTAAGTTGCAATTTAGTTTGTTTTAGCTCTTTTTTTAGTCCATGCAACAACGATAATAGTGAAAAAAGAGTTTTCAAGATGGCGTCTAGCACAGACAACATCTATCATCCACTGCAACAAATATTATTTTGCAAGATAAAACAGATAATCTATGCATTTGTCTGATTCATGAACATTAACTCTCATACCTTCAAAAAGAAACGACAAACAAAATGTTGTGTTTTTAAGCATTTAATGAACAATTTAGAAATACGGTATTCATTTCACAATCGAAAACCAATCACAATGTTGGCCATGTTTGTTTACCATGTTACAGGGTGAGGCAACTTTGAAGAGTATCTCTCTCTTCCTTAAAACTCACTTTTGCA
Source organism: Solen grandis (assembly GCA_021229015.1). Taxonomy (NCBI): domain Eukaryota; kingdom Metazoa; phylum Mollusca; class Bivalvia; order Adapedonta; family Solenidae; genus Solen; species Solen grandis. The sequence goes on along the minus strand of CM037790.1, from coordinate 15,245,457 downwards.
TAGAAATAAACTAGCATAATAAACTAAACATTGAAAACTACATTTAACTTTTTGCAACTCTTTGTCTATGCAGCACACTCCAGATTTAAAAAAAAAATATATCTGTATTTTTATCATGATTTTAATGTGGCAGAGAATGAGATTGTACATATTAAACAATACTGACATTTTACGACAGCTTGGAGGTAATCTTTCATGTTTTTGCGTAGGGAAAGAAACTTTAAAACATTTCCGTTTCATCTCTTTTAATTTACATTTCGGCCAAAGGCCTTTATCAAGATATAAACAAGTATTGCTGACACTACGTAATTGATTTTTTCTGCAACCATAACAGAATAGTTTTCATTTCAACTCCTTTAATTTATGTTTTAGTCAAAGGTCTTCATCAAAATATTTATATTTTGATGATGGCCTTTGGCTGAAACGTAAATTAAAAGAGTTGAAACGGAAGCATGAAGGCAATCATAACTGTAATTAGAAAAAAAAAAGTAAAAAGATTCCAAGACTTAAAGTAGTATGTAATCACTTGCTGCCTTTAACAATGATTCTTATTAATACTGGAACACATTTCAATGCTTTCTTTATTTTAATCTTATTCATCTTTATTTATTGTATTTTAACAGTACAGTGAAACCCCTCTAAACCGAACTCTTCCGGACCAAGCCAAAAGTTCGGTTTAGAGGAGTTTCCAGATTAGAGGGGTTTTGGACTATATTGGGTTAAAAGAAGGTAATTATAATAAAATCAAATCAAGAAAAAATATATTTTTTTGGAATCGACTCAGATTTCTTGATCAGATTAATTCTGTCTTCAAGAGTTAATTCAACCCTACGACGTTCAGAAGGTGGTGCAGACATGACAGCATCGATAGTTGCAATTGAAATGATAAATAAAGTATGAAAATGGAATCATGATCAATGATGCAGTCTTCTGTTTTCTCACTTTTTCATTGGTAGGCCCTTAACGACGCAATTAATTTACAGTTTGATACTGATTGTGAATAATATCGCATTGTTTGAATATAACACAATGTTATTTCTAAAAAACATCTTACTATTGCTGTAGTGTTGGTAAAATGTGTGAAAAAACGTGCAAGAACTGATCGTTTTAATGTTTCGGCTTCTTTAATTATTTTATGTACAAGTGCACCGTACAGCATGAGTTATCTGCCGCCAGTGTAATTATCACACTTATGTGGTTCACACACATCACAAACAAATAGCGATTAGCTGTCAAAATGATTTCACGCATTAGGAAATTACATAACAGGATATAGTGTCAGAGTACCCTGCGTATTGGTTTCGCCGGAAGGCACGTTCGGTTTAGAGGGGTGATTTTCCATAGCTGTATACGAATATGTCGTAGACTGTCCGTCCGGTTTCCGGAATATGGGGGTTCCACTTTTCAGAGGTATTTTCAATATAGAATAAAGAACATGTAATTTGGTTTCCGGAATATGGGGGTTCCACTTTTCAGAGGTATTTTCAATATAGAATAAAGAACATGTAATTTGGGACCGAACATTTCGTTCGGTTTGGAGGGAGATCCAGTTTTTCAGGGATTCGGTTTAGAGGGGTTTCACTGTATTTCATTTTTACACCCACAAGGAATGACACACACTGTCCCGTCTCATCCCATTGCTTCCCATTTTACACAAGTTAAAAATAAAATTCATATTGTCAATTCAGCACCTTCAGTGATACTTCTAGTTTTTTTCTTCTACAGATTTTCTTAGAGATGAATGTAAAACTTTACCATTTCACAGTGTGCTTGAAATTGTCAAAACTAAAAAATCATTTTATTTTCACTGTGTTTGGTTGTTGCTTAATTACATAGTTCCATGACCCACCTATTAGAATATCATAACAATAGATTACAGTTAGATTTTGTCCCAAAAACATGATGTTAACAAAGGAGCACATGTCATTGTTTGTGGCCAAACCTATTTTTATTCAAATAAAAGTTAGGGTCAGGGAACTATCCATTATCCTTGTGTGAGACACAAAACTTATCCACTTGATATTATATAGTATATTTTCAGCAGAGCCTTCGCAATTTGAATTCAGTTATTTTAGAGGAAAAAAAAACAACTTATTATTTCTCAAAACAGATATTTAGCAAATGCTTGGGACTTTTTTGCCCCCTGCCCCCTTTTAAAAGGGGAGGGGGCATGTAGATTTGCCCTTTCTTAAAGTTTTGTAAATTGTTTAGCTGTATTTGTTGATATTCAGTTTCAAATTTGTCTTTTGTTGGACATACATTGATTAAGGTTAGGGTATGTTTACAAGGTGAATGGTTTATTTAAAATAAGAAATATGTTGTCATAGTAATAGGTCACTAGGTG
>CM037790.1:15193013-15243013 GCA_021229015.1 Solen grandis | reverse complement strand
TTTTTTCTGAAGAATAAATGGCCGAGTGGTCTTTATTCTACGGGGGTCACTTTACTTCGTTACACCGGCAATGGGATATGAGCTTACTTTTATGAGCGGAAGTGAAAGATCTAGAACAAAATATGGGCCATCAAAGGGATTCGGAGACCTTTCATAGCAAAACACACAATGGGCGTCAGAAAGGTTATGTATGTCACTTTCTTTACAAGTCAGGGCCCTGTTATTCAAATTGCCTTAGCAAAGGGAAGATGTGTAAATGTAAAGTAATAAAAGTAAAGGCATTTTATAGTCTTTGTTTCATGCCATGAGCATGTCCACCGATTTAAGCTTTACACCTGGCCATCGAGCTACTAGTATCTATATATCGATCTCCCTTGGGAGTCTTTCACATTATAGTGCCACAGAATTAACCCTTTCCCTCATAGAGGACACCATGAAAAGACCTATGCGAACAGCATAAAACCAGATCAGCCTGCGAGTAACTCGCAGGCTGATCAGGTTTTATGCTGTTCGCTGCTCTTCAGTGGTCTGGAAATGAGGATTTTGTAATTAAGTTTGGTAAGGTTTAACTGTGGTCTTCTGCAGATCAGGCTTTATGTGGTACCTATTAAGTGCGTCAAAATGAGTCTATATGAGGGAAAGGGTTAAACCGCCCTCTCAGCTACCCATTTACACCTGGGTGAAGTAAAATAAAGCAGCATTAATTGTTTGCGCAAGGAAATTAGCTGTGTCCTTGGCAGAAAATCGAACCGGGGACCTCTCAATCCGGAAGCACGTATCTTACCACTTGACCACTGCTCACTCTCATGGTAAGTTTACAAAGGCAATGACCTTCATAAATTGAAGAACTGTATCATTCAATTTCTCACAACACTTAGCCTTCGCGGCGTCAGGTTGTTGCATGACAATGCTTCTTCACACAAGGCGGCCGTTGTAATATGAAAATATCTTATTTTCCTTATTCACCAGACCATGCCCCTTTTGACATTTCCCTGTTTCAAAGAATTAAAACACATTGCCAGATTACAATATCAAACGCGGAAAAAAATCCCTCGGTTCTGCAGTTGTTGTTGTTGTTGTTTTCAGTGTCTAAATAGCATGCCTCGAACAGATTATGTAAATTGGATTAAAAGACTGAAACTTATTAATTCACATGGCGGCGAATATCTTGAAGGATTGAGATAACTGTTTCTGCTATGTTTGTTTAATACTTCTCAAAATGCAACGAATTGCATTCATATTTCAACGCCCCTTGTATCGCATAACACAAGACACTATTACACGTATAGATATTGGACATTACCTTTTAAGGTGGTAATTGAAAAACACAGAAACTGCAAATAATTTTGAAATTAATTTATTGTTATACAGGCCTTCTGCCTTAAACAACATTCTTATAAAAACAACAACAACAACAAAAAAAAAACAACACACAACAAAAAAAAAACAAAAAAAAAAACGTTATCTAATTTATGTACATGTAAATTTTACTCCCTTGGCCACATAAGCATTTAATGTAGTTAATGCAGTATGGCACAGTATCAAAATTATATAATTATATCAGATATTCCCCTAATTAATACATAAACACAAGGAAAATTGTATAATCAGAGTAATTGTCTTACATGTCAGTCATGTATATCTATAATAAATAAGAGAAAATGGACAAATTGTGAGCATGTTTATTACCGATAATATGAAATACATTACACTTTTACTTAACATGATCATAAACCGGTCGAAATTTTTCTTCATAATATACGTATTGACCGAGATATTTTCCATAAATATGTACATCACTATCACTGTCATATAATTTAACTTAAGCGCTAACATCTGTTAATGTGTACATCCAGGAAATAAAGTACTTGATGCTACGCGATTAGTCATTTTTCTTCCATGTATGTTATACCACATAAGTTCATACTCTTCCTTTCTATATAATATACAAAGAACAGTTTCATTATTGTCCCGATTGTGAGCCCTTTCCCTCATATAGACTCATTTTGACGCACTCAATAGGTACCACATAAAGCCTGATCTGCAGAAAACCACAGTTAAACCTTACCAAATTTAATTACAAAATCCTCATTTCCAGACCACTGAGGAGCAGCGAACAACATATGTTACTCGCAGGCTGATCTGGTTTTATGCTTTCGCATAGGTCTTTTCATGGTGTCCTCTATGAGGGAAAGGGTTAAAGTCCCAGTATCTTATAGATGTTAGACCTAAATCCGAATGCACTAACAATATATATAATTCAGTTTTAATTTCATCACTGAAAGACCTTGGGAAATGCCTAATTTACAGGAAAGATTCTATCAGAAAAAATGCAAATTGTGACTGTGTCGTTCTATATTTAGCTCAGAACAATGACAGCATAAAATTATTATACAAGGGATTTTTCAGAAGTTCATGGATTTTCTTCCTATCTCCTCTACTACCGTGTATCAATATTTATTCAGTCTATAGAAAAAGTCCATGAACTTCTGAAACACCCCACGTACACCGAGACATCCGTGGTTTTACTGAATAGTGTGTTTCAGAACAAGCTCCGCCCATCTTTCTGACTATTTTGCCCTGGCTGAACAACTAAGACTTCCGGGCGAATATTTCATTATGTGGGCTTAATTAAACATTAAGAGGTTAATCAGACATCATTTGAGGCTTTGCTAATTAGAAATTTTGAATAATATATTTTTCCCAGCTAAAACGCACTGGGGCTTTAAACATGACTGATCTAAATGTAAGCCATCTAAGATCACGTCCGTTTAACGAGGCCTTCACTCCAAAATAAGACGCAAAATGGTCTATTTCACCAGGTGTTCGGCATTACTCGGTATAATTTATCTAAGCTACAATAATACATGATGAAACAGAGGAGAACCTGATCAGACTGCTCTGTTTGCCAATACGTCAAAATGAGCCTTTATGAGATTAAGGGGTACTGAGGTGACTGATCCAAAATCCGTAACTTGGGGGATTAGGCGGGGGTGCACACAAGTGGGCGGGAGAGTTTAAGTACCGAAGTCGCTGGAAATCGGAAAAGTCAATCTTAACTTAATAATATATCCTGTTAGACGGTGCTTATTCTCAGAATACAAAAAAATAAATAAAAAAATGACAGGTGCAGCACGTGCACATTCTAATTCCCGTTTATCAAACAAAAGTTTCTAGATTTAGCAACCAAATTAAAAATAAAAAAATAAAGCGTCATGATTATTAGAAATTATAAAACTTATAAAATATATAATAAACGTAACTAACCTGTATCACTATTTAGATACTCGTTACTTGTTGTAATATACATAATTTAGACATAGATTGTCCCACTAAATTACAGCGAACAATAAAGTTAAATTAATTAAATGCAAATCTTGACATAATGATAATTAAAACACACACACACACACACGACAAAATGTAATAAAAGATACGATATGATAATGAGGATGATCCAAGAATGTTATACACATTTACTCTCAGGAAAACCTTTTCTTAATATACCTTGAGATATTATTCAAGTCTGTGACAGTTAGAGGGAGAATTAACTTTCATCATTGAATTCGAGTAAATAGCTTTATTTTTTTTTACTGTGGTAAATGAAAGGTTTGTATGGTTAAAGACTGACTGGAGTCTGTAAATACGTGACAGAGCTTAACCTAAGGCATTGCATTCTAATGAGATTTTCAGGATAGCGCCAAGACATGCATTTTACTTGACTTTCACTTTTAAGCGGAAGTCTCGAAGATTCGCTTCCGACATGAACGGTACATCCTCGGGTAAGAATATTTCTGTTTTTGATCCGACTGAATAACAGATCTTTATTTCAAATGGCGGAACCGAAGTTCATATAGAAGCACGTCTTATCGGTGACGTAAGGTCGAATTATAGCATCCCGAAATCATCTGTTTCTGACTTGAGTAAAATATTTACACGGCACAGATATTTTGATAGGGAGTACAGTGTTGTTCTTCTTTTTTTTTTTACATTTAATGCAATGTCTTGATACAATCAAAATGTTAAAACAACACGTTGCAAAAATAACTGAACGGCCCCAAGTTCTCGAAGAAAATGCAAGTCGAACCCAGACTCAAACTCAAACCCAGGCTTAAGTTTGATTAGCAAGCTCAATCACTTTCTCAGCTGAGTCAAATTTCGTACTCAATTATGATTTTAAGAGACAGTTTTTGAGAACATCACGTCATACTCACACTAGGCTCTCTAGCTTTTATTCCCCAGAACACTGCTTAAATGTATTATTCAGGCTCAAACTTAAAATAAGCAGACATTTGAGTTTAAGTCTTAGATCGCACTTAAGTAACTTAAGAGAACACGGGAATTAGATACGCATATTACATTCAAAATCGCTTGAAATTATGAATGTATCCGAAATTGATTTCAAGCAGACATGCTCTGTAATCTTGCATGTACTGGTTTTTTGCAAATGATAATTTATGTCGGTTTACTTCTTTTGTATATCCTATTGTTCTGTACTTTACTAATAACGAACTTGAAACTTTACGTCAAAAGTAATTACTTTGTTAAATGTAAATATAACGTGATAGTTATTTACACTCTGACCCCTTCATCGGAGGAATGGCCTTTTTCGTGAAATGTCATTTCATACATGTCCGTTTTAAAAGTATCGGACTTTCCTCTTGCTGCGTTTTCATTCCACTTCTCTCGCATGATACCACTCTGAGATTTGAAGGTCATCTTCCGAACGTATTTACGTCCCCTGATACAGCTACAGAGAGCTTGTTTGAAGGTTTGGCGGAAGTTTCTGGACATGAAAGCGTACACAATCGGATTCACACAGCTGTTAAGGTAGGACATCAGATGGAATGCCTCCCTCATGTACTTGTAGGGCGGCATGCTGACTTCCGGGAGAACGTCGAAAGCCACAAGTACATTGTTTATCAGTATTGGGGCCCAGCAAATAATAAACACAATAATGATTGCCACCAACATTTTAATGATCTGAAATATAGAATAAAATACATTACGAGTTAAGTTGACCTTTACCTGATCAATATTAATGCACACATTCATGATTTGATGAATTATTGATTAATAAAATTTTGTTATATAAATGGAGCAATGATTTTTTTTGACGTGCAGACCGTATAAAATATACGCTATAATATATTATAAGCAAACAGAGGAAACCCATCGTCGAATACCCACGTCCAATCGTTATCATCTATGATGTAGTGAAACGGAACTATTCAGCCGGGATTTCCGACGATGGAAGAGACCCTGACCAGACACTTCTTCTGTCTGATCTGGGTCTCTTCCGTTTATCAAGGCATAAAAACACGTCTATGTGGAGTAAATGGTTTTTATTTTTTTTAGTATACTGTATACATGAATGATTCAATATTTTTGGTAAATAACTGATGGTACAATATATATTAAAAATAGGCATTTTCCCCCCAGCTATCAAGATTATCAATAAAAGTTTTAAGTCTTGTTTTTCGCTTTTGCTCGCCTAAAAAACCACAGAACAACAGTTTCTTTTATGTTTCTGGAAAACTGAAGAAAAAAACAACAACATACGTTGCAGCATCTCTCAATGATAATTCATTAATGCTTGAGACAGTTAAGTATAAAAATACTAATTGTTTGTTGTGAATTAAACAAGGAAGGGATATAAGTATGTCTCACCATAATACATGTGTATGAAAAAGCCATGACCTTCACGAGTCGACACTCAAAGGCTTCCTCACATGAAAACCATGGGTGATCAGACTAAGGCTCAGATCTATAGCGTTAATGCGCTAAGTGCTTGTATGTCAGTAACTATAATCACTCCACCACGGAGGCCCCAGTTGCAATGATAATTAATGTTCATCTCTCTCTCTCTCTCTCTGTCTGTCTGTCTTTGTAAGTGAATCCTGACAAACAATAATGTTTTTCTCACCAGTTTCATTATTTCAGCACCATAATCATAAAACTAATCTCAAAACGGAAACATAGTGGTCACCAGGGATGTGTACATGATATATTTTCCTTTTAACCAGAAAGTTTCAGACATGTAGCAACAATTTACAATTTATGTACAGTAAATATAAATTTTAAGACAAGTTTTAAACTTGAGATCAGAATTGAGTTTTATTTAGTTAAAACAATTACATATAATTTAAATACTTATATGAAAAAATAAACTTTAAAATGTGCCCGAGTGAGTGTGCTGGTTTCTTTTTGAAAGTAAAATGTAGAATATTACTAAATTTTTGACAAATAAAACTGTCTGACTTGGATGTAGTAGCCCCCTGGGAAATTATTAAAACTGGCACTACCAGTAGGGATTTCAACAGAGAAACCATAAGAAAAAAAGAAAGAGCAGGTTTCAGAAGATGAGAGCAGATGACAGTAAACAGATTATGACAGTGTAAAAACAATCGGAAAACATCGGGTAATTCTGCCATCATTTATCAGCCAGGTGTAACGATTGAAGCAAAAACTGTCTAACATCAAGAGTTAACGGCCAGACACTAAAGCAGTAGCTGGCGTTGTTTAACCCGTGACATTGACCTTGGACAAATAAAATTTAATGAATGTTATTTTCGTGAAATATAACGAAACTGATATGATATATTCAAAACTAAAGGCAAAAGTGATAAAATTAAATCCGTCCTATATCAGCCGAATCTATTTGTGGTGACAGTGGTTATCGACAACTAAAGAAGTGCAATATCCAGTATTATGTTCCGTATTGTATTGGTAAATGCCTATTTCCGTTGAATGAAAAAAAAAAAAAAAAAAAAAAAAAAAAAGAAACAATAACATCACGTGATACCTACTCACCCTAAGTGCTTTGTACTTACTTGTTTTTTAGTATGATCGTCTTCAGTAAATTTAACTTTCAAGATGGGGCTTTTTTCGCTGCGAAAGCTGCGGTTAGGTGTGGTGAGGACCACGCCTCTGTCGTAGTACTGGGAACTTCTGTGGTCCCTGTCAATAGAATATCATCTTATACAATAATGTGCATCTTAGTGTGTCTTATACACACGTTTAATAATATGATGTAATAGGAGTGATTTATTCAAATATTTCTATAGGGTGTGGTATGGAGTATCATTTTATCTATCTTTAGGAGTATTAAACTCTGTGCAGTAGAGTATGAAAAGCTCATCAGACTAACTCCCCGTGACCAAATAACAGGGGTTTAAGGGTTAACTGTTCAAGTTCATACTAAGATATTTTCAAAGCATGGTTAAACCATTACTATAATATGAAAAATGCATACTATACTAGATATGTATGTATACACAATGCGTATATGAGAATGTCAGTACTGCCTAGCAACCCAGAAAAGGAATATGGAATCATGTTTGTGTTTTGTTGTTGTTGTTGTTTCTCAAACATATTGTATATTTCCTTAATCTCTCATCTCGGACTACATGTATACTGTATATTGTATGTATATCACAATTATGTATATATTCATGTTATGTTCACAGGTTCATTTTCTTTAATTTGTATTTTCCATTGTTATACATGTATTTGATGTGCTCTCTTCATGAGAAGGAATAAAAGATTGAAATGAAATATAATATTATATAGGATCTGACCATTTATTCATGTTATGTTATATATTAAATAGGATCTGACATTGGTTGTCATAGAATCTGACCATTTATTCACGTTATGTTATATATTATATAGGATCTGACATTGGTTGTCATAGAATCTTACCATTTATTCACGTTATGTTATATATTAAATAGGATCTGACATTGGTTGTCATAGAATCTTATCATTTATTCACGTTATGTTATATATTAATAGGATCTGACATTGGTTGTCATAGAATCTTACCATTTATTCACGTTATGTTATATATTAAATAGGATCTGACATTGGTTGTCATAGAATCTGACCATTTATTCACGTTATGTTATATATTATATAGGATCTGACATTGGTTGTCATAGAATCTGACCATTTATTCACGTTATGTTATATATTATATAGGATCTGACATTGGTTGTCATAGAATCTTACCATTTATTCATGTTATGTTATATATTAAATAGGATCTGACATTGGTTGTCATAGAATCTTACCATTTATTCACGTTATGTTATATATTATATAGGATCTGACATTGGTTGTCATAGAATCTTATCATTTATTCACGTTATGTTATATATTAAATAGGATCTGACATTGGTTGTCAAAGAATCTTATCATTTATTCACGTTATGTTATATATTATATAGGATCTGACATTGGTTGTCATAGAATCTTACCATTTATTCACGTTATGTTATATATTATATAGGATCTGACATTGGTTGTCATAGAATCTTACCATTTATTCATGTTATGTTATATATTAAATAGGATCTGACATTGGTTGTCATAGAATCTTACCATTTATTCACGTTATGTTATATATAATATAGGATCTGACATTGGTTGTCATAGAATCTGACCATTTATTCACGTTATGTTATATATTATATAGGATCTGACATTGGTTGTCATAGAATCTAACCATTTATTCACGTTATGTTATATATAATATAGGATCTGACATTGGTTGTCATGTTATGTAGAATCTAACAATTTATTCTTGTTCCATATATCGGGTGATACATTGTTTATTATAAACATGTTATATAATCTACATTTGTATTTAGAATCTAACATTGGTTTTAACTATAGAATATGAATTTTTTCATTTGATATAGTTATAAAAATGCTGACAAATGATTGATATTATCACATTGCATATTAATGAATTTGATATCAATTAATGCATATGGAAGAGCAGCTCATGATATAGTCATTTCGAAATGACTTTGTCAACTTATTCGTTATCCGCGACAAAAATAGCCTTAAAACATTTTGCAAAATAATCCAGATAGACAGCTCATTCTCCCGTCGTGGATGTCTGCATGGTATACTATACTCGTGTTATGCGTATAACTTCGATATTATACGCCATTTTGTTACAGAGAAATCAATAGTCTTACTAGATAAGTAGGACAAAAAGCATGCCTCAATATATTGATAAATACACCTTATCACATTTCTAAATAACCTAAAATCGTTAAAAAAAAAAGAAAAAAAAAAAGAATATTTGACATTTTTCCGAGGTGAGACGTTTTAAAGGCCCTGAGTATACATATTGTCATTGCAAAACAAATAGCGCAAAAAACCTGTATCTAAACTTAGCATCTAATCGCTAGGAAACATTTTTTTTATATATCCCTGTACTTTTTCCCTTTTCAAACGCGCTTTATTGAAATATGTATAAAACTATTACGTAAATATGACCTTAATGAGTAACTGTACGTTCATTATTAAATCTATCGGTGAAATGCACTGAATTCCATAAATCAACTTCCTAAACAAAATTGAGGTTTATTCGGCATATCTGTATAATATTGAATTTGACCTACTTCTCTAACCAATCAAATTTTGGTATGCAAATGAAGCCAGAGTAATTGCAATGCTATCATTGGCTTGTATAATTTATTTTTAGGATATTCCAATTTACCGATTTTACCGATTTTATTTACAAACATTGCATAAGTCCTACACATGTAGGAAGCATTAGCATTACAAACAATACATAACATATGAGACAAAATTATCACGTGATGTAAAGGAAAACGGCTAAATATGCTCAAATTAAATATAAATGAGAGAGAGAGAGAGAGAGAGAGAGAGAGAGAGAGGGGGAAAGAGAGAGAGAAAGAGAGAGGCACATAGACAGATTTAAAATGGTATTTCCAGATTGTATATATCTTTCCACTTGATTAAACATGAAAGGAAACACAGTAATGAAAATTTAACTCTTCCATGCTGCTTTTGCAATATGATTTAAAACAACTAAATAAGAAGCAGGGTTATGTCTTTTTTTAGACCACAATTTCCCCTAATTTGTAAAAGTGGATTAGACCTTCAGGGAAGATAATTTGTACAGATTATTGTGCGGATCTGGAAACAATAATCGGATATACGCGATTTATGATCTTTCGGTTTCGCTTGGTTACATATATTTTTTTTTACTTGAAAAAATCACAAGTGCATAAAATTTAATGGAAGTTGGTAGTTAATTTATTTTAGTTTGTAAATTAAACCGTTTTGTTATATAGTATTCACAATACCTCCCATAATCTTGGTATTCATAAGCATTTTTTAACGTTTCCAACTTTATAATAGTTTTAATCACATTTAAAATTAATTTACTGTAAATATATTACTGTTATTTAGTACTGTATATATATTAGTATGTCCAATTAAATGGGGGTTTCACTTCCGTTGGCGCATGTGCAAATTGGTATTGCAGTCAAATGTAAAGCTGTGATTGTTATAATTTTCAGTGACCGATATTTTTCTATGTGATTATTCGGGAGTATCAAATACGTAATTTGTGTATGTTTTAAATAGTTTCGCGTGTAATTGATCGTATTTAGTAAGTTATTAGTAGATGTTTGTATTTTAATGATGTTTATACATGTGGGTAATGACCTACTTATCGCTTCACTTTAAAAAAATCAAAATTCAAAATCTCTATTTATAAATAAAATAAAGAGAGGTCGAATTTTTTTTATTTTTTTTTCAATTTATTTTTTTAACTAAGGGTCCTGTGTGTAGACAGGTTAGATTTTAAGGTCAAAACAGTAGAAAAGGGAAATAGAAGGGGGCAGTATGCTTATTTTATGCCGTCCATTAAAATATTTTGTTTAATTCTTTTCTTGTTAAAGATATTACTTGTGGGGCTGACATTATCACTCACTCAGCCCATCACCGCGTGGGTTCAAATCCCGGCAGGGTCATTTGGATTTTCATTTGGGGTCGCCTTTCAGCTGGCTTGCGGTAGGTCGGTGGTTCTACCCGGATGTCTCCGTGCATTTGGGGTCTTCCTCCGCCTGTAATTAGCTGGACGTCGCTATATGACTGAAATACTGTCGAAGCGACGGTAAATTCAAATAGTCAAGTCATATTTCTTTTAAACAATACATGTATATGAAATAAACGCATTGCCCCAATTTTACTTTATTTTTTAAGGATTGTCTAAGTATGGAGCCATGTCGTGCATACTGCATATTACCATTAACCTGGCGGCGGGAGTTGTCGTCTGCCACAATATTTCACACCGCAGCTCATACATCATCTTTTCACGCCCATCATATTGAAGGATCAATCATTGACCATGTATTTTCATGAAACTTAAATGTGTGTATTTCACGCTGATGTGAGAAAAACGCCGGGCCGAACAATGATGCCACTGTTTTTAACTTTATTTTAATTTAACAATAACCATCGACACCTTTTGATGGATTTGATGGATAACGTATTGACAGGCCGTGACCTCGGCTGTGACTAACTCATATGGATCACTTTTAACACAGTTAAAAAATTAAAGAAAGTGTTGCTTTATAATTTAATAAATGCATTCAGTACAAATGGTTAAAAGATTGAGCAATATTCATAAATGCCACCAGCGAAAAGATTTAAACTGTTTATAAATAATTAAACTTTCATTCCATACCATCATTGAAAAGACTGAACATATTTATAAATGATGAAATAATTATCTCATACCATTAGAATATTCACAGTTAATGAACGAATCATCCCATGCCACCAGTAAAGAAACTTAAATCAGAACGTTCACAGATAAAATTTGATTTTGAACTACCAGTGTGTATTACGTCTATCTCATGCCAATCTACTGACGTATGATCACCCAATGCAACATTCCGTAATTGTTAAAAAATGATGGTTTCTCCATCACAGTCAATACCGTTACGAACGGTATTGAAACTATATATAGAATTGTTAAACCTAATTTTCGATTATTCTATTTTCGTGTGGCGCCATATACCTGATCACATTAACACTTTGCGCATGCGCCGACTTTGAACTCACGAATCCGCCTCCCGGAAATGGTGAAGACCGTGTCACATGGTACCGCAAGCACCTGCTTTTGGGATGTACCGTATTTTCTATGTAACCGATTCGCTGAGATTAGCATTAATGGTAATAGCGTTTCCTAGTGCAATGTGACATACACTTGCCGAGTTTACTTGTCAGGAAACAAATAATTCACTTATATCATCGAGGAAGAATAGAAAAAACAACAACAACAAAAATATCAACCGATCATCTGTAAACGAGATGCTTTTTCGTGCAATAGAGGCTCTCATTTATGAACTTAAAAGATACGAGAAATCGTAAAACAATAATATGCGAATGACAATAAATAAGCATGACATAAATAGAATATTATTTTTTGTGCCACTAGAAATTATATCTTAATTAAGCTATAAACATTAAAAATTTTATGAATGGCTTCGCTATCCGTATTTTTTTCTTCTTCTATTGGCACAAAATCTCGTGAAAGAAATGCAATTTCAAATAATGAAACATTTATCCTCTGCATATCTTAAAATTATTTCCCAAATGGGAAATTCTACATAATATGTTTTACGCTAATGTGTTTGCCAAAACGCATTAAAGGCATTCGCGCCAATTACAGCTTTTTACTATAAAGACAAAGAAGGAAAATTAAAACTAGCGATGAGAATTTTCTTAAACTTTGCATGATTATAGAGAATCACACTAGAAACAAATTATGGGATAAAAAATGGGGTCACTATTTCACTTTCTGAGTTGTTTGCCCCTGAAAGTCAGTGGTTTTTTTTGTTTTTGTTTTTTTTAATCATTTCTGCCATTTTCAATGGTCTTTCTCTTCACCAAGTCCCTATACTGTTATTAGCATGATGTCATTTGCATCATCCCCTGGTCGAGTGGTTAGAGCGTCTGCCTTGGAGGCGGGAGGTCGTGGGTTCGATCCTCGGCCGCGACATTCCAAACTTGTTAGCGCTCAGTTCATAAGGTTAGTTCCAGGATTGGGTGGCCCAGTGTCAGGATAATGTGACTGGGTGTGGTATCATTTTATATGTTAACGTCTTGATACTAGAGGGCGGCAGCACTATACCTGTCTCAAGTAGACCTAGTCTCCAAATGAACGAAATACTGTCAACGGGCCGTTGAACCCACCAAACAAATGTAATTTGCATTTCACATGCATATTTAAGCAATGTGTCACAGTTTACAGTCATGCAGATAGCAGAGTATGTATACATCGTTGTAGAAATGAAAGACTTGCACAGTGTTGAATTCGGTATGGTGGAGTATTATGGTCTGGGTGGGATAATATGGAACCAGAAAACGGATTTGGTCATAATCTAAGGTAATATGAATACCCAACGCTATATCAACATAAGGTCATTATCTAAGGTAATATGAATACCCAACGCTATAGCAACATAAGGTCATTATCTAAGGTAATATGAATACCCAACGCTATAGCAACATTAGGTCATTATCTAAGGTAATATGAATACCCAACGCTATAGCAACATAAGGTCATTATCTAAGGTAATATGAATACCCAACGCTATAGCAACATTAGGTCATTATCTAAGGTTATATGAATGCCCAACGCTATATCAACATTAGGTCATTATCTAAGGTAATATGAATACCCAACGCTATAGCAACATTAGGTCATTATCTAAGGTAATATGAATGCCCAACGCTATAGCAACATAAGGTCATTATCTAAGGTAATATGAATGCCCAACGCTATATCAACATTAGGTCATTATCTAAGGTAATATGAATGCCCAACGCTATATCAACATTAGGTCATTATCTAAGGTAATATGAATGCCCAACGCTATATCAGCATAAGGTCATTATCTAAGGTAATATGAATACCCAACGCTATATCAACATTAGGTCATTATCTAAGGTAATATGAATACCCAACGCTATAGCAACATAAGGTCATTATCTAAGGTAATATGAATGCCCAACGCTATATCAACATTAGGTCATTATCTAAGGTAATATGAATGCCCAACGCTATAGCAACATAAGGTCATTATCTAAGGTAATATGAATGCCCAACGCTATAGCAACATAAGGTCATTATCTAAGGTAATATGAATACCTAACGCTATATCAACATTAGGTCATTATCTAAGGTAATATGAATACCCAACGCTATATCAACATTAGGTCATTATCTAAGGTAATATGAATACCCAACGCTATAGCAACATTAGGTCATTATCTAAGGTAATATGAATGCCCAACGCTATAGCAACATAAGGTCATTATCTAAGGTAATATGAATACAAACGCTATATCAACATTAGGTCATTATCTAAGGTAATATGAATACCCAACGCTATATCAACATTAGGTCATTATCTAAGGTAATATGAATACCCAACGCTATATCAACATAAGGTCATTATCTAAGGTAATATGAATGCCCAACGCTATATCAACATTAGGTCATTATGCCCAACGCTATATCAACATTAGGTCATTATCTAGGTAATATGAATGCCCAACGCTATATCAACATTAGGTCATTATCTACGGTAATATGAATGCCCAACGCTATATCAACATTAGGTCATTATCTAAGGTAATATGAATACCCAACGCTATATCAACATAAGGTCATTATCTAAGGTAATATGAATACCCAACGCTATATCAACATTAGGTCATTATCTAAGGTAATATGAATACCCAACGCTATATCAACATTAGGTCATTATCTAAGGTAATATGAATACCCAACGCTATATCAACATTAGGTCATTATCTAAGGTAATATGAATACCCAACGCTATATCAACATAAGGTCATTATCTAAGGTAATATGAATACCCAACGCTATAGCAACATTAGGTCATTATCTAATATAAAATGAATACCCAACGCATTAATAGGCATACAGTAAGGTCCAACGCTTATCTAAGGTAAATATTGAATACCCAACGCTATATCAAATGTCTTATCTAGGTAATGATACCACGCTATTCAAATAGGTCTTATCTAAGTAATGAATACCCAACGCTATATCAACATAAGGTCATTATCTAAGGTAATATGAATGCCCAACGCTATAGCAACATAAGGTCATTATCTAAGGTAATATGAATACCCAACGCTATAGCAACATTAGGTCATTATCTAAGGTAATATGAATACCCAACGCTATATCAACATTAGGTCATTATCTACGGTAATATGAATACCCAACGCTATATCAACATTAGGTCATTATCTAAGGTAATATGAATACCCAACGCTATATCAACATTAGGCCATTATCTGTATCCCCGGACAAGAACCTCATGGAACACATATGGGATAAAACTTGTTGAAGAACCATGTCAAATCATCGAATCGATATCATGTGTATTCCTTATTGAATGACAACATATTCAAAAAGCACTTACGCAACATTTCGTCATGCAGTTTGTGTAGCATTTTGGTGTACTCTGTCAGTTCTTAATATCTGTACTGAACCAGACTTAGTTTTCAGGAATTATCATGTTTACCCTTTGGCGTTTAATTAACTCAGATAAAATGCATTTTCTGATTTTGTCCAGAAAAAAATAATACGCACAACTTAATATGACATTGAAAAAATTGATTAAAACATTAATTAACCTAAATCATAACTATGATATGTACGGGTTTGAAGATGGTGCAATGTTTTTGTTTCCGGTCAGTGTATTTGAAACTGTTGACGATACAGACGGGGACGTAATGGCTACGAAAGCAAAAAAAAAAAAGGGAAAGGGAAAAAATACATGGAATTTGAGGATGCACTTTGGTTACAACATTATTTACTTAAAAATAATATGGATATAATAAATAATGTCGGCATAATTATTTAAATAGCTTAAGGTAAGCGGATCAACAAGTGTTAGAGAGCGTATGGAAACTGCTTAAATTACTAGTATTCATTACGAGACACAAGAGAGGGGTGTCAATTTTATATTCAATGGCTGACCTTCCTAAAGCTTCCTTTCAAACATCGACAGTCAGACAACAACGTCTGTATGAATTTGTTATATCAGAATCGATTTATTTACTTATAAGTTCATGTGGTAAATATACATTATTAGGTTTTCGCATCGCAGTGCGAAAACCTATTGTTCTTCTTCTGTTTTATTAGGTTTTCGCATCGCTTGCGAAAACCTATTGTTCTTCTTCTGTTTTATTTTTTTTTTTTTTTTTTTTTTTTTCCGTCTCTTTTTTGTGAACGGCATATCAACAAGATAGGAAACAGTCACAGTTCTGATTTTTTTACCAGTTTTGTCCTAGGATCTGAATTTGATCCTAACGTCGAGAAAATTTTCATTTTTGTCTTAATTTTGCCGCTAGGGGGCGTTTTGTAAAAGTGACTAAGGGCTAATAACTCTGTTATTTGAAGTCCGATTGAAATGCGGTTTTTTGCATTGCGTTCCTTGTCAGTTACTTAATAAAATATGATAGTTTTCAAAAAGTTGCGTATATATAACTTTCGTGCTACAGGAGGTTGAATGTTCGAATCTCGAAAA
Organism: Solen grandis; assembly: GCA_021229015.1. Taxonomy (NCBI): domain Eukaryota; kingdom Metazoa; phylum Mollusca; class Bivalvia; order Adapedonta; family Solenidae; genus Solen; species Solen grandis. The sequence goes on along the minus strand of CM037790.1, from coordinate 15,226,604 downwards.
AACTGTGAAATGAGGGTAGGTCTGCGAAAAATTTATCCACGTCTTTCAGGAATGAGATAGGAGAATTTTGTTTGTTGCATATGATTCGCAAGACATATACGCACAAAATATATAGTGTGGCGATTTTGAGGAATGCATGGTTTGTCCACAGTACGTGGTCAAACATAACCAATATTTTCGAAAAATCATCATTTTAAAAGCATGACTTTAAAATCATTTGAAGCTCCCGACTTTATTTTTTTGTTCAATCTTCATGAAATTTTCACATGTAATGTATAACTATGTCTTTAAGTTTTATATTATAAAAAATTTAAAATTGTATTGTAAAGGTCAAGGTCATATTAGGTTTATTGTATATCTATTCGGCTTGAAATAGCTCAAAACCTAAAAACAATTCATAAACAATATATGAACAAAATATTTATTTTTAAAAGAGTTCTTTCCAATGATGTTTAGATTTTGAAGATTGGACTTGATTTGGTTATTTTATGGCATTCTGAAGTTTGATCCTTTCAAAAATCATTGTATTAAAGCATTACTTAAAACATTTGCAGCTCCTGACTTTATTTTTTGTTCAATCTTCATGAAATTTTCACATGTTATGTATGACTATGTCATTAAATTTCATATAATAAAAAAGTTTAAAATGTATTGTAAAGGTCAAGGTCATATTAGGATTATTGTATATCTATTTTGCTTGAAATAGCTCAAAACCTAAAAACAATTCATAAACAATATATGAACAAAATATTTAGTTTTAAAAGAGTTCTTTTAATGATGTTTAGATTTTGAAGATCGGCCTTGATTTGGTCATTTTATGGCAGTCTGAAGTTTGATTCTTTCAGGAATCATTGTATTAAAGCATGACTTAAATCATTTGCAGCTGACAGGTAATACTCAAAAATATTCTTTTGGGTAAAAAGTTTGTTTAAACATTGCGACAAAATTGTTTGAAAGATCGCTGTTAACAGTATCAACAAGCCATTGAACGAAGATATGTTTTTCGGATCATGCGACTCGTGAACTGAATATAAGTGCTTTCGCGAAAACCGATGATATCGCAATAGCGATTCTAGTTATTTTTCCGTCTCTTTTTTGTGAACGGCATATCAACAAGATAGGAAATAGTCACAGTTCTGATTTTTTTACCAGTTTTGTCCTAAGATCTGAATTTGATCCTAACGTCGAGAAAATTTTCATTTTTGTCTTAATTTTGCCGCTAGGGGGCGTTTTGTAAAAGTGACTAAGGGCTAATAACTCTGTTATTTGAAGTCCGATTGAAATGCGGTTTTTTGCATTGCGTTCCATGTCAGTTACTTAATAAAATATGATAGTTTTCAAAAAGTTGCGTATATATAACTTTCGTGCTACAGGAGGTTGAATGTTCGAATCTCGAAAAAACTGTGAAATGAGGGTAGGTCTGCGAAAAATTTATCCACGTCTTTCAGGAATGAGATAGAAGAATTTTGTTTGTTGCATATGATTCGCAAGACATATACGCACAAAATATATAGTGTGGCGATTTTGAGAAATGCATGGTTTGTCCACAGTATGCGGTCAAACTTTACCAATATTTTCGAAAAGTCAACATTTTCAAAGCATGACTTTTAATGTTATTTGCAGCTCCTGACTTTATTTTTTATTCAATCTTCATCATTTTTTCACTGTTAATGCAGTTTTATAAAACAAATAAAATCATGGAAAAAAAAATCAGCCATAATATGCAACGGTCAAGGTCATATACCAATTATTATTATTTTTATCGGCATAAAATAGCTACAAATCTAAAAATATTTTATAGAATGTATATGAACAAAAGTTTTAGTCTGTGAAGAGATCTTTTCATTGGTGTTTAGATTTTGAAGATCGGACTTCATTTGATCAAATGACCACAGTCCAAAGTTTGATCCTCTTATCAAACAATTGTATATCCATACGTTTCCTCTTTTTCGCTGCTCCTGACTTTATTTTTTGTTCAATCTTCATCATTATTTCACTGTTTATGCATTTTTATAAAACAAATAAATTCATAGAAAAAAAATCAAGCATAATATGCAAAGGTCAAGGTCATATACCAATTATTATTATTTTTATCGGCATAAAATAGCTCCAAATCTAAAAATATTTTATAGAAAGTATATGAACAAAAGTTTTAGTTCTTTAAGAGCTCTTTCCAGTGATGTTTAGTTTTTGAAGATCGGACTTGATTTGGTCATATTACGGCAGTCCAAAGTTTGATCCTTTTTTGGAATAATTGTAAATCAGTTTTTATGCTTCAAATTGTGATATATAAGAAATAGAATGTTCGACTAGTGCGACTTGCGTACTTGATTGAACTATTTGCTGCATTGCTAGGTACCTAATGGAAAAATTGTAATCAATTTTGTTTCTCATTTTGCCGCTAGGGGGCGCTTAGCTTGAAAGCACTTTTCTACTTACAACTCAAAAAGTTAAAGCCTGATCTAAATGCGGTTTATTGCATTATGTTTCTTGTTGATAGCCTAATAAAATATGATAGTTTCTAGGTATGAGTGGCTGAAACTTTTTGAGCTAGTAACGGAAGGTTGAAAGTTCGAACCTCGCAAAAAACTGTGCAGATGAGGGTATGTGTACGAAAAACCTCTCCGTTTTTGTTAGACATCAGATAGAAGAATTCTGTTTGCTGCAAATGATTTGCAAGACATATACGCACAAAATATATGGGGTAGCGAATTTAATAAATACATGGTTTGTCCTCTAGAAACGGTCAAACTTCACTAAATTTTAGGAAAAATTAAAATTTCGAAAAGATGTTTTTTGTCGCTCCTGACTTTATTTTTAGTTCATTCTTCATGATATTTTCACAAGTTATGTATTGTTATGTTTTAAAGGGCCTCACAATTAAAAAGTTAAAATGAAATTTCAAAGGTCAAGGTCATATTACGATAATTGTGTTTTTATTCGGCTCCGAATAGCTCCAAAACAAAAAATATTTTATTGAAAGTATATAAACAAAAGTTTTAGTTCTTGAATAGCCCTTTCCAGTGATGTTTAGGTTTTGAAGATCGGACTTGATTTGGTCATATTACGGCAGTCCAAAGTTTGATCCTTTTTTGGAATAATTGTAAATCAGTTTTTATGCTTTAAATTGTGATATATAAGGAATAGAATGTTCGACTAGTGCGACCTGTATGCTTCATTGAACCATTTGCTGCATTTCTAGGTACCTAATAGTAAAATTTTACTCAATTTTGTTTCTCATTTTGCTGCTAGGGGGCGCTTGGCTTGAAATCACCCTTTATTACTAAAATGATTAAAGTCTGATTTTTATGCAATTTTTTGCATTCTCTTCCTTGGTGACATCAATTTGAAACAACACTAAAATATTTATGCGATATTTCATGAAAATGATAGTAATTCAATGCAACATTAGTTCGTTATAATGTTAAGTGGCATATCGCATTGTCGCGTGTCATTTTATACTGTTGTGTGTCGTTTGCAATTGTTGTTTATCGAGTACAATTGTCGTATGTCATCCTCATAAAGCAACACACACATATAATGTTGCAGTACCCGAAGTCTGTAAAAAAAGTTTTCAAGTTTGCGACTACATTACAGACAGGTAATACTTAGAAGTATTCTTCTTGGTAAAAAGTCTGCTTAAACATTGCGACAAAAATGTTTGAAAGATCACTGTATTCAACAGTATTCAAAAAGCCATTGAACGAAGAAATATGTTTTTCGAAACATGTGACTCGTGAACTGAATGGAATTGCTTTTGCGAAAACCGATGATATCGCATTAGCGATTCTAGTTAGGTTTTCGCATCGCTTGCGAAAACCTATTGTTCTTCTTCTGTTTTATTTTTATTGGGTTTTCGCATCGCAGTGCGAAAACCCTTTGTTCTCGTTCTGTTTCTTTTTTTTTTTTTTTTTTTTTTTATTTTTCTAACCCTTTTTTGTGAACGGCATAGCTCCGAGGTGAGAAAAGCCACATCTATGAAACTTTTATCAGTAATAACCACGTATTTGAAGATGATCCTAACGTCGAGATAATTTTCATTTTTGCTTTGATTTTCCCGCCAGGGGGCGTTTTATATGAAAATGTTTAATAAGCAATATCTCCATTATTTGTGGTCCGATTCAAATGCGGTTTTTGCACAATGTTCCTTGTAAATACCCCAATAAAAGATGATAGGTTCCAAAAATTTGCGTATATAAAACTTTCGTGCTACAGGAAGTTGAAAGTTCGAATCTCGAAAAAAACTGTGAAATAAGGGTAGGTCTACCAAAAACGTGCCCATTTTATTCCGAGATGAGATAGAAGAATTTTGTTTGTTGCATATGATTTGCAAGGCAAATACGCACAAAATATATGGGGTGGCGATTTTGAGAAATGCATGGTTTGTCCACAGTACGCGGTCAAACATAACCAATATTTTCGAAAAATCAACATTTTAAAAGCATGACTTTTAAGGTTATTTGCAGCTCCTGACTTTATTTTTTGTTCAATCTTCATCATTTTTTCACTGTTAATGCATTTTTATCAAACAAATAAAATCATAGAAAAATAAATCACCCATAATATGCAAAGGTCAAGGTCATATACCAATTATTATTATTTATATCGGCATAAAATACCTCAAAATCTAAAAATATTTTATAGAAAGTATATGAACAAAAGTTTGAGGTTGTGAGGAGATCTTTCCATAAATGTTTAGTTTTTGAAGATCGGACTTCATTTGATCAAATGACCACAGTCCAAAGTTTGATCCTCTTATCAAACAATTGTATATCCATATGTTTCCTCTTTTTTGCTGCTCCTGACTTTATTTTTTGTTCAATCTTCATCATTATTTCACTGTTTATGCATTTTTATTAAACAAATAAAATCCTAGAAAAAAAAAACAAGCATGATATGCAAAGGTCAAGGTCATATACCAATTATTATTATTTTTATCGGCATAACATAGCTCCAAATCTAAAAACATTTTATAGAAAGTATATGAACAAAAGTTTTAGTCTGTGAAGAGATCTTTCCATTGGTGTTTAGTTTTTGAAGATCGGACTTCATTTGATCAAATGACCACAGTCCAAAGTTTGATCCTTTTATCAAACAATTGTAAATCCGTATGTTTCCTCTTTTTTGCAGCTCCTGACTTTTTTTTTTGTTCAATCTTCATCATATTTTCACTGTTTATGCATTTAAATAATACAAACAAATTAATATAAATAACGATGAAAATATGCAAAGGTCAAGGTCATAATACCGATTATGTTTATTTTTATCGGCACAAAACAGCTTCAAATCTAAAAATATTTTAAAGAAGGTATATAAACAAATGTTTGAGTTTGTGAAGAGATCTTTCCATTGCTGTTTAGTTTTTGAAGATCGGACTTCATTTGATAAAATTACTACAGTCGAAAGTTTGATCCTTTTATCAAACAATTGTAAATCCATATGTTGCTTCATTTTTGCAGCTCCTGACTTTATTTTTGTTCAATCTTCATCATTTTTTCACTGTTTATGCATTTAAATCATACAAATAAACTCATAGTAAATAACGATGAAAATATGCAAAGGTCAAGGTCATAATACCGATTATTTTTATCGGTACAAAATAGCTTCAAATCTAGAAATCATTAAAGGTATATAACAAAAGTTCTAGTTCGTGAAGAGATCGTTCTAATGATGTTTAGTTTTTGAAGATCGGACTTAATTTGATCAATTAACAAAATATTCGAATAAAGTTAATATCAATCAATTATGTCTGCAGTTGAAACCAGTACTCTTACTAGTCAAGTTAAAAGCGAAAACCAAGATGCCGCTTTGCGGTTCTAGTTATTATTATTTTTCTAACCCTTTTTTGTGAACGGCATATCACCATGATAGAAAAAAGCCACAATTATGAAATTTTTACCAGTTCCTTATATTTATCTGAACTTGATCCTAACGTTGAGAAAATTTTCATTTTTGTCTTATTTTTGCCGCTAGGGGGCGCTTTGAAAAAAATCAACAAATGCTAATAACTCTGTTATTTGAGGTCCGATTCAGATGTGGTTTTTTGCATTGTGTTCCTTGTCAAAATCCTAATCAAATATGATAGGTTTCAAAAATCTGCGTATATAAAACTTTTTGACTATGGAAGGTTGAAAGTTCGAACCTCGCAAAAAACAGTGAAAATGAGGGTAGGTCTACGAAAAAAGTGCCCATTTTTATTGGAATTGAGATAGAAGAATTTTGTTTGTTGCATATGATTTGCAAGACATATACGCACAAAATATATGGGGTGGCGAATTCGGGAAATGCATGGTTTGTCCACAGTACGCGGTCAAACTTAACCAATATTTTCGAAAAATCAACATTTTCAAAGCATGACTGTTAAGATTTTTTTCTATGAAATTTTCACATTTTATGTAAAACTATGTTCTTAAGTGTCACATAATATAACAAGAGGGCCAAGATGGCCCTGTGTCGCTCACCTGAGTAAGATGGCTGTGTTAGGCATAATGACAAAAAATCTAGCATCTAAAAGTGTTTTTCTAACATTTGACTAAGTGACCTACATATTGATCCTACCTGAATTTGCACTCAACTGGGAATTCATACAGTCATCATTCATATTAAGTTTAATGAAGACTGGGACAAAAATGTAGGCCTCTAGAGTGTTCACAAGGTTTTTCTTAGATTTGACCTGGTGACCTAGTTTTTGATCCCACATGACCCAATTTAAAACTCATGCAAGATATCATGTAGACAAACATCCTGACCAAAATTTATGAAGATTAGGCCAAAACTGTGGCCTGTAGAGTGTTCACAAGGTTTTTCTAAGATTTGACCGGGTGACCTAGTTTTTGACCCCACCTTACCCATTTTCGAACTCATCCAAGATATCATATAGACAAACACCCTGACCATTTTTATGAAGATTGGGCAAAACTGTGGCCTGTAGAGTGTTCGCAAGGTTTTTCTAAGATTTGACCTGGTGTTCGAACTCATCTGAGTTATCTTGTAGACAAACATCCTGACCAAGTTTCATGAAGATTGGGCCAAAATTGTGGCCTTAGAGTGTTCACAAAGGTTTTTCTAAGATTTGACCTCGTGACCTAGTTTTTGACCCCACATGACCCAATATCGAACTCATCCAAGATATCATGTAGACAAATATCCTGGCCAAATTTTATGAAGATTGGGCTACAACTGTGGCCTCTAGAGTGTTCACAAGGTTTTTCAAGGATTTGACCTAGTGACCTAGTTTTTGACCCCACATGACCCAATTTCGAACTCATCCGAGATATCATGTAGACAAACATCCTGATTAAGTATCATGAAGATTGGGCCAAATTTGTGGCCTCTAGAGTGCTCACAAGGTTTTTCAAGATTTGACCTGTGACCTAGTTTTTGACCCCACATGACCCAATTTTGAACTCATCCGAGATATCATGTAGACAAATATCCTGACCAAATTTTATGAAGATTGGGCTAAAACTGTGGCCTCTAGAGTGTTCACAAGGTTTTTCAAGGATTTGACCTAGTGACCTAGTTTTTGACCCCACATGACCCAATTTCGAACTATCCGAGATATCATGTAGACAAACATCCTGAAAGTTTCATGAAGATTGGGCCAAAGGCCAACCGAGATATCATGTAGACAAACATCCTGACCAAGTTTCATGAAGATTGGGCCAAAACTGTGGCCTCTAGAGTGTTCACAAGCAATTGTTGACGACGGACGACGCACGACGCACGACGGACAAAAGGCGATCACAAAAGCTCACCCGAGCACAAGTGCTCAGGTGAGCTAAAAAGTAAAAATGTATTGTAAAGGTCAAGGTCATATTAGGATAATTGTATATCAATTCGGCTTGAAATAGCTCAAAATCAAAAAACAATTCATAAACAATATATGAACAAAAGTTTTAGTTTTAGAAAAGTTCTTTCTAATGATGTTTAGATTTTGAAGATCGGACTTGATTTGGTCATTTTACGGCAGTCCAAAGTTTGATCCTTTTTTTCGAATAATCAAATTTTGATACATAAGAATAAAAAGTTTAATTTGTGCGACTAGTATACTTGATTGAACTATTTACTGCTTTGCTAGGTACCTAATGGTAAAATTTTAATCTATTTTCTTTCTCATTTTGCCGCTAGGGGGCGCTTTTCTTGAAATCATTCTTTTGCTTATAACTCAAAAAGTTGAAGTTCGGTTCGAATGCGGTTTTTTGCATTCTGTTCCCTGTTGATAGCCTAATAACATTTGATAGGAATCGAGAGACCGTGTGGCTGAAAGCTTTTGAGCTACGGAAGGTTGAATGTTCGAACCTCGCAAAAAAAAAAACAATAAAAAAAACCTGTGCAAATGAGGGTAGGTCTACGAAAAACCTATCCGTTTTTTTTTTAGAAATCAGATTGAAGAATTCCGTCTCCTGCATACCATTTGAAAGACGTATACACACAAAATATATGGGGTGGCGAATTTAAGAAATGCGTGGTTTGTCCACTAGAAACGGTCAAACTTCACTTAAATTTAGGAAAAATTATAATTCCAAAAACATGTTTTTTTTTGTCGCTCCTGGCTTTATGTTTTGTTTATTCGTCATGAAATTTTTACACGTTATGGTTTGTTAAGTTTGAAAGGGCCTCACAATTAAAAAGTTAACAAAACATTGAAAAGGTCAAGGTCATATTACGATAAGTGTGTTTTTATTCGGCCCGAAAGTGCTCCAAATCTAAAAAATATTTCATTGCGAGTATTGAACAAAAGTTTTAGTTCTAAATAGTTCTTTCGTATAATGTTTAGTTTTTGAAGATCGGACTTGATCTGTTCATTTTACGGCAGTCCAAAGTTTGATCCTTTTTTGGAATAATTGTTAATCAGTTTTTATGCTTGAAATTGTGATATATAAGAAAAAGAATGTTCGACTAGTGCGACTTATATACTTGTTTGAACTATTTGCTGTTTTTGCAATTTTGTTTCTCATTTTGCCGCTAGAGGGCGTTTTGCTTAAAATCACTCTTTTGCTTATAACTCAAAACGTTAAAGTCTGATTGAAATGCGGTTTTCAGCATTTTGTTCCTTGTTGACAGTACCAAAAATGTGATGGATTTCAAAGGATAGAGTATGGGAAAATATTTGCGCTAGAAGAGTTTGAATGTTCTAACATTGAAAAAAAAAAAAAGAAAAAAAAATTGCTAATGAGAGTAGGTCTTCAAAAAACCTTTTGTTTTTTAATTAAAATTGAGTTGAAATAAAGTGTTCAAGTTGATTAGGTTAAAAGCGAAAACCGAGATACCGCTTGCGGTTCTAGTTTTTAGGTTTTCGCATCGCTTGCGAAAACCTATTGTTCTTCTTCTGTTTTATTTTTTTTTTTTTTATTATTATTTTTCCGTCTCTTTTTTGTGAACGGCATATCAACAAGATAGGAAACAGTCACAGTTCTGATTTTTTTACCAGTTTTGTCCTAGGATCTGAATTTGATCCTAACGTCGAGAAAATTTTCATTTTTGTCTTAATTTTGCCGCTAGGGGGCGTTTTGTAAAAGTGACTAAGGGCTAATAACTCTGTTATTTGAAGTCCGATTGAAATGCGGTTTTTTGCACTGCGTTCCTTGTCAGTTACTTAAAAAAATATGATAGTTTCCAAAAAGTTGCGTATATATAACTTTCGTGCTACAGGAGGTTGAATGTTCGAATCTCGAAAAAACTGTGAAATGAGGGTAGGTCTGCGAAAAATTTATCCACGTCTTTCAGGAATGAGATAGGAGAATTTTGTTTGTTGCATATGATTCGCAAGACATATACACACAAAATATATAGTGTGGCGATTTTGAGAAATGCATGGTTTGTCCACAGTATGCGGTCAAACTTTACCAATATTTTCGAAAAGTCAACATTTTCAAAGCATGACTTTTAATGTTATTTGCAGCTCCTGACTTTATTTTTTATTCAATCTTCATCATTTTTTCACTGTTAATGCAGTTTTATAAAACAAATAAAATCATGGGGAAAAAAATCAGCCATAATATGCAACGGTCAAGGTCATATACCAATTATTATTATTTTTATCGGCATAAAATACCTCAAAATCTAAAAATATTTTATAGAATGTATATGAACAAAAGTTTTAGTTCTTTAAGAGCTCTTTCCAGTGATGTTTAGTTTTTGAAGATCGGACTTGATTTGGTCATATTACGGCAGTCCAAAGTTTGATCCTTTTTTGGAATAATTGTAAATCAGTTTTTATGCTTCAAATTGTGATATATAAGAAATAGAATGTTCGACTAGTGCGACTTGCGTACTTGATTGAACTATTTGCTGCATTGCTAGGTACCTAATGGAAAAATTGTAATCAATTTTGTTTCTCATTTTGCCGCTAGGGGGCGCTTAGCTTGAAAGCACTCTTCTACTTATAACTCAAAAACTTAAAGCCTGATCCAAATGCAGTTTATTGCATTATGTTTCTTGTTGATAGCCTAATAAAATATGATAGTTTCTAGGTATGAGTGGCTGAAACTTTTTGAGCTAGCAACGGAAGGTTGAAAGTTCGAACCTCGCAAAAAACTGTGCAGATGAGGGTATGTGTACGAAAAACCTATCCGTTTTTGTTAGACATCAGATAGAAGAATTATGTTTGCTGCAAATGATTTGCAAGACATATACGCACAAAATATATGGGGTAGCGAATTTAATAAATGCATGGTTTGTCCTCTAGAAACGGTCAAACTTCACTAAATTTTAGGAAAAATTAAAATTTCGAAAAGATGTTTTTTGTCGCTCCTGACTTTATTTTTAGTTCATTCTTCATGATATTTTCACAAGTTATGTATTGTTATGTTTTAAAGGGCCTCACAATTAAAAAGTTAAAATGAAATTTCAAAGGTCAAGGTCATATTACGATAATTGTGTTTTTATTCGGCTCCGAATAGCTCCAAAACAAAAAATATTTTATTGAAAGTATATAAACAAAAGTTTTAGTTCTTGAATAGCCCTTTCCAGTGATGTTTAGGTTTTGAAGATCGGACTTGATTTGGTCATATTACGGCAGTCCAAAGTTTGATCCTTTTTTGGAATAATTGTAAATCAGTTTTTATGCTTCAAATTGTGATATATAAGGAATAGAATGTTCGACTAGTGCGACTTGTATGCTTCATTGAACCATTTGCTGCATTTCTAGGTACCTAATAGTAAAATTTTACTCAATTTTGTTTCTCATTTTGCTGCTAGGGGGCGCTTGGCTTGAAATCACCCTTTATTACTAAAATGATTAAAGTCTGATTTTTATGCAATTTTTTGCATTCTGTTCCTTGGTGACATCAATTTGAAACAACACTAAAATATTTATGCGATATTTCATGAAAATGATAGTAATTCAATGCAACATTAGTTCGTTATAATGTTAAGTGGCATATCGCATTGTCGCGTGTCATTTTATACTGTTGTGTGTCCTTTGCAATTGTTGTTTATCGAGTACAATTGTCGTATGTCATCCTCATAAAGCAACACACACATATAATGTTGCAGTACCCGAAGTTTGTAAAAAAAGTTTTCAAGTTTGCGACTACATTACACACAGGTAATACTTAGAAGTATTCTTCTTGGTAAAAAGTCTGCTTAAACATTGCGACAAAAATGTTTGAAAGATCACTGTATTCAACAGTATTCAAAAAGCCATTGAATGAAGAAATATGTTTTTCGAAACATGTGACTCGTGAACTGAATGGAATTGCTTTTGCGAAAACCGATGATATCGCATTAGCGATTCTAGTTTTTTATTATTTTTCTAACCTTTTTTTGTGAACGGCATATCACCATGATAGAAAAAAGTCACATGTATGAAATTTTTATCAGTTATTACCACGTATTTGAAAATGATCCTAACGTTGAGAAAATTTTCATTTATGTCTTACTTTTCCCGCCAGGGGGCGTTTTGCATGAAATTTATTAATGGCTAATAACTCACTTATTTGAGGTCCGATTCAAATGCGGTTTTTTGCATTCTGTTCCTTGTTGATAGCCAAATAAAATATGATAGGTTTCGAGGGTACGTGTCGCTGAAAGTATTTGAGCTACAGAAGGTTGAAAGTTCGAACCTCGCAAAAAACTGTGCAAATGAGGGTAGGTCTACGAAAAACCTATCCATTTTTGTTAGAGATCAGATAGAAGAATTCTGTTTGCTGCAAATGATTTGCAAGACATATACGCACAAAATATATGGGGTGGCGAATTTAGGAAATGTATGGTTTGTCCTCTGGAAACGGTCAAACTTCACTAAATTTTAGGAAAATTTAAAGTTTCAAAAACATGTTTTTTATCGCTTCTGACTGTATTTTTTGTTAATTCTTCATGATATTTTCACAAGTTATGTATTGTTATGTCTGAAAGGGGATCACAATTAAAAAGTTAAAAAATAAATGAAAAGGTCAAGGTCATATTACGATTATTGTGTTTTTATTCGGCCACAAATAGCTCCAAAACTAACAATATTTCATTGAGAGTATATGAACAAAAGTTTTAGTTCTTAAAGAGTTCTTTCCAATGATGTTTAGTTTTTGAAGATCGGACTTGATTTGGTCATTATACGGCAGTCCAAAGTTTGATCCTTTTTGGGAATAATTGTAAATCAGGTTTTATGCTTCAAATTCTGATACATAAGAATAAAAAGTTTGACTTGTGGACTAGTATACTTGATTGAACTATTTGCTGCTTTGCTAGGTACCTAACAGTAAAATTTTAATCAATTTTGTTTCTCATTTTGCCGCTAGGGGGCGCTATTTTTGAAATCATTCTTTTGCTTATAACTCAAAAAGTTGAAGTCCGATTCGAATGCGGTTTTTTGCATTCTGTTCCTTGTTGATAGCCTAATAAAATATGATAGGATTCGAGGGTCCGTGTGGCTGAAAGCTTTTGAGCTACGGCATGTTGAATGTTCGAACCTCGCAAAAAACTGTGCAAATGAGGGTAGGTCTACGAAAAACCTATCCATTTTTGTTAAAGATCAGATAGAAGAATTCTGTTTGCTGCAAATGATTTGCAAGACATATACGCACAAAATATATGGGGTGGCGAATTTAGGAAATGTATGGTTTGTCCTCTGGAAACGGTCAAACTTCACTAAATTTTAGGAAAATTTAAAGTTTCAAAAACATGTTTTTTATCGCTTCTGACTGTATTTTTTGTTAATTCTTCATGATATTTTCACAAGTTATGTATTGTTATGTCTGAAAGGGGATCACAATTAAAAAGTTAAAAAATAAATGAAAAGGTCAAGGTCATATTACGATTATTGTGTTTTTATTCGGCCACAAATAGCTCCAAAACTAACAATATTTCATTGAGAGTATATGAACAAAAGTTTTAGTTCTTGAAGAGTTCTTTTCAATGATGTTTAGTTTTTGAAGATCGGACTTGATTTGGTCATTATACGGCAGTCCAAAATTTGATCCTTTTTGGGAATAATTGTAAATCAGGTTTTATGCTTCAAATTCTGATACATAAGAATAGAATGTTTGACATGTGCGACTAATATACTTGATTGAACTATTTGCTGCTTTGCTAGGTACCTAACAGTAAAATTTTAATCAATTTTCTTTCTCATTTTGCCGCTAGGGGGCGCTTTTTTTTAAATCATTCTTTTGCTTATAACTCAAAAAGTTGAAGTCCGATTCGAATGCGGTTTTTTGCATTCTGTTCCCTGTTGATAGCCTAATAAAATATGATAGGATTCGAGGGTCCGTGTGGCTGAAAGCTTTTGAGCTACGGAAGGTTGAATGTTCGAACCTCGCAAAAGAAAACTATGCAAATGAGGGTAGGTCTTCAAAGTGCCCATTTTTATTGGAATTGAGATAAAAGAATTTTGTTTGTTGCATATGATATGCAAGACATATACGCACAAAATATATGGGGTGGCGAATTCGGGAAATGCATGGTTTGTCCATAGTAGGCGGTCAAACTTAACCAAATTTTCGAAAAATCAACATTTTCAAAGCATGACTGTTAAGATTTTTTGCAGCTCCTGACTTTATTTTTAGTTCAATTTCTATGATATTTTCACATTTAATGTAAAACTATGTTCTTAAGTGTCACATAATATAAAACGTAAAAATGTATTGTAAAGGTCAAGGTCATATTAGGATAATTGTATATCAATTCGGCTTGAAATAGCTCAAAATCAAAAAACAATTCATAAAAATATATGAACAAAATATTTAGTTTCAGAAAAGTTCTTTCTAATGATGTTTAGATTTTGAAGATCGGACTTGATTTGGTCATTTTACGGCAGTCCAAAGTTTGATCCTTTTTTGGAATAATTGTAAATCAGGATTTATGCTTCAAAATGTGATGTATAAGAAATAGAATGTTCGACTAGTGCGATTTGTATATTTAATTGAACTATTTGCCACATTGCTAGGTACCTAATGGTAAAATTTTAATCAATTTTGTTTCTCATTTTGCTGCTAGGGGGCGCATCGCATGAAAGCACTTTTCTACTTATAATTCAAAATGTTGAAGTCTGATCCATATGCGGTTTGTTGCATTGTGTTCCTTGTTGATAGCCTAATAAAGTATGATAGTTTCTAGGTATGAGTGGATGAGTGGCTAAAACTTTTTGAGCTACTAACGGAAGGTTGAAAGTTCGAACCTCGCAAAAAACTGTGCAGATGAGGGTAGGTCTACGAAAAACCTATCCATTTTTGTTAGAGATCAGATAGAAGAATTCTGTTTGCTGCAAATGATTTGAAAGACATATACGCACAAAATATATGAGGTGGCGAATTTAAGAAATGCATGGTTTGTCCTCTAGAAAATGCCAAACTTCACTAAATTTTAGGAAAATTTAAAATTTCAAAAACATGCTTTTTTGTCGCCCCTGACTTTATTTTTAGTTCATTCTTCATGAAATTTTCACAAGTTATGTATTGTTACGTTTAAAAGGGCCTCACAATTAAAAAGTTAAAAAAAAAACATTGAAAAGGTCAAGGTCATATTACGATAATTGTGTTTTTATTCGGCCCCAAAGTGCTCCAAATCTAAAAATATTTCATTGAGAGTATATGAACAAAAGTTTTAGTTCTAAATAGTTCTTCCTATAATGTTTAGTTTTTGAAGATCGGACTTGATCTTTTCATTTTACGACAATCCAAAGTTTGATCCTTTTTTTTGAATAATTGTTATTCAGTTTTTATGCTTAAAAATGTGATATAAAAGAAAAAGAATGTTCGATTAGTGCGACTTATATACTTGTTTGAACTATTAGCTGAATTTCTAGGTACCTAATTGTAAAATTTTTATCATTTTTTTTCTCATTTTGCCGTTAGAGGGCGCTTTGCTTAAAATCACTCTTTTGCCTATAACTCAAAACGTTAAAGGCTAATTGAAATGCGGTTTTCAGCATTTTGTTCCTTGTACCACAGAATGTGATGATTTCAAAGTATAGGGTATGGGGAAATATTTGCGCTAGAGGAGTTTGAATGTTCTAACATTAAAAAAAAAAAAAAAAAAAAAAAATTGCAAATGAGAGTAGGTCTTCAAAAAACCTTTGCGTTCTGTTTCATATTGAAAATTGTGGCTGAGTTGAAATAAAGTGTTCAAGTTGATTAGGTTAAAAGCGAAAACCAAGATACCGCTTGCGGTTCTAGTTAGGTTTTCGCATCGCTTGCGAAAACCTATTGTTCTTCTTCTGTTTTATTAGGTTTTCGCATCGCTTGCGAAAACCTATTGTTCTTCTTCTGTTTTATTTTTTTTTTTATTTTTATTATTATTTTTCTAACCTTTTTTTGTGAACGGCATATCACCATGATAGAAAAAAGTCACATTTCTGATTTTTTTACCACTTTTGTCCTAAGATCTGAATTTGATCCTCACGTTGAGAAATTTTTCATTTTTGTCTTAGTTTTGCCGCTAGGTGGCGTTTTGTAAAAATGACTAAGGGCTAATAACTCTGTTATTTGAGGTCCGATTTAAATGCGTTTTTTTGTATTGTGTTCCTTGTCAGAAACTTAATAAAATATGATACGTTTCAATTATTTGCGTATATAAAACTTTCGTGCTACAGGAGGTTGAAAGTTCAAATCTCGAAAAAAACGATGAAATAAAGGTAGGTCTACGAAAAACGTGCCCATTTTTTTCAGAGATGAGATAGGAGAATTTTGTTTGTTGCATATGATTCGCAAGACACATACGCACAAAATATATGGTGTGGCGATTTTGAGAAATGCATGGTTTGTCAACAGTATGCGGTCAAACTTTACCAATATTTTCGAAAAATCAACATTTTAAAAGCATGACTTTTACGGTTATTTGCAGTTCCTGACTTTTTTTTTTATTCAATCTTCATCATTTTTTCACTGTTAATGCATTTTCATAAAACAAATAAAATAATAGAAAAAAAATCACATATAATATGCAAAGGTCAAGGTCATATACCAATTATTATTATTTATATCGGCATAAAATAGCTCCAAATCTAAAAATATTTTATAGAAAGTATATGAACAAAAGTTTTAGTCTGCGAAGAGATCTTTCCATTGGTGTTTACTTTTTGAAGATCGGACTTCATTTGATCAAATGACCACAGTCCAAATTTTGATCCTTTTATCAAACAATTGTAAATCCGTATGTTTCCTCTTTTTTGCTGCTCCTGACTTTAATTTTTGTTTAATCTTCATCATTATTTCACTGTTTATGCATTTTTATAAAACAAATAAAATCATAGAAAAAAATTCAAGCATAATATGCAAAGGTCAAGGTCATATATCAATTATTATTATTATTATCGGCATAAAATAGCTCCAAATCTAAAACTATTTTATAGAAAGTATATGAACAAAAGTTTTAGTCTGTGAAGAGGTATTTCCATTGGTATTTAGTTTTTGAAGATCGGACTTCATTTGATCAAATGACCACAGTCCAAAGTTTGATCCTTTTATCAAACAATTGTATATCCGTATGTTTCCTCTTTTTTGCTGCTCCTGACTTTATTTTTTGTTCAATCTTCATCATTATTTCACTGTTTATGCATTTTTATAAAACAAATAAAATCATAGAAAAAAAATCAAGCATTATATGCAAAGGTCAAGGTCATATACCAATAATTGTTATTTTAATCGGCATAAAATAGCTCCAAATCTAAAAATATTTATAGAAAGTATATGAACAAAAGTTTTCGTTTGTGAAGAGATCTTTCCATTGGTGTTTAGTTTTTGAAGATCGGACTTCATTTGATCAAATGACCACAGTCCAAAGTTTGATCCTTTTATCAAACAATTGTAAATCCATATGTTGCTTCTTTTTTGCAGCTCCTGACTTTATTTTTGTTCAATCTTCATCATTTTTCACTGTTTATGCATTTAAATAATACAAATAAACTCATAGAAACGAAAATCAAGCATAATATGCAAAGGTCAAGGTCATATACAAGTTATTGTTATTTTTATCGGCATAA
Organism: Solen grandis; assembly: GCA_021229015.1. Lineage (NCBI taxonomy): Eukaryota > Metazoa > Mollusca > Bivalvia > Adapedonta > Solenidae > Solen > Solen grandis. Next base: position 15,209,185 of record CM037790.1, on the reverse strand, counting down.
AATAGCTCCAAATCTAAAAATATTTTATAGAAAGTATATGAACAAAAGTTTTAGTCTGTGAAGAGATCTTTCAATTGGTGTTTAGTTTTTGAAGATCGGACTTCATTTGATCAAATGACCACAGTCCAAAGTTTGATCCTTTTATCAAACAATTGTAAATCCGTATGTTTCCTCTTTTTTGCTGCTCCTGACTTTAATTTTTGTTTAATCTTCATCATTATTTCACTGTTTATGCATTTTTATAAAACAAATAAAATCATAGAAAAAAGCAAGCATAATATGTCAAGGTCATATACCAATTATTGTCATTTTTATTTGCACAAAAAAGCCCCAAATCTAAAACGATCTAATATAATACGTTTCAATTTCTGTTGCTTAAAAAAGTGATTGAATTGCGAAAACCGATGATATCGCAATTCTGATTGCGATTCTAGTTTTTATTATTATTTTTCTAACCCTTTTTTGTGAACGGCATATCACCATGATAGAAAAAAGCCACAATTATGAAATTTTTACCAGTTCCTTATATTTATCTGAACTTGATCCTAACGTTGAGAAAATTTTCATTTTTGTCTTATTTTTGCCGCTAGGGGGCGCTTTGAAAAAAATCAACAAATGCTAATAACTCTGTTATTTGAGGTCCGATTCAGATGTAGTTTTTTGCATTGTGTTTCATGTCAAAAGCCTAATCAAATATGATAGGTTTCAAAAATCTGCGTATATAAAACTTTTTGACTACGGAAGGTTGAAAGTTCGAACTTCGCAAAAAACAGTGAAAATGAGGGTAGGTCTACAAAAAAAGTGCCCATTTTTATTGGAATTGTGATAAAAGAATTTTGTTTGTTGCACATGATTTGCAAGACATATACGCACAAAATATATGGGGTGGCGAATTAGGGAAATGCATGGTTTGTCCACAGTACGCGGTCAAACTTAACCAAATTTTCGAAAAATCAACATTTTCAAAGCATGACTGTTAAGATTTTTTGCAGCTCCTGACTTTATTTTTAGTTCAATTTCTATGAAACTTTCACATTTAATGTAAAACTATGTTCTTAAGTGTCACATAATATAAAAAGTAAAAAATTATTGTAAAGGTCAAGGTCATATTAGGATAATTGTATATCAATTCGGCTTGAAATAGCTCAAAATCAAAAAACAATTCATAAACAATATATTAACAAAAGATTTAGTTTCAGAAAAGTTCTTTCTAATGATGTTTAGATTTTGAAGATCGGACTTGATTTGGTCATTTTACGGCAGTCCAAACTTTGATCCTTTTTTGGAATAATTGTAAATCAGTTTTTATGCTTCAAAAGGTGATGTATAAGAAAAAGAATGTTCGACTAGTGCGATTTGTATATTTAATTGAACTATTTGCCACATTGCTAGGTACCTAATGGTAAAATTTTAATCAATTTTGTTTCTCATTTTGCTGCTAGGGGGCGCATGGCATGAAAGCACTTTTCTACTTATAATTCAAAATGTTGAAGTCTGATCCATATGCGGTTTGTTGCATTGTGTTCCTTGTTGATAGCCTAATAAAGTATGATAGTTTCTAGGTATGAGTGGATAAGTGGCTAAATCTTTTTGAGCTACTAACGGAAGGTTGAAAGTTCGAACCTCGCAAAAAACTGTGCAGATGAGGGTAGGTCTACGAAAAACCTATCCATTTTTGTTAGAGATCAGATAGAAGAATTCTGTTTGCTGCAAATGATTTGCAAGACATAAACGCACAAAATATATGGGGTGGCGAATTTAAGAAATGCATGGTTTGTCCTCTAGAAATCGTCAAACTTCACTAAATTTTAGGAAAAATCCAAATTTCTAAAACATGATTTTCGCTCCTGACTTTGTTTTTTGTTCATTCTTCATGATATTTTCACAAGTTATGTATTGTTATGTCTGAAAGGACCTCACAATTAAAAAGGTAAAAGAAATTGCAAAATTCAAGGGCATATTACGATTATTGTGTTTTTATTTTGCTCCAAATAGCTCCAAAACAAAAAATATTTCATTGAAAGTATATTAACAAAAGTTTTATTTCTTTAAGAGCCCTTTCCAGTGATGTTAAGTTTTTGAAGATCAGACTTGGTTTGGTCATTTACGGCAGTCCAAGTTTTGATCCTCTTTAGAACAATTGTAAATCAGTTTTTATGCTTCAAATTGTGATATATAAGGAATAGAATGTTTGACTAGTGCGACTTGTATACTTGATTGAACCATTTGCTGCATTGCTAGGTACCTAATAGTAAAATTTTAATCAGGTTTGGTTCTCATTTTGCCGCTTGGGGGCGATTAGCTTGAAATCACTATTAATAAATAAAAAAAAATGAAGTCTGATTTTTATGCGATTTATTTTGCATTCTGTTCTTCGGTGACATCAATTTTTGGTGACAAAAAAAGATAATGCGATATTTCATGAAAATGATAGTAATTCAATGCAACAGTTGTTCGTAATAGTGTTGAGTGGCATATTGCATTGTCGTGTGTCATTTTATACTGTTGTTTGTTGTTTGCAATTGTTGTTTATCGAATACAATTGTCATTTGTCTCCATCATAAAGCAAAACACACATATAACATTGCAGTACCCGAAGTCCGTAAAAAAAGTTTTCAAGTTTACGACTACATAACAGACAGGTAATACTCAAAAGTATTCTTCTTGGTAAAAAGTGATTATACATTGCGACAAAAATGTTTGAAAGATCACTGTTTACAGTATTCAACAAGCCATTGAACGAAGAAATAAGTTTTTCGAATCATGCGCTCTGAACTGAATGGAATTGCTTTCATGAAAACTGATGATATCGCGACTACATAACTGACAGGTAATACTCAATAATACTCTCTTGGGTAAAAAGTCTTCTTAAACATTGCGACAGAAACGTTTGAAAGATCACTGTTAACAGTATCAACAAGCCATTGAACGAAGAAATGTTTTTCGAATCATGCGACTCGTGAACTGAATGGAATTGCTTTTGCGAAAACCGATGATATCGCAATTGCGATTCTAGTTATTATTATTTTTCTAACCTTTTTTTGTGAACGGCATATCACCATGATAGAAAAAAGCCACAATTATGAAATTTTTACCAGTTCCTTATATTTATCTGAACTTGATCCTAACGTTGAGAAAACTTTCATTTTTGTCTTATTTTTGCCGCTAGGGGGCGCTTTGAAAAAAATCAACAAATGCTAATAATTCTGTTATTTGAGGTCCGATTCAGATGTGGTTTTTTGCATTGTGTTCCTTGTCAAAAGCCTAATCAAATATGATAGATTAAAAAAATCTGCGTATATAAAACTTTTTGACTACGGAAGGTTGAAAGTTCGAACATTGCAAAAAACAGTGAAAATGAGGGTAGGTCTACAAAAAAAGTGCCCATTTTTATTGGAATTGAGATAAAAGAATTTTGTTTGTTGCATATGATTTGCAAGACATATACGCACAAAATATATGGGGTGGCGAATTCGGGAAATGAATGGTTTGTCCACAGTACGCGGTCAAACTTAACCAATATTTTCGAAAAATCAACATTTTCAAAGCATGACTGTTAAGAATTTTGCAGCTCCTGACTTTATTTTTAGTTAAATTTCTATGAAATTTTCACATTTAATGTAAAACTATGTCCTTAAATGTCACATAATATAAAAAGTAAAAATGCATTGTAACGGTCAAGGTCATATTAGGATAATTGTATATCAATTCGGCTTGAAATAGCTCAAAATCAATAAACAATTCATAAACAATATATGAACAAAAGATTTAGTTTTAGAAAAGTTCTTTCTAATGATGTTTAGATTTTGAAGATCGGCTTGATTTGGTCATTTTACGGCAGTCCAAAGTTTGATTCTTTTTTGGAATAATTGTAAATCAGTTTTTATGCTTCAAAATGTGATGTATAAGAAATAGAATGTTCGACTAGTGCGTTGAACTATTTGCCGCATTGCTAGGTACCTAATGGTAAAATTTTAATCAATTTTGTTTCTCATTTTGCCGCTAGGGGGCTCATAGCATGAAAGCACTTTTCTACTTATAATTCAAAATGTTGAAGTCTGAACCATATGCGGTTTGTTGCATTGTGTTCCTTGTTGATAGCCTAATAAAGTATGATAGTTTCTAGGTATGAGTGGATGAGTGGCTAAAACTTTTTGAGCTACTAACGGAAGGTTGAAAGTTCGAACCTCGCAAAAAACTGTGCAGATGAGGGTAGGTCTACGAAAAACCTATCCACTTTTGTTAGAGATCAGATAGAAGAATTCTGTTTGCTGCAAATGATTTTAAAGACATAAACGCACAAAATATTTGGGGTGGCGAATTCAAGAAATGCATGGTTTTTCCTCTAGAAATGGTCAAACTTCACTAAATTTTAGGAAAAATTAAAATTTCTAAAACATATTTTTGTCGCTCCTGACTTTATTTTTTGTTCATTCTTCATGATATTTTCACAAGTTATGTATTGTTATTTCTGAAAGGACCTCACAATTAAAATGGTAAAAAGAAATTGCAAAGTTCAAGGGCATATTACGATTATTGTGTTTTTATTTGGCTCCAAATAGCTCCAAAACAAAAATATTTCATTGAAAGTATATTAACAAAAGTTTTATTTCTTAAAGAGCCCTTTCCAGTGATGTTAAGTTTTTGAAGATCGGACTTGATCTGGTCATATTACGGCAGTCCAAAGTTTGATCCTTTTTTGGAATAATTGTAAAACCGTGTTTATGCTTCAAATTGTGATACATAAGAAATAGAATGTTTGACTTGTGCGACTTGTATACTTTATTGCATTATTTGCTGCATTGCTAGGTACTTAATAGAAAAATTTTAATCAATTTTATTTCTCATTTTGCCGCTAGGTGGCGCTTTGATTGAAATCACTCCTTTGCTTATAACTCCAAAAGTTGAAGCCTGATCCAAATGCGGTTTGTTGAATTATGTTCCTTGTTGATAGCCTAATAAAATATTGTAGTTTCAAGGAATGAGTTACAGAATAAATTTTGAGTTAGTAATGGAAGGTTGAAAGGTCGAACCTCGCAAAAAAATGTGGAAAAAAGTGTAGGTCTATGAAAAACCTACCCATTTTTGTTAGAGATCAAATAGAAGAATTCTGTTTGCTGCATACGATTTGCAAGACATATACGCACAAAATATATGGGGTAGCGAATTTAAGAAATGCATGGTTTGTCCTCTAGAAACGGTCAAACTTCATTAAAATATTGGAAAAATCAAAATTTCAAAAATATGATTTTGTCGCTCCTGACTTTATTTTTGATTCATTTTTCTTGAAATATTCACACCTTATGTATTGTTATGTTTGAAAGTACCTCACAATTAAAAAGTTAATAAACAAATGAAAAGGTCAAGGTTATATTACGATTATTGCTTTTTTATTCGGCCCAAATTAGCTCTAAAACTAAAAATATTTCATGAAGAGTATATGGACAAAAGTTTTAGTTCTTGAAGAGGTCTTTCTAGTGATGTTTAGACTTTGAAGATCGGACATGATTTTTATTCATTTTACGGCAGTCCAAAGTTTGATCCTTTTTTGGAATAACTGTTAATCAGTTTTTATGCTTCAAATTGTGATATATAAGAAATAGAATGTTTGACTAGAGCGACTTTTATACTTTATTTAATTATTTGCTGCATTGCTAGGTACCTTATGGAAAAATTTTACTCAATTTTATTTTTCATTTTGCTGCTAGTTGGCGCTTTTCTTGAAATCACTCTTTATAACTAAAAAAAATTGAAGTCATATTTTTATGCATGTTTTTGCATTCTGTTCCTTGGTGACATCAATTTGAAACAACACCCAAAAATTAATGCGAAATTTCATTAATTCGTAATAATGTCGCATCTCATGTCACATTGTCGTGTGTCATTCTATACTGTTGTGTGTCATTTGCAATTGTTGTTTATTGATTACAAATGTCGTTTGTCGCCATCATAAAGCAACACACACATCTAACGTGCACTAACCAAATTCAATAAAAAGTTCGCGACTACCTAACTTACAGTTAATACTCAAAAATATTCTACTGGGTAAAAAGTTAACTATTGTGACAAAAATGTTTGAAAGATCACTGTTAACACTATTCGACAAGCCAGTGAATGAAGAAATATGGTTTTCGAATTATGCGACTCATGAACTGAATGGAATTGCTTTTGCGAAAACCGATGATATCGCGATAGCGATTCTAGTTAGGTTTTCGCACCTCGCAGTGCGAAAACCTATTGTTCTTCTTCTGTTTTATTTTTTTTTTTTTTTATTTTAATATTTTTCTAACCCTTTTTTGTTAACGGCAAATCTCCGTGATCAGAAAGGCCACATTTATGAAATTTTAATCAGTTTTTACCACATATTTGAAGATGATCCTAACGTTGAGAAAATTTTCATTTTTGTCTTACTTTTCCCGCTAGGGGGCGTTTTGTATGAAATTTATTAATGGCTAATAACTCAGTTATTTGAGGTCCGATTCAAATGCGGTTTTTTGCATTCTGTTCCTTGTTGATAGCCTCAAAAAATATGATAGATTTTGAGGGTACGTGTCGCTGAAAGTATTTGAGCTTTAGAAGGTTGAAAGTTCAAACCTCGCAAAAAACTGCGCAAATGAGGGTAGGTCTACGAAAAACCTATCCATTTTTGTTAGAGATCAGATAGAAGAGTTCTGTTTGCTGCAAATGATTCGCAAGACATATACGCACAAAATATATGGGGTGGCGAATTTAAGAAATGCATGGTTTGTCCTCTAGAAACGGTCAAACTTCACTAAATTTTAGGAAAAAATATATTTTCAAAAGCATGTTTTTTGTCGCTCCTGACTTTATCTTTAGTTCATTCTTCATGAAATTTTCACAAGTTATGTATTGTTATGTTTGAAAGGGCCTCACAATTAAAAAGTTTAAAAATGAATGAAAAGGTCAAGGTCATATTACGATTATTGTGTTCATATTCGGCCCCAAATAGCTCCAAAACTAAAAATATTTCATTGGGAGTGTATGAACAAAAGTTTTTGTTCTTCAAGAGCTCTTTCCATTGATGTTTAGTTTTTGAAGATCGGACTTGATTTGGTCATTTTACGGCAGTCCAAAGTTTGATCCTTTTTTGGAATAATTGTTAAACCGTTTTTATGCTTCAAATTGTGATATATAAGAAATAGTATGTTCGACGTGTGCGACTTGTATACTTTATTGAACTATTTGCTGCATTGCTTGGTACCTAATGGTAAAATTTTAATCAATTTTCTTTCTCATTTTGCCGCTAGGGGGCGTTTTGCTTAAAATCACTCTTTTGCTTATAACTCAAAATGTTAAAGTCTGATTGAAATGCGGTTTTCAGCATTTTGTTCCTTGTTGACAGCACCACAGAATGTGATGGATTTCAAGGGACAGGGTATGGGAAAATATTTGCGCTATAAGAGTTTGAATGTTCTAACATTGCAAAAAACAACTGTGCAAATGAGAGTAGGTCTTCAAAAACCTTTTCGTTCTGTTTCATATTGAAAATTGTGGCTGAGTTGAAATAAAGTGTTCAAGTTGATTAGGTTAAAAGCGAAAACCGAGATACCGCTTGCGGTTCTAGTTTTTTTTATTATTTTTCTAACCCTTTTTTGTTAACGGCAAATCTCCGTGATCAGAAAAGCCACATTTATGAAATTTTAATCAGTTTTTACCATGTATTTGAAGATGATCCTAACGTTAGGAAAATTTTCATTTATGTCTTACTTTTCCCGCTAGGGGGCGTTTTGTATGAAATTTAATAATGGCTAATAACTAAGTTATTTGAGGTCCGATTCAAATGCGGTTTTTCGCATTGTGTTCCTTGTTGATAGCCTCATAAAATATGATAGGTTTCGAGTTACGTTTCGCTGAAAGTTTTTGAGCTACAGAATGTTGAATGTTCGAACCTCGCAAAAAACTGTGCAAATGAGGGTAGGTCAACGAAAAACCTATCCATTTTTGTTAGAGATCAGATAGAAGAGTTCTGTTTGCTGCAAATGATTTGCAAGACATATACGCACAAAATATATGGGGTGGCGAATTTATGAAATGCAGGGTTTGCCCTCTGGATACGGTCAAACATCACTAAATTTTAGGAAAATTTAAAATTTCAAAAACATGTTTTTTGTCGCTCCAGACTTTATTTTTGGTTCATTCTTCATGAAATTTTCACAAGTTATGTATTGCTATGTCTGAAAAGGCGTCACGATTAAAAATTTAAAAAATAAATGAAAAGGTCAAGGTCATATTACGATTATTGTGTTTTTATTCGGCCCCACATAGCTCCAAAATTAAAAATATTTCATTAAGAGTATATGGACAAAAGTTTTAGTTCCTCAAGAGCCCTTTCCATTGATGGTTAGTTTTTGAAGATCGGACTTGATTTGGTCATATTACGGCAGTCCGAAGTTTGATCCTTTTTTGGAATAATTGTAAATCAGGTTTTATGCTTCAAATTCTGATACATAAGAATAAAAAGTTCGACTTGTGCGACTAGTATACTTGATTTGAACTATTTGCTGCTTTGCTAGGTACCTAACAGTAAAATTTTAATCAATTTTCTTTCTCATTTTGCCGCTAGGGGGCGCTTTTTTGAAATCATTCTTTTGCTTATAACTCAAAAAGTTGAAGTCCGATTCGAATGCGGTTTTTTACATTCTTTTCCCTGTTGATAGCCTAATAACACATGATAGGATTCGAGGGTCCGTATGGCTGAAAGCTTTTGAGATACGGAAGGTTGAATGTTCGAACCTTGCAAAAAAAAAAAAAAAAAAAAGAAACTGTGCAAATGAGGGTAGGTCTACGAAAAACCTATCCGTTTTTGTTAGAGATCAGATAGAAAAATTCTGTCTGCGGCATACCATTTAAAAGACGTATACAAACAAAATATATGTGGTGGCGAATTAAGGAAATGCGTGGTTTGTCCTCTAGAAACGGTCAAACTTCACTAAATTTTAGGAAAAATTAAAATTTCAAAAACATGTTTTTGTCGCTCCTGATTTTATTTTTGGTTCATTCTTCATGACATTTTCACACGATATGTATTGTTATGTTTGAAAGGGCCTCACAATTCAAAAAATAAAAAAGATTGAAAAGGTCAAGGTCATATTACGATTATTGTGTTTATATTCGGCCACAAATAGCTCCAAAACTAAAAATATTTCATCGAGAGTATATGAACAAAAGTTTTAGTTCTCAAAGAGCTCTTTCCATTGATGTTTAGTTTTTGAAGATCGGACTTGATTTGGCCATTATACGGAAGTCCAAATTTTGATCCTTTTTTGGAATAATTGTAAATCAGGTTTTATGCTTCAAATTCTGATACGTAAGAATAAAAAGTTTGACTTGTGCGACTAGTATACTTGATTGAACTATTTGCTGCTTTGCTAGGTACCTAACAGTAAAATTTTAATCAATTTTCTTTCTCATTTTGCGGCTAAGGGGCGCTTTTTTTGAAATCATTCTTTTGCTTATAACTCAAAAAGTTGAAGTCCGATTCGAATGCGGTTTTTTGCATTCTGTTCCCTGTTGATAGCCTCATAACATATGATAGGATTCGAGGGTCCGTATGGCTGAAAGCTTTTGAGCTACGGAAGGTTGAATGTTCGAACCTCGCAAAAGGTCAATGTCATATTACGATAATTGTGTTTTATTCGGCCACAAAGTGCTCCAAATCTAAAAATATTTCATTGAAAGTATATAAACAAAGGTTTTAGTTCTTGAGGAGCTCTTTCCAGTGATGTTTAGTTTTTGAAGATCGGACTTGATTTGTTCATTTTACGGCAGTCCAAAGTTTGATCCTCTTTTGGAATAATTGTTAATCAGTTTTTATGCTTCAAGTTGTGATATATAAGAAAAAGAATGTTCAACTAGTGCGACTTATATACTTGTTTGAACTATTTGCTGTTTTTGCAATTTTGTTTCTAATTTTGCCGCTAGAGGGCGTTTTGCTTAAAATCACTCTTTTGCTTATAACTCAAAATGCTAAAGTCTGATTGAAATGCGGTTTTCAGCATTTTGTTCCTTGTTGACTGCACCACAGAATGTGATGGATTTCAAGGGACAGGGTATGGGAAAATATTTGCGCTAGAAGAGTTTGAATGTTCTAACATTGCAAAAAAAAAAAAAAAAAAAAAAAAAAAAAACTGTGCAAATGAGAGTAGGTGTTCAAATACCTTTTCGTTCTGTTTCATATTGAAAATTGTGGCTGAGTTGAAATTAAGTGTTCAAGTTGATTAGGTTAAAAGCGAAAACCGAGATACCGCTTGCGGTTCTAGTTTTTTTTTTTCCTAACCCTTTTTTGTGAACGGCATAGCTCCGAGGTGAGAAAAGCCACATCTATGAAACTTTTATCAGTAATAACCACGTACTTGAAGATGATCCTAACGTCGAGATAATTTTCATTTTTCTTTTGATTTTCCCGCCAGGGGGGGGGGGGGGGGCGTTTTATATGAAAATGTTTAATAAGCAGTATCTCAGTTATTTGAGGTCCGATTCAAATGCGGTTTTTGCATAATGTTCCTTGTAAATAGCCCAATAAAATATGATAGTTACAAAAATTTGCGTATATAAAACTTTCGTGCTACAGGAGGTTGAATGTTCGAATCTCGCAAAAACTGTGATATAAGGGTAGGTCTACCAAAAACCTACTCATTTTATTCAGAGATGAGATAGGAGAATTTTGTTTGTTGCATATGATTCGCAAGACATATACGCACAAAATATATGGGGTGGCGAATTCGGGAAATGCATGGTTTGTCCACAGTACGCGGTCAAACTTAACCAATATTTTCGAAAAATCAACATTTTAAAAGCATGACTTTTAAGGTTATTTGCAGCTCCTGACTTTATTTTTTATTCTATTTAATAATTATTTCATAAAGTTTTAGACTGTGAAGAGATCTTTCCATTGGTGTTTAGTTTTTGAAGATCGGACTTCATTTGATCAAATTACCACAGTCCAAATTTTGATCCTTTTATCAAACAATTGTACATCCGTATGTTTCCTCCTTTTTCGAAGCTCCTGACTTTATTTTTTGTTCAATCTTCATCATTTTTTCACTGTTTATGCATGTAAATAATACAAAAAATTTATAGAAAGTATATGAACAAAAGTTTTAGTTTGTGAAGAGATCTTTCCATTGATGTTTAGTTTTTGAAGATCGGACTTCATTTGATCAAATTACCACAGTCCAAATTTTGATCCTTTTATCAAACAATTGAAAATCCATATGTTTCTTCTTTTTTTGCAGCTTTTGTCTATTTTTTGTTCAATATTCATCATTTTTTCACTGTTTATGCATTTAAATAATACAAATAAACTCATAGTAAATAACGATGAAAATATGCAAAGGTCAAGGTTATAATACCGAATATTGTTATTTTTATCGACACAAAATAGCTTCAAATCTAAAAATATTTTATAGAAAGTATATGAACAAAAGTTTTAGTTTGTGAAGAGATCTTTCCATTGATGTTTAGTTTTTGAAGATTTGACTTCATTTGATAAATTACCCCAAACCTTTTAAACAATTGTAAATCCATATGTTTCCTCTTTTTTGCTGCTCCTGAATTTATTTTTTGTTCAATCTCCATCATGTTTTCACTGTTTATGCATTTAAATAATACAAATAAATCATAGTAAATAACGATGAAAATATGCAAAGGTCAAGGTCATAATACCGATTATTGTTATTTTTATCGACACAAAATAGCTTCAAATCTAAAAATATTTATAGAAAGTATATGAATAAAAGTTTTAGTTTGTGAAGAGATCTTTCCATTGGTGTTTAGTTTTTGAAGATCGGACTTCATTTGATCAAATTACCACAGTCCAAAGTTTGATCCTTTTATCAAACAATTGAAAATTCATATGTTTCTTCTTTTTTGCAGCTCCTGACTTTATTTTTGTTCAATCTTCATCATTTTTTCACTGTTTATGCATTTAAATAATACAAATAAACTCATAGTAAATAACGATGAAAATATGCAAAGGTCAAGGTCATAATACCGATTATTGTTATTTTTATCGGCAAAAAATAGCTTCAAATCTAAAAATATTTTATAGAAAGTATATGAACAAAATTTTTTAATTGTTCTAATGATGTCTAGTTTTTGAAGAATGCTCTTCATTTGATCAATTTACAACAATATTCGAATAAAGTTAATATCAATCAATTATGTCTGCAGTTGAAACCAGTACTATTTCTACTCAAGTTAAAAGCGAAAACCAAGATGCCGCTTTGCGGTTCTATTTTTATTTATTTTTTCTAACCCTTTCTTGTGAACGGCATAGCTCCGAGGTGAGAAAAGCCACATCTATGAAACTTTTATCAGTAATAACCACGTACTTGAAGATGATCCTATCTTCGAGATAATTTTAATTTTTGTTTTGATTTTCCCGCCAGGGGGCGTTTTATATGAAAATGTTTAATAAGCAATATCTCCATTATTTGAGGTCCGATTCAAATGCGGATTTTGCACAATGTTCCTTGTAAATAGCCCAATAAAATATGATAGTTCCAAAAATTTGCGTATATAAAACTTTCGTGCTACAGGAGGTTAAAAGTTCGAATCTCGCAAAAACTGTGAAATAAGGGTAGGTCTACCAAAAACCTACCCATTTTATTCAGAGATGAGATAGGTGAATTTTGTTTGTTGCATATGATCTGCAAGAAATATACGCACAAAATATATGTGGTGGCAAATTCGTGAAATGCATGGTTTGTCCACAGTATGCGGTCAAACTTAACCAATATTTTCGAAAAATCAACATTGTAAAAGCATGACCTTTAAGGTTATTTGCAGCTCCTGACTTTATTTTTTGTTCAATCTTCATCATTATTTCACTGTTTATGCATTTTTATAAAACAAATAAATTCATAGAAAAAAAATCAAACATTATATGCAAATGTCAAGGTCATATACCAATTATTATTATTTTTATCGGCATAAAATAGCTCCAAATCTAAAAATATTTTATAGAAAGTATATGAACAAAAGTTTTAGTTTGTGAAGAGATCTTTCCATTGAGGTTTAGTTTTCGAAGATCGGACTTCATTTGATCAAATTACCACAGTCCAAATTTTGATCCTTTTATCAAACAATTGTAAATCCGTATGTTTCCTCTTTTTTGCAGCTCCTAACTTTATTTTTTGTTCAATCTTCATCATTTTTTCATTGTTTATGCCTTTAAATAATACAAACAAACTCATAGTAAATAACCATGAAAATATGCAAAGGTCAAGGTCATAATACCGATTATTTTTATGTTTATCGTCACGAAATAGCTTCAAATCCAAAAATATTTTATAGAAAGTATATGAACAAAAGTTTTAGTTTGTGAAGAGATTTTTCCATTGGTGTTTAGTTTTTGAAGATCGGACTTCATTTGATCAAATTACCACAGTCCAAAGTTTGATCCTTTTATCAAACAATTGTAAATCCGTATGTTTCCTCTTTTTTGCAGCTCCTGACTTTATTTTTTGTTCAATCTTCATCATTTTTTCACTGTTTATGCATTTAAATAATACAAATAAACTTATAGTAAATAACGATGAAAATATGCAAAGGTCAAGGTCATAATACCGATTATTGTTATTTTTATCGGCACAAAATAGCTTTAAATCCTAAAATATTTTATAGAAAGTATATGAACAAAAGTTTTAGTTTGTGAAGAGATCTTTCCATTGGTGTTTAGTTTTCGAAGATTGGACTTCATTTGATCAAATTACCACAGTCCAAAGTTTGATCCTTTTATCAAACAATTGTAAATCAGTATGTTTCCTCTTTTTTGCAGTTCCTGACTTTATTTTTTGTTCAATCTTCATCATGTTTTCACTGTTTATGCATTTAAATAATACAAATAAACTCATAGTAAATAACGATGAAAATATGCAAAGGTCAAGGTTATAATACCGATTATTGTTATTTTTATCGGCACAAAATATCTTCAAATCTAAAATCATTTTATAGAAAGTATATGAACAAAAGTTTTAGTTCGTGAAGAGATCGTTCTAATGATGTTTAGTTTTTGAAGATCGGACTTCATTTGATCAATTTACAACAGTCCAAAGTTTGATCATTTATCGAAAAATCGTAAATCAGTATGTTATCTGAATTACATTTGCATAATTTAATTTCCTTAACATATATACAGAGAATATTTGGGTAAGCGAGTTAAGGGTATGTATTGTTTGTCAACAGCATGCGGCAAACGTCACTAATTGGATGAATTACAATTTCAAAAACATAAGTTTTTAGTGTGTGTCTTTTTTTTGCCTCTTTGTTCAAGTTTCATCATTTTCTCCACTGGTTGTATAGTTTTATGATACAGGTGAACCTCTAAAAACCGCACCCTCTGAAAACCGGAATACTCTCTAAACCGCACGATTTCAAAAGTCCCGATTTTCCCCCTATATATTTCATATTGAAAAATACTCTCTAAACCGGACCCTCCGAATTCCGAATACCGCACGAAAATTTTGGGATATTTAGATAAATTGTGCCTATTTTAACCTCTATAAACCGCACACAAATTTTCTGTCCGAGAAAAAAAAAACGCATGATTAATTTGAAATTCTGTATTGTAGTTATGTGTTTATGGCCGTAATATGGTTTGAGATTAATCGGTGTTGCAATTTTATCCACTTTGTTTGAAAAATACAATTAGCGGTGCTTGTTTACAATGACTGGATTGATCAATTACAGAATACGGTAATAATAGTGTTAATCAAACTTAATGAGCATCAGAAGTGTATGATAATTAAATCAGAGATTAATTTAAAAGAAAACCGTCAACAAACACATCATTTCGTTTCCTTCATAAATGTTTGATGGTTACCGGACAAAATGATGTTAAATAAATCGGCTCTCTCTGATGTTAATTCTGTGGAATGCATTTTGTGATAAACTTTAATTGAGTAAATATGACGGCTGAGATATGTTCAGGGTTCTTTAACTTCCTTGTCATATCTCTAAAAGGGCATTATTCAAAAATTACCTGCGCTTGCCGTGAAACAATAAGGTAATTGGCCTTTTAAAAATGTAGATATTAATTAAGTGTGATTAAAGGTTTTTCATTAAAAGAGTCTTCTTTTAAAAAAAATTTCCAATAAAATATAATGTACAGTAAAACATTGTTTTCTCCTATTTGGTTAACATGTACTTATCTTGTAATTAACTCATTAATAAGAAATGAACATTTCACTTCACATACAATTAATACCATACACATAACATTTGAAGAATATACATCGAATCCCATACATAAAGCAAAATAAGCGCTGAAAGAGCAAAAACCTCTGTAAACCGCACACCTCTGAAAACCGGACATTTTAGCTGGTCCGAGCACCGTGCGGTTTTTAGAGGTTCCACTGTACACAAATTCTCATAAATCAAAAATTAAACAATATTTTCATTGGTCAAGGTTATATAACGATAATTGCCATTTTCTTCAGCTCAAAATAGATCCAAATTTCTTGCGTGTTCATTCTCTTAGCAATCACTTTTAAACTTAACCACAGTGTTCTTTCCTAAATTCGGGCAAGAAGGTTAACAAATGTTATCAGCCTATTATATATTGAGTTTTTCCCCCATGAATATTAAAAAAAGAAGAAAAAAAATATCGCACTTCATTTCTTATCTTCAAACTTTATATTTTCATTTTTTTTACCACACTCTCTCGATCAAATTCGATTAAGGCTGTTATCATCAAATAACGTCAGGAGATATCCCTTTGTAATATAATACACGATTGTTTTGTATTAAGAATCTTCTTTTTTCAAACTTTCTATTTGACTTTTATATGTTAATAATATTCGAATAAAGTTAAAATCAATCAATTATGTCTGCAGTTGAAACCAGTACTCTTACTAGTCAAGTTAAAAGCGAAAACCAAGATGCCGCTTTGCGGTTCTAGTTAGGTTTTCGCATCGCTGGGCGAAAACCTATTGTTCTTCTTCTGTTTTATTTATTAGGTTTTCGCACCTCGCAGTGCGAAAACCTATTGTTCTTCTTCTGTTTTATTTTTATTTTTTTATTAGGTTTTCGCCTCTGCAGGGCGAAAACCTATTGTTCTTCTTCTGTTGATTTGTTTTTTTTTTTATTTTTATTATTTTTCCAATTCCACCCATTTTTGTGTCCAGCCTAGCGGCCAGATGAAAAAAGCT
>CM037790.1:15142913-15192913 GCA_021229015.1 Solen grandis | reverse complement strand
TGTAACTATATGCTTGAGCGCCATACCGGTATCATTTTTACGACTTTGGCATGGCGCGGCCGGGGATGGAACCCACGACCTTCCGATTTCGGGACGGACGCTCTAGCCACTCGACAAACGGGACCGGTACACTAGTTTAGTAACTAGAGAGGTCTTAAAATTGCACACGGGTCTTTTAACAGACAGAATATGGAACAGAATTCGGGCAAAAAATACATTTTGCCTTTTGACATGTTTATTGCTTCATTTGTCTAAGTGACTAGCATCATTTTGACTAGTACAATACGGTGTAATCGTCGTCTGCGTTATTTTTTTTTTTATTTTTTTTTTTACATTAAACATTCATTACTCATTCACATCATAATTAACTACTGAAAATACATCTGCTTTTATTTCCATTTCATCACCGTATAGCACTGTGTATAGCTGGACAGTCCAGTTTCGTATTAAAATGGAATTTATTTCGTCGGTTTAACGAATCGATGAATGACACGTGTAGCTAAGCAAAATAACACATGTACGCAAGCAGAATGACAAATGTCAAAATGTGCACCTAGCATCATGACGTTGGAGGGCGCTCTGCCGGTTTGACTTGGAGCGAGTTCAGTTTAGCTACTAGAGTTAACTAGAGTTACCAGAGTTGCAAATAAAACGTGCGGGGTTTTACCATACGAACTCTGTAGGGTTACGCGAGTTCAACCCAGAGAGGTAGGTGGGTAGACTAGAAAGCAATATGGCGGACGGAAAGCATCTAGGCAAATTTATAGAAATTTATAAATATCTATGATATCCTGTCTTTAAATAAGCATGTAAGCTGGCAGCTACTTTATTAAAGCCCAAGCTCGAAAAAAGTCATAAATAAAAGATCTATTGTTTTAATCATATGTCTATTTACATATAAAGTCACAAGGGGTAAGCCTCATGCGTTCAGTTGATTGCTAACTAGAGTATATTTATTACGTCATCAATACGAGTTTACTCGAGTAGTGTGTGTTTGTTGGGTTTAACGTCCCACCGACAGTATTTTTAAGTCATTTGGAGACGATGTTTACTTGAAAAAGATATAGTGCTGCCACATTGCAGTATCACGCCGTGGACATGTGGCATTATACCACACCCAGTTACATTATCCTGACACCGGGCCAGCCAGTCCTGCATCTACCCTTAAATGGTGAGCGCCAAGCAAGGGAGCTTTAACAGTACTTTTTTTTGCGACTTTGGTATGTTGCGACCAGGGATCGAACCCACGACCTCCCGCACCCGAGGCGGACGTTCTATAACTCGAGTAGAACTGTAGTTGGTCACCTGAACTCGCTGTCGGTACTTCGGAGTAGTAAATACAGAAATTTCGTCCTCCACAGAAAAGGTGGCGTGCCTATAATAAGTCACTTTATACTACTGTTCGGGAAGAATCGGCAAAATGAAGTACGAAACTGTGGCTGTTTCCAAATTCGAAAAATTTATTTCTTTTAAACAAATTGTTTGAAATTGAAAGTAGATCCACTGCTTAAAGACATAATTGCATTTATATAATACTTTCCATTGCTTTTCTAATTGCAGGCCAAACATTTCAGATATAAATTATATGAGCTCAGGTTTACAAAGATGAATATTTAAAAATAATGAACGTCACGCAAAATTTTATATACGAGCACATCTCGTCGATCTACATACTGTTCGTAGTTTCGTAATTAAGTCCCAGAGTCACCGGGCCGTGGCCGAGCGGTTACAGTCGTGGACTACAAATCTCTCAGCCCCCCACCGCTGTGGGTTCGAATCCCGGTAGGGACTTCGGATTTTTCATGTGAGGAAGCCTTCCAGCTGGCTTGCGGTAGGTCGGTGGTTCTACCCGGGTACCTCTGTGTACTCGGGGTCTTCCTCCACCTGTAATTAGCTGGACATCGCAATATGATTGAAATACTATCGAAGCGACGGTAAACCCCAATACAACTACAACAACAACGGAATTGTGTCTGCTTTAATCTGAATCAGGCAAACGCCTTTAGTATTGCTGAACATACATTTTATTTTCATTTTTTTAAATAAATTATTAACAAGTTTTTAATACATATCACAAAAACGTCACCAAGCTTGATTAGAACTCGCAACCTAGCTTTGCAGCCAGTGCCATAAAGTCCGTATTAATGTCACTATAAATCATGTAGAAAAATATTTTCACGATCTATATCTTGAATAAGCGGGTTGTGAGTTCAAGCCCGGCGGCTACCTACCATGGTTTTGTATGCGAGATTTTTACGGAGGATATGAGTCTAGTACTGGTCCTTCCTAAGAGCAATAATAGGTTAACTGCCCGCCTACAGCAACAACCTCCAAGCGTTGTCATTCGCCCCCATTACAATAACAAGAGGGTCGTGGGACAGGAATCTTGTCAAAACTGGAAAAAAAAATCTACCAAATTTCCCTCAGATGCCCCTCAGAATGCATCTCCGTCCTCCTAGAAAAAATATTTCCCAAGGGGCTATGCCCTCCCCCGCTCCCCTACACACACACACACCTAAAAACCAAGGGGCTATGCCCCCCACCCCCTCCTAAAAATTACCCTAAGTGAAAATAAAACTATTTAAAAAGTCAAACTGTTATACATTTATTATATTTCAACTCCTGTTATGATCATATTACTTTCCCAGAGTTCCGAGTATTCAGTTTCCTCCCCTGAGTAAAAACGAAACACAGGATCTTGATTCTACGAATTAACTTCTCTTTGGTTATTCTGCCCCAAATGAGGCAGTTTAGACAGTTTAACGTAAAACAAATGTCACATTGATAGTTGCTCAACAAAACATTAAAATATAACAGCATCAAATTTTGACACATGAAAGCCAAATCTAATGCAAGATACACAAGAGCATTAGTCAGTAGACAGCATTGATAAACGCACTTAACATAATACAGCATATCACTTGTCAGTATGGCAAAGGCAGAATGTCATGTGTAAACATGGACTTGTAAGACGGTGAGATGCAATTTTTGCCCTAATTCTGTTCCATACAGAAGATGTGTGCATTGTACTATAGAGTACATGATCGTCGCTCAGTGTTACTGGCCCTCGTTTAAATGACATATGAATACATACAATCTAACCAAGTAATGATTTTAGTAAATGTTAAACTAACGAAATGATTTTCTTTTATCTTTGTAAAATGCATTTATCATAATTCATAATGATCTTTTACAATAGTTGACATTTATGACTTGACTTGACTATTTGAGTTTACCGTCGCTTCGACAGTATTTCAGTCATATAGCAACGTCCAGCTAATTACAGGTGCAGGAAGACCCCGAATGCACGGAGGCATCCGGATAGAACCACCGACCTATCGCAAGCCAGCTGGAAGGCTTCCTCACATGAAAATTCGAATGACCCTGGCGGGATTCGAACCCATGCGGTGAGGGGCTGGGTGAGTGTTAAAGTCAGCGACTTTACCCTCTCGACCACTGAGGCCCCAGTTGACATTTATGAACAAACAAGAAAAAAGCAGCCCAAAACCGCTGGAAGACTGATTCGCATCAAGCATTTGTAAATTTCATTTAAATAATTTAATGAACTCTTTTTTGCCAAACAGTGAATTGAAACTTTTATACATGTAAGAGAGAGAGAGAGAGTTCTCTGAACAGAGATTTTCTTATCATCTGGGACTAGCGCACTGATGAAAAGAATCCTTGAGAAGTGCTTAATAACAAAAACAAAATGAAATCATGACACTTATTTTGTCATTTCGAAGACACTCCTCAACGCTGTCCTTGCTCTCAGAACAGATGGATTATGACATGATTCAGCAACGGAGTCTGGAAGGAAATATTAATCCTCATAATGGTGTGGATACTTGTGACTGCCTTTACGACCAGTGCAGACCAAGATCAGCCTGCACATCCGTGCATTCCGGTCATAGTCTGCGCTTTTCGCTATTCAGTCAATAAATTTTCAGATGCACACCCCCCCCCCCTAACAATTATACTTAAGCAACAGTATATTTAAATTGATTTTTCAAGTTGACTAGTGAAAACATTCTCAACCCCCATGTGGCGTGATTCCACACCCAGTCACTTTATTCTGACACTGGGCCACCCAGTCCTGAAATAACAAAACTATGCCAGTTTTTGTTATACACTGTAACAATACATTTTTTTCACAAACCAGACATAATTTCGTTTCTTAGGTCTCTGGATTGGACAGACTGTCCTGTTTGCAACCAGGAATAATTCTATTCAAGCCTATCTCTTCGTCGACCATGTGGCACGAATGATCAGATAGACGCTGAATCATGCAAGTCACTTATCTACCGACTTAAATTTCATTAGGATTTAATTAGGTCTTAATAGACTAATAGTACCAGGTTACCATAGTCATACTTCAAGAAATGAAAGCCTAATAAAACCACAACAGTGAAAATCACATGCGTAATGGATCAACAACGGAGAAAATCACATAAATGCATGGATAGACAACGGAGAAAATCACATTCATGCATGATAGACAACGGAGAAAATCACATTCATGCATGGACCGACAACGGAGAAAATCACATGCGCCATGGATCAACGACGGAAAAATCGCTACGTCTTGGACCACTTAGCTTCTACCAAGATAACTAAGGTACCGTAATGAAACATTAGGAAACCCTGGTTATCTCCGTGAAAGGTCATGACGTCCGAAATGTAGCGGAAGCATTACAGGGACTTTACCTTAAATATTGAACATTCCTTGTGAGTCTCATTTTACAGTGACGTGATGGACAGTCTTGGTTGTGGGAAATATATGTATTTTAAAAATTACACTTAAACCTGCCTTAAGCGACCAGATTTTGGAATGTAAGAAAGTAGCCTCTTGGTGCAGGAATATACTACCCACTTTCTAACACTCATAAATTTAAGGTAAAAATATGTCATATATGCAAGATAAAAGTATCTTATCAAGAAGCAATTTTTAATTGAATTCAGTCCATTTAAAATGTTTTGATATGGAATGGAAATGAGCACACAGCATCATAAACGACTTTCATATAGCGTATTCATATTTTGGTCGAAATATCTGCTTCATGTTTTCTTTCATAATGTAAAGTTTCCATCTATTTAAACTACCGATATATATATTTTGTTTTTTATTAAAAAAATTCTTAGAAGATTTCCCGCAATGGTGTATTTTTGTTTTGTTAATTATGAGAAAAATAAATCTATAAAAACAATAAGTAAAGAATTCAATCATTGTTTTCATTTGATTAATGGGTGCTGTTATAACTGCAAAGCGCATGCGCGGAGCAGTCTATTTCAAGTCAGTTGACAACAGCCTGGAAATCAGATGTTTTCCCCCCAAATCCCTTAACATTTACTGCAGTAAACAAAACCCGTTACATGGTTTATCATTTATAACATAGAGTATTACTACGCAAAAGAAGTTGTGAGGTCAAAAATAGTTTTACAAATTTCGAAACAGAGAACCATATAAATGACTGATGTCACAAAGCGCCGAAACCTGGCGCTGTTACAGTTTTCCATTCATATAGCGACATCCGGTGGAGGAAGTCCCAGAGAGCACGGAGTTATCCGGGTAGAACCACTGACTTTCGGTAAGCCAGAAAACTTAAGGACATAATAAAACAATACAAGGACATATTTATATTAGATATTGACCCAGAGAACGAGATAATTGAACTGAAAGCGTGTCCTAAAAAACTATATAACGAATATTTCGTTTGTCTTTATATGGGTCAAAAGCGATGGCTTGTTCGGGAAAAGAAATATTTGGAAATTACACTGAAACTTGTCACTTCTGCATTCGAAAACTCTTTAATATCCGGAGGCTGAGAGCATTTTAGTCAGTTAGAGGCCTCTAATGTTATTTTACATAATGCAACATTGCAATATCGTACCAAATACATACTGCATGGTACCACACGATTCACATTCAAATTATTCAGGCACTGAACCATTCATTCTTACAACTTCTTTTTGTTTCTTACAAACCTATTAAGGACAATTTTGTTTTCTTTTCGATACGCATTACTTAGATTTGGTACAAATAATAATGGCAGATTCAAAAATTCAACGTCGGGTGGGGGAGGGGGCACAATCGGTTCAAGCGACTCAGCGAGCCTATGTCTACAAACCCTCTTTTCAACCACTTATTAATTGCAATGTGTTAAACAGAATTGCTTCAAAGTCCGTGCAAAAAGTGTCGGTCAGCTGGGAGGAACAGGCAGTAGTTCCCAAGTTAAATACACTTCTTCTGGCCTCTGCCTCAATGATTGACAACTTAACCTCACTTGAAAAAAATATTTCGTATTTCCCTTGTACTTAATACATACATGAAGAAAAACTAGAGCTCCGAGAGCGATGCCAATGCTCGTCTGTTTTACATGTCAACAACGGGGTGCCATATTTGAGAGTTCAAGTTTGAACACCATAAGGTATACAGAGTAACTGTTAAGTAAATATGAAAAAGAAAAAAAAATCTTACATTGTGTAGAAGAAATGTAATTGCTTTGAATAAAAACAATTCTAAAGGAAAATCTAAATTAAAAAGAGGTATAACATTCCTTTCAGAATAATGCCCCTCTTCTTTCAACTACACCTTGTCATGATTATCAAGTATTCCAAGTTTCTTTGTTAAATATTTCATTGTTTTCAAATTAATATACTCATTAATTAATTTTGATCAAGATTCCAAGTTATTAAGGGACAGGGACATTATTCCGAAAATATAGCTTTCAGAATAATGCCCCTTTTCTTACAACTGCGCCTTGTCATGATAATCAAGTATTTAAATTTTTTTTCCAAAATTCTTACAAATGGGTATAACTCCAAAATTATTGCCCCTTGTCTTACAACTGCGCCTTGTCATGATTATCAAGCATTCAAGTTTTGTGTTGATACATTTCATAGTTTTCAAAACATTCTACTTTAAAGGTAATTTTACTAAAATACTAAGTTAAAAAGGGACATAACCCTGAAAATATAGATTTCAGAATATGCCCTTGTCTAAAAACCCAATTTGGTGGAATACCTTTAATAGTGTTTGAGTAATGGGCTACATAAAATTTCGAACATTGCGACAACGACGCAGACGACGACGACGCCGCAGCGATCATAATAGCTCGACTTTTTCTTTGAAACAGACGAGCTAAAAAAAAACAAAAAAAAACGTTGATGTGGTAACGTACAATTTTAGGAAAAGATTGTTTATATTTTTGCCCATGCAAAACTATGAAATCATTTTTCGCAAAAGAAAATCAGTAAAAATATCAAGATGCGAAAACACGAAAAACACGAAGGCGCAGTATGGCAGAAAATCATGGAAAAAAACAACAACAAACAAACTGGTAGTCCTCCATTAATCAAAGCAATCATTATCATTTCCGGCAAGTGTGACAGATTAGGACTGTAACGAAATAATCAGTTTTTTTTCTACGCCAATTCTGACAAAAGATTAAACTGACGAACCGAATCATTGCATTGTTTCCACGTTGACGATCTGACCAAATATGCCACGATGAGAATCATATGGGCAGAAACTGACAAAACAAAATACGTTAACGTTTATAACCCTGGAAACTAGGCAATGAAGCAGAAGTCAAGATATGTAAACAATGATAAATTCTAATCATATACTTTTCCCTTCATTACTTTTTTTTTTCATTAGCTTGAAGAAGCACCGCAAAACCTACTGTTCTTCTTGTGTTTCTTTTTCCCTTTTTTTTTTTTCCATTATTATTATTCTTTGCACTGTTTTTGTGGCCGCTGTTGCGGCGTGATTAGAAGTTTTTTTATGTTTAGCATCAAAACATATAATTGCCGATAACTCTGTCATTTGACATTTTATTTGTATGCAGTTTTTTGCATTCTGTTCTCTGTCAACTACCCCTTTAAATATGATGAGTGGCAATATCCATATCTTTGAAACTTTTGAGCTAGAAGAGGTTGAATGTTTGAATCTTTGAAAAAATCTGGCAAATTAGGGTGTGTCCACGAAAAACATGCCCATTTTTGTTAGAGATTAGATATCCTCATTCTGTTTTTTGAAATTGATTCTGAAGATCTTTGCGCACAAAATATATGGGGTGGCGATTTCAGAAAATGCATAAAATGGCTTTCAATAAGCGGTCAAAGTGTACTAAAATTTAGAGGATTTTTTTTTTCGAGAATAGGCATTTTTTTAGTTTTTTGATGATTCTGCCATTATTTTTTAATCAATCTTTATGAAATTTTCACAGATTGTATTGTTTGTTGTTTCAAGGGACTTAACAGTTTCAAAATTTAAAAAATGCAAAGGTAAGGTCATATTCGATTATTGGTTTTTTCTTTGACCTTAAATATCTCAAAATCTAAAAATATTTTATCGAAAGAATATGGGTAAAATCAAAAGCCTCTAAAGAGTACTTTTTGAAGAAATTTAGTTTTTTCAGATCGGGGTTGATTTGGTTGTTTGGTGGCAGTTTGAAGTTTGGTCATACTTTGAACTGATTTCAAAGCCTTTAAAGTTTAAATGTGTGATATATTTTGTCATCATTGGAAAAAAGAATGTCTTACCTCGTCAACAAAAAAAGAATTTCGCAAATCTGTCGAGAATTGATGAATTTATAGAGAATTTAAATACATGACCCAGAATAAAAACTGAGAAAATTTGACAGAACACTGGATACCTATGTTCTATAATTAGAACTCTGCTCTGCTAGCTTTGCTCTTTAGGTTGGGATGTAACAGGTCATGAATGTATGTGTAAAACTAGCCTACTATCTCACTTCCATTGTAGCAGGTAATTTTGTTATGCATCAACCCATCAGAGGTTTTACACACAAAGCTACTGTAATAGCTAAAGACTCCCTGCAGTGATGACCAGATATTAACAGGACTGATCACAGCAGTTGGGGGCCTGGCTCAGTGGGACATCACATTCCTTTCGAGATGCCTTTAATTTAAGTTTTGGTCACAGCGAATTCACCAATGAAGAAAAACACTAAGATATATAAAGCATTTTGCATTTTGTTGTTTTTCTGGTATTTTAACTTGGCTGATCAGGTTTGAAACTGTTTCTCATCACGAAAACCGGTGCATTTGCAGTATGCAAATCTAGTTTCCTTGTGCCGCTATCTCAGTGTGAAATTGACACGCCGTGACGCGTAAGTGTCATGTTGGTGTTTATTTCTTGGAATATAATTGATTTCAGCTGGTTTATGATGATATTTTTGATGCACTGCAGGATCGCAAGGTACGCTAGGTGCATGGTAATTGTTCCTGGCGACCGTTTCTATTATCACACACGAGTAAATTTAACACTGTCACCGGTAATGCAAATATAATAGTGTTCGTTTACACGCTAGATGAGTATAAAGTCAAGATCGAAAAAGGACTGCGTGTTATAATTCAACTGCAAAGTTTTCAGTTCTGGTACCAACCGCAAATTTGAACCGACATTGCTGTAATACTATTGGTTTGTACTGTTTTTTTTTCTTTTTTTTTTTTTTTCAAAATAAAGATTTGTTTTTAGCTTTATGTAAGGGTATTTAATAATAAAGTAAAACCTAAATACATTTTTATTCAATCTGATGTGTCGCCAATATAATGACATAACATTTAATATAAAATGTATTCATTTGAAGAACAAGAGTGTTCTCTGGAACACATATGTCACCTGCTGAAGCGTGACGGAAAAAGTATGACGGACGTACAAATGGACAGACAGACGGACGAAAAATTGACGACGGAAGAGTGATACCTATGTGTCACCACTGCTTACAAGTAGACTTACTTTTCATAGTTGAAATTCATGATAAACTTCTGCTATAACACACATTCTTTTTAAAACTATTTTAGTAGGTCAGATATATGGTATCAATTTACAAAGAATCGGGCAATTCTGAATGTTTTGAAAACATGATGAAACTTCCGCGATCATCTTTAACTGTATTTTGATACGTAGCTTCACCAGAGCATGATCACGCGTGAAATTAAATTGAATTATTAAATTTAGAGTTAAGAAATAGGATTCTTTGTAATTAAAATATTCAGCCATCTGTACTATAAATATTTTAGTGTATAATCTACATAATACCATTCTGAAGATGCATTGTAGAAGTCGGACGCCTTCTAGAAATAGAATTTGAAAACTTAGTAATATGAAGCCGATTCATTGGTCAATAAGAACAGGTTGTACTCTAAATAAAATAAAAGTATCTTTTTACATCATACATAAAAGTGATTCTCTCTCTCTCTCTCTCTCTCTCTCATTACTTCTTATACCCTCTACCGGAATGAAACTTATGTGTTTGTTTTTGCTTTTCAGATATATTCAGATATGTTCTATAGTCACATACATTTAACGCTCACACGATATCGTAAAAGCAGAAGATACGTAATGCTTGCACAATATAAAATGAACGATTTCGATGTTGCTTGTAGGGTAATTTGATCTGGTTTTAATGAGGTAAACATACAATCCAAAAACATGACTGTTTTGTTAAATTAGAGAAACAAGAATAATGAATTTCGCCCCTAAGTATTGATTGTTTGTTTCTTTGTTGAGTTTAACGTCCCACCGACAGTATTTCAGTCATTTGGAGACTATGTCTACTTGAGATCGATATTATGCCGCTGCACTGCAGTCTCAAGCTGAAATCATGTGGCATGATACCAAACCTAGTCACATTATCCTGAGGTCAACCAGCCGGGAACTACCCTTATATGCTGAACACCAAGCAAGGGAACTATGAAAGTATCATTTTTTTACGACTTTGGTTTGTCGCGGATCGAACCCACGGCCTCCCGCTCCCGAGGCGGACGTTCTAACCACTCGGCCACCGGGGACGGTACTTCTAACTAGTACACTTGATGCATTTGATATTGTGCGCATATGGCAATAGGTATAAGAAACAACCATTCAATACGTTTAAGTGGTGGAAATATGTTTGTCCTTTATTCCACTGGAATATTTTACATAAATGGCATTCCCAGTTCAAAAAGGTTACAAAAGTACATTATGAAATTTGCTTATTAAGAGCACTTTATATTTAAAAAAAATGCTATGTAAAGGCAGCAGCTGGTCTTAAGGCCCCAGCTGTGAATATTACCATGCAGAGTTCAAGTTTCTCGGGTTTCTATGGTATGTCACATCACTTCAAAAGAAAGCATGAATCCTTCCAATTCCTCGTGTTAATTTTGTTAAGTCTAAAATTTTATAAAAGTGAAATGTTTCGTGTGTATGGAATACTCAAACTATCAAAAATTTCATCCATGAAATATTTAATATGTTTAGCCCTTCCTCCTAACGAATTTTGGGACAAATAAATCGTCATGTTAAACAGAATCAGCTTCTTTATATGGGATAGAGTCTATTGGGACATTTCTACAGACAATAGAGAACAGGCACTTGATTTTGTCATGTAGATCGATCTACGTGTCTTTTGTACAACAGAAAGGAGTTCTACTGAAATAAATCGCTGATAGATTAGAATATTATGAGCTTCTGATTGGTCACAAATTTAGAGTGACTTCTAGACTAATAATATGCATGCTTTTCATCTTTCATTTGTTGATCTAGAAGATAGCAATTCTATATTATATATATTATGTTTCTATAGTTCATAGATATGTAACATAAGACAAATGTTAAGGTCACCTCTAAAAATATGTATATAATTATGTACTTACTAAATATGTATATTTTTATTATCTTCTCATAAACTTAATTCATTGTAAATCCATGCATAGTAATGAGCCCGGTCCCTCCAGCTGAAATAAAGAAGATAATTTTTTGTCGAGACATTAAACTTCATATGTTATATATTGCATTTATTTACAACTGATTTCTTAAGTGAACACGTATATAGTAGATAACCGAATAAATATATAGTATATTAAATAATGCCTTTTTCCAGTAGGGCAAATGTATAATTAACTAAACTATATTCGATTCTTCTTCCTGTTCTTCTTCTTCTGTAGAAATGGCTAGCAATCATCTATTGATTATTATGGTTATATTTAGACAAGGATAACCCACGATCAAGGTCATCTATTTTGATGAAGGGGTATCATGCAGAAGAGGCAGTGGCTTGATACAAAGGACTTCGGGTGCGATACCCTAGCTTATATTGAAAATAGATCCTTGGTTCTTTTGAGTGCCCGGTGTATAGCACCGATACACGAGATACAAATTCCAAGGTAGAACCAGCACTAGGTATTTCGAGTTCGCATAACCACCCTATTTTTGCATCTGGTACCAATTTTATGCGTCTTTGATTTGATGATGATGATTATTATGCTTAATTATTTTTTTCCAGTTCTTTATTTGTTTTGGATTTATATCTCACCGATATTTTGAACTTTGTTTATACGAGATAAATGTTTGCAGCTTTATTGAAATATCTCGTCGTAGAAAAGTTAAGTGGTATCAAAGTCCTAACCAGCCATTGTATCCCAACACCGGGTCAAACAATCCAAGAACAGCCCTAATATGCTGGGAGCCAGAAATATACCAGTGGCGTTTCAGACGATCTTGTTATGTCGCGGCCGGGGACCGTACCATCGACCTCCCGGTTACGGAGTTTAGGTCCCGGGACTGGCCAGTCGTTTCATAGGCAAAACTTTTAAATGTTGATGTAACGCTATCAATAATGGTATAATTTGAAAGTGTGTTGATTTTTGGTTTAGACAATATACAAATTCCCGAAAAATATTTATACTCCTTTTGTCTCAACTGAACACAATAGAAAATGGACATTTGCTTTTTATTTTGAGGGCAAAGAAAAAGTGCATATGTTATTTTATTTCCACTGTCTCTACCATATCTCTCTACCCATAATATTTCTCTTTATTGAATACTCTTTATTACCCCATATTTCGTTAGAACACTGATCTTAATACCGACAGGTTT
This sequence comes from Solen grandis, assembly GCA_021229015.1. Taxonomy (NCBI): domain Eukaryota; kingdom Metazoa; phylum Mollusca; class Bivalvia; order Adapedonta; family Solenidae; genus Solen; species Solen grandis. The sequence continues at coordinate 15,180,030 of CM037790.1, read as the reverse complement.
TCGCATTTTGAAGGAAAGAAAAGGTCTGTAATATTATTTCATTTAAAATCTCTACTTTAAAAACTTAAATATCAAACAGAATAGACCTAGTGTGTACTCTTTTTTTCTTGACCAATAAGGCCACAGCGATTTCACAGCAAATTAAAAAAAAAAAAATTAAGAGGAAGCTCTTGAACTCTTCAAAATTAAGTTATATAGTATTCAGATAGGTTATACGCTAAATATTTAGAGCACAGAAATACAATTCTTCATTACAAAAATTCCTATTTCTGCACTTTAATCACATGTCTTACTAATACATTGTTGACACTAACCTACTATGGTTGAACAATCGAATGACAAAATACGTCCATTATTCCAATCTTATTTCAGCCATTCCATACATTCCTGATGACACTAACTATTAATAATCCATTAACTACCATACTTAAATGCCTGAGACCATGTGAACAGAAGCTACGCGAACCGTTTGCTCTTCGTAATTCAACTTTGAAGGTCAATATGAGTTGTATTGTGTGTCAACATGCCTTAATGGCAACCACACAAGACATGGTTTGTTGACATGAACCACAGCATGTGAACTAGTTAATCGTCAACTTTGCATGCAATATATTGAACGGTGTCTTACAAATACTAGGGACATTTGTAAATTGTAATATAAACATGATTGGCTCTCTGATATGAAAATATTCCTAGCTGATCAAGAGGTCTTTAGGCCGCAATTTAGCTCATTCCAACTTAACCAGGGGCGTGCCTGGGGCTAAATTTGGGATACGCAGACTTGCTAGGGGGTCCACGGAAAAAAATTGGGGCTAGAATGCCGTAGGTGCGATCTGAGGGGGTAACTGGGGGGTAAATTCTGGTTCAAATATGCTCAATAATTTTTTTTATTTTCTCCTCGGCATCGATTTTTATTGCAGTTTTGGCACTTTTAGATTTTCGATTTTCTGGACGGAGTATACGCAACTGCGTATTTGCGTAAGCCTAGGCACGCGCCTGTCAACTTTGTTTAGGCAAATTGTTGCAGCAAAGAGATTCGAAGCGGGAATACTGCCTAGTGCACTGTCACAGTGATTTTTGGAATTAATGACTCTTTATTTCTTCATAAATGCAAGAGGAAAAAAAACATTTTTAATTTGGTGCTATTGTTCGAAGGTATAGACTTTTTCACTCCGAAATGAAATGCAAACCTACGTAAATCAATGAGCAGTTCCAGAACTTATCTACATGCTGGGGTAAAATTCCACACATTTTTCAATGGGGTATAAACATACATTTGGATTTTTCCCAGTCAATAATTTGTTCAATATAAATCAGCGAAAATTATACCGGGTATTGCCGATCCTCTGGTGAAATGGTCCATGGCAGAAGTTATACATATGTTATTCAAACACATGATTCGTCTTAAATGATTTAAGTGGAGCCTGGGGGAATCCGTTTTTAAGTTTTGTCTAACGTCAACTACATTCTCCATACTTTCTTAAGGATTTGCAACAAATACATTTGTACTTCATTTTTTATATTTCATGTCGTTTTGGGGCTTTTAGGCACACTTAATTCAAAGGGGAGTTACTCTGCTTATTAGAGCATCGGAAAATTTTCACTTCGTGAGAATTGCAAATGGTTGCAAACAACTGAGATTGTTGAAGACAGTTCTGTTTTATGTTTTTATTTCAATATGAATATGAAACGAAAAACAAGCAAAACATGTATGGACACAAACAACGTTGAGTAATTAACGACATCGCTTACGGCATCAGTTTGCGACACCAATTAGTAAAGAGTGACTATCAGCGCGCGGTGTTATTCACACCTCTCGCGGTCACCACAGATAATTTCTCGAGTCGACATAAAGTGTGAAATTAAATAGCAATCTAGAAGTTTGGGACTTAGATTCTCTAGTCGAGGTAACGGAAAATCGACTCAACCGTCGTCAGGACAACGAGAGTCGACTGTATCATTATTATGTGTGACCAATTCTTGAATAATATTTGGTTGCATATTTTGAAAGTAACTTGAAAACGGATTTTTCTCCATTTAACGTTACATTGACCACAAAAAGTACACGTTCTTCATTCGCACACTGCTTGTACTATGCACCCCATTTGGCTGCATTCTATATACGACACATTCCTTGTACAAATATACTCTAATTTCGATATTAGACCATGAGAAATAGTCTAAGTAAGATAGACACCTCGTGGTGTTGTCTTAAGCATAATTATACAGTCAAACTTGTCTTAAGCGGTCAATCAGTGTAACAACAGAAAATGACCTCTTAAGAGGTGGCTGCTAAACTAAGATTAAAAATATAACAAAATGCTAATTTGGTGGTATTAAAACTGACTGTTAAATGCAGATTGGCCACTTAATAGAGGTGACCGCTAATCAGGTTTAACTTATACTACTCAAAGTTGGCCAAGCGCCACATATCATGTGTCACTGTAAAATTGAAATGGCCAGAACTTCTTTATATTTGTCAATATCTCGTGAAATTTCACAACCATCCTTTACAAACCTAAACCTTTGGCATCTTAAAATTAAAATCTAAATTTTTAAGATTTCAAAACAACAACAACAACGACGAAAAAAAGCAAACGTTTTCTATTTTAAAAAAAAATAACTTCATTCACAACATTTTCAATTTACATCCACTTATTGAAATTTCACTACTATCTAAAATATAGAATTGTATTTTCAACTTTAAATGTTATTATGGAATTGTGACGTCATTTGTTAATCAATTTTGACCATCTTGAATCTTATCAATGGAATGACCAAATTACTTTAAAAAAAATCTGTTTTAAATGTTCTAAAGGCTTATTACCTTCAATACTTCCAAATAAAGGATTGAAAATTTTCTTTTTGTTAACTATACCACTGGTGCTTAGCAAACTTTGAGTAGTATAATTATATACTCACTACACTCGTGTGTATATCTTTTAGAAGAATCCTGTAAAAGCCTTCAAAATGGTTTCATAACTAACACTGACTTTTTGTATGATGCACTTTAATGCATATCATGAACAAGTTAGATATTTCTAAGTTATATAGAAGAATGAGTAAGTCTGTAGATAAAAAGTCTTATCATAGTTTCAGTTATCGATATTGTTCTTAGTGAACGTCCTCTATAGGCTTTATCGTTTAACCTTCACTTTTCTTTTTTATCCCAAATAAGAAATGGCCGTTTCTTTTCCCCTGCAATACCTTTGATTCTTATCTTTCAAACGTTCTACAAAGCTCACATATAGTTCGTCTAAGGCATTTCTTAATACAGTCCCCTTTACTACTAACTGTACTGACTTTTTGTACATCGATGTTCATTCCACGCTATATCCCATTGAGCCCATCTTCCATCTTTTCGATCCAAACAGAATGACTTGAATCATTATTTATTTATGTTTAATTCACTAATCAATACTGATTCCGTATATTGCCAACTAAAATCTTCAACTCATTTGTGGCTCTCAGAGTTTCAGACAATGTTTAAATATGGTAGAACCGATCTCGGCGGGCCTTTAAAATGGTACTAGATAACCATTGTGTTTTGCGTACAGTGCATTAGGTAATATCCAGGACTGGTTGACCCAGTAACGGGTATGATATCATACCACTTGTCATCAGCCTCTTCTTTCATGTTAATAAAAGCTCCTAAATGACTGAGATGCTGTCGGTGGGGCGTTAAACCCAACTCAAAAAAAAATTCAGGTAGATGGAGAGACCTTTCAAACAGAGATTCGCAACAGGTCTAAATCTTACAGAAGCATGTAACATATTGTCCAAGTCTCGCAAAGTCACGTTTTCATATATCTCCTTTTCTATTGAAGATATATGAAAGTAAATTGTATCTTACGACAGGACATCAAATTACCATCAAAATGACAGCATATTTATCAAAATAGGCTTAGAAATAAAAATGTTTTATGCAAAATAGAAAAGTACCTGCATGAAGGTAATAATTCAAAACGTATTGTTTTTCTGCTTTCTGCTACACTAATAATTTAATAGTATCTTTTAAAATAAATCAAACTGAAAATAATTTCTTGTAGTTGAGAAATGATTATTTTATAATATGGTTACATTTTCCTCTGTGATTTTTCCATACTTTTTTGAAAGTCTGCAATATTCAATAATCTTCTGTGTGCTTAAACAATATTTTCCATTGACGTTTACAGGAGTTTCCTATCTCAGTTTAATATATCTTTGGCTTTATAGGTGGGAACGCTTGTGTGACCTAATTTCAGGATCAGCTGTGTCCGGTCTATTATGACCATCACAGACAGACAGACAGACAGAAATTTTTATTTCGACGTATACATAGTACATTGTCTTTTACATGATATTCACATATCTTTTACAAAATACAAATTATGAGTACATAAACATTTTTCAATGTGAATATCTATTGCATTAAACAAATGTTCACGAGTCAAGTGAGAAACAGTATGCGAAAAAAGAAAAAAAGAAAAAAAAGAAAAGAGAAGTCACATATGTATAGGTAAGTTCAAAGTTGCCTTTAACTACACGATATAGTCACGAGAAATATACTAGCACCTGACTGGACGAGAGGAAAATGCCACGTGCTAATGTCTTTTATCGTGTAGTTAAAGGCAACTATGAACTAACCTATACATATGTAACACGTTACATAACTTTTAGGCCGAATTACATCACTCTGCGTCACACACGTGTATTCTATAATATACATAGTGTGTTGAACTCGAACAGCCGGATTAAATATGTTTTATGCAACTAACAAAAAGATGCATCATTCATATGATGTTGAAAATGTATGAGAAATAGACAAGTTAAATCGTTATCTTCAGTTATTATTTAAAACTATTTTCTTGGTGTTACAAATAGAATTTGTTCACAGTCCGTTCATTTATGTTTGTTTGTTGTTTTAATCGCGATTTTACTGTCAGTATAGGTCATATGATAAAAAGAATTTGACATGAATTGTCATTTCATAAAAAATGAAAATGTTATTAAGCTCGCCAGAGCCTCGTCATTTGCAATAAAATAGAAAACCGTGTTATAGAATGTTAAATAATTGATTATTATTCCGTCTTATTCTGTCTTAGTGTAAAAAAAAAAAAAAAAAAAAAAAAAAAAAACATGATTATTATCTACAGCATAAGGTGCTCGTGAAGAGCATGACTTCATAGCTGACTGTAACCCATTTGTTGCCTACGGCAGCTATATGTGAAATAATTTTAAATTTGAGAGTCCTTACGTTTGATGTTCGAAAGGACTGGAGAGAAAATATTTCAGGAAGGAAATAATTCAATAATGATAAAGATAATTTTTGCCAATATTTCGGCAAATATTGACTATATGACGAAAAACTGAAAATAATGCTTCAGCGTTTATGTTTGATTTAACTGCAACAATATTTTTTCTTTAATGTATTTTTCTTCTTCATAATTGCATTTTTTTTTGTAAGGAGTGACTTTATTTATATAAGAGTATTTAAGTATAAGCATATTTTCCGGTCCCGGTTGCCAAATGGTTAGAGCGTCAGTCCTGGAATCGAGAGGTCGTGAGTTCGATCCCCGGTCGCGAAATACAAAAGTCGTAAAAAATAATACTGGTATAGATCCCTATTTTGTCTATGTTACTACCAATCTTTAAATAGAGACTTGAACTTAAATAGAAAACTTGCACTAGTCATTCAGACTGATGCTGACACATTACCATCACACTTGGCCTCGGAAGCCCCTCGCGACAATGTTCACACAATGTTATTTCACTGCCACTCGTGGCTATGACATTGTTACACATGCATATATTGGCTGCAACTACCAGTGACATTTCTTTTCTAAAATTAATATTTTTGATCGCTAAATTACCCTCAAATTACGAAAATTTGTCAAACTAAATATAAATTAAGTCACAAGCTTTTTTTTTATTTTTGGATTCTTCTTTAAACCAGAAATATGCTGGAATTAGCCGCAAGGTATTTAAATTATACACCCGGGAATTGTTAAAAATTGAAAATGTAAACGTGACTCCATTCGAAATGCCATCAAACAATTGATTAAACAGTTGATTGGATGCGTGATTGCAATTAATACTTAATGATATAGTGTTGCTTGTGGTATTTTCTATGTGCTGTCAACAAAATATATACAGAGAAAACGATATTGGGATATATGAAGATTTTTTCTGGTACCTATTATGCCTGTTATCCTTTTATTAGCTCATTTATTGTATGTGTTTATTTAAACTGATTCAGTTTACGATGATGTTGGACACACGTCTTATATTAATCCTTCTCGAGGCTTCCGGGTGGACAGTACTTTTCGTCTGAAATTCGAACCCATGACCTTCAGATTCACTGCCATATATGTAACCACTAGACAACGGTGCCTTTGTTTTTGTGCATTATCTCGCCAATACCACACTTAATCATGTCATCTTACAACGTGTTAACCATGTCTTGAACTACTAAGCAGGGGGTTTAATCAGTTTATATGTATCTAATGCTGTAGCCGGGAATCGAACCCGCATCATCACGCTCCGTTAAAGGACACTTTATCCACTCGACCACCGAGGACGGTTCGAATAAAACTAAATGAAACAAACATGATATTTCACCGATGTTGTGTCACTTCTATGGCAAGTAAGTAGAGCCATTTAGGATTTACAAATGAAATTGCCATCAAAATTTATTGTTGTTGTTGTGTTCAACGTCGCTGCCACAGTATTTCAGTCATATAGCGACACCCTGCTAATTACAGGTGGAGGAAGATCTTTAATGTACAGCTGAACAGGGTATTACCACCGACCCACCGCAAGTTAATTTGAATGCTTCCTCAGAGAGATCCTGTCGGGATTCGAACCCACAGCGGTGAGTGGCTGAGTGATGTTACGCAAATACTATTGCCACTCAGCCACGGAGGCCCCCAAATTGCATTAATTCCATTGCATTCATTCTTACAACTGCCCAGTACATTGTACTTATAGAAATGCGTTGTTTTGTTTGTTTGTTTGTCTGTTTGTTTTGTTGTTGTTTTTTTTCATTTGTTTGTTTTTTCTTTCTGTGTTTGTTTAGAAATTTTTTAAAGTTTGAATAATGTTTTCCATTGTTATTCAGCAAATAAATTTATATTCACCTGGAAGTCATATTTACTTCCTTTCAACACAAAAATAATAATTTATTTTTTCATTTTGAATTTTGCATTTCATGTATATTTAAAAAAAATATTACTATATTTAATTAATTGTCTATCTTGAAACTTCCCTGTTTTATTTGCTTCGATTTTAAAAAATAGTTGAATATAAATGAATCAACTGAATTCCTTTCATATCTAATCGACATACGTAAGTATATATCGAGTTAGCAAAATTAATTAAAACCATAAATGAAGATGATAAAATACTTAAAATGACCTAGTTGCACTAACTGAAAAAATGCTTAAGAAAATTGCTGATTCGATAAGCAAGATTGCTTCCACCGAAAAATTATGTAAGGCTTCAACCCGTCCTTCGCTAATCAAATTGCAGTTAATTTATTTCCAATGCATTTCCGTTAATGCAATATCGACGTATTGTAAGATGCATTTAGAGCTAGTCGAGTTGGCTTAACTCTATTGTTCTAAATCCTGAAATATTTAACAGACCTTTTCTTTTTGGTTTTTCCAAAACTGTCATTTTTGTTGTTGTTTGCTTGTTTTATTTATTTATGTTTTTTTTTTTTTTTTTTTTTTTTTTTTTGATGGGGCAGGGGTCGAAGAAAGGGAATGACATGTCTTTGTTAATTGATTTCTTTGATTATAACGATTTGTACTGGTCAACTGTTGCAGTTCTATAGGCATGTTTTTGCCGAACCACTTAAGGAATGGAATGTATTTGTAACCGGACGAAACACAAATGCAGAGGAATTATTGTTCTTACTTATTTATTTGAATTTTAATTTTCACGACAGCGCAATTTCACAAATGGCTCATAAACAGCATGAAAAAGGAATAAATTTCGGAAAAATATAATATCCCATAAAGACTGAATTTCCAAAGTAAACTGTTAATGTCCGACTCATTTGTTTTAACTATATGTATTCTAATATTAAAAATGACGCCTTTAGGAAATTGTATTACTCCACTATACTATTGTATCTGAAAAATGGCAAATCAAATGAGAAAATATCTAATTACTTATGTCTTATAAATATACATTCATAAATATATCGGGCATCGGCCTGATATCGGCATATTATATCAGTCAAACATCGACCCAACACAGTCCGAAGTCGGCAGGTTCTGCCGATATTATTTTCAGCCTATATCAGCATGTTTTCTAGGGATGCATTAAACCACGCTTTGTTTTTCGAAATATGGTTATGACGATTTTTTAAAGACGTATTCTACAGTAACAGGTTTTTACTACATATACAAAGAAGGAAAATTTAAACCACCTAAGATATAGAAAATCACACTAAAAACAAAAAATGAGGGCCTCCATTCTACTTTTTGTGTTACCTGCCCCTGAAAATGAGTTTTATGCTCTTTTTTGTCATATTTACCTTCATGTCAAGCCTGTAAATACCTTTATTTCATTTTGCATTATTGTTTGTAATTCATTTTCAGCCATTATGCAAAGTTTAAAACAATTCTACCCAACAGAATTTTCACTATGTTTCAACACGTAAACATAGTACGCTTTTTCTGAAAAAAAATATATGTTCGCGTAAGCGACTATAGTATAAAATCTATCGCATAGAATTTCTGAAAACATAACACAGTGATATGGAATAAAGTACCAAATATCGATTTGAAACCAAATAAGGTGTTGCTATCAATAATATTGAGTTATCAGCTCTTGAAATAACATAAAAGAGTAAGGTATTCACTTTCAGGGTCAGATAACTCAAAACGTAGAGTGGGGACCCTCATTTATTTCCCCAATAGATTTGTTTTTATCATGATTCTCTATAATCATGCAAAGTTTATGAAAATTCTCTGCGCTAGTTTTAATTTTCCTTCTTCGTCTGTAAAGTAAACAAAAAATATCTTTAAAAAAAATACTCAGCCGTGGTAACCAGCTGATGATTAGTTTAACATGTAATAGATTCTGTTGTTGGTTTAATAGTTGTGTAATTCCTGTATCAGTGCAGAGCTTTGAATTACCACAGATCCAATTTGGTAGACACTTACAGCCTTAAAACATCTGCGCATTAGACTTCGTTTCGCGGGCTACAAAACGAAACCGGATGTTACGTTTTTGTTGAATATAGGATCTGTCAGAGTCGAACAATCAATTCCGAAATCTATGTGTTTCCGATTTTTTAGCGTTCTACTCTTTCAGTTTACCTTAAAAATGTGAAGTATCTTACTGTTCGGGACAAATCGTTCGCAGGGGAAGAAAACTTCAACTTTTAATAGAAACAGAGATCTAAAGAACTCGTTTCTGCAACTCCTTTTTCTTTTGACTAATTTTACAATGACCAATGGTATTTTAGCAAAGTATATAATAACCATTGAAAAGCCTGATTTTATTTCGCTTCATTACTGTGTGTTTCACAGGAAGTCAGGGTAAAAATAACGACCTAACGGCCGAAAAACTTACTGTACAATATTCGTCTGTAGAAAAAAAAAGTATAAAGATGTGTTTTGAAGAGATATCTTACACTGCGACCAAGTCACGTTCTTTCAAACGTTTTCAGACGATATATAAAACCAGCCACGTGTTGATAACACGCGGATGTTAAGACATGAAAATAAATAAATGACCGTATAATATGTATCTGTCTATTTAGAGTTACTCTGTTGACCTCGGCAAATAAAAGTATATATGAAACAAGAGCTACCTGTTTTCAATCGTCTTCGTATATTTTTCTTCTTTGTATAGGAAGAGTCTGTTAGACATTTAAATAGACAATAGAAGACTGAAGCGAGAGTAGGTTGCTATGGTTAGGAAATTCATTTTGATATAGATGTCAATCTAAATTTGAGAAATACTTGATGTTGTCAAATAGGAAATCCGTTTTGTACATGGTATAATAAAAAGATGTTCTATTGACATGAATTGCTGATTTTTTTCCAGAATTTTCAGAGCTTTTGATTGACCACAAAATTAGGGTGACCTCAAGTAACGAGAGTAAAACTAATGGCTTTACAATATTAATGGTTGAATGAACGGGCTTCGAAAGTACAATATCTGCCAGATGAATTTGGAAAAAAAAAAGTCAGTCTTATCTGTCTATTTGAATCTTGGCGTTTTCCTCAATGAATCTGAGTACATACAAATCTGTTTCATCAAAACAAATATTTTGAGAAAATGTACCAGATAACATTAGGCGAAGTCATAAACAGGTTCCGCGTTAACATGTATACAAATGAATGGATACAGTAACCTCGCCTATTAATTATACAGCAGACACAATCTTGGCGCTGTCGTGGAGCTCGAGATGGTAATCAATCTGCAGATGTTGGGTCCTCAAATCAATCAAAGTGACCCGTCCCTCCTTCATCACTCACTCAAACGTGACAAGGAACTCTCCCGAAAGTGAGTCGCGTTCAGTTCACGCGAGTATGGAATAGAGACCGGGTCATAAATTTTCGGAGAATTCCCTATGATAAGCGTCTCAGTAACAATACTTAGTCAATTTTGGAACATTTTCTTCGAGAGTCAGATAAGTGCTGCCTCGCTTCAATATTCGGCCATAGGCACGTGGAATTAAGTTCAAACCGTATATGATTTATATCGATCGAGAAACGGGTTACTGGGTTTGACCAGTACTTTTCGCCTGGAGGGCAGCGGGAAGTGCATATGGTTTTTCGATGGCCACGAGAAATACATGATATTAATTCTTCATATAATTGAAATTTAGTATAGCACTGTTAGATCACATTTCGAAACTAATAACATTTTATAATACCTGATACAAATGTGGTCACGTGCTAAACACGTGTTACAAATGTGTAACGGATATCAAGCACATGTGAAAAATATTTTATGGCGTACGTGTTAATCGAATGTGGTCTAACATAGCATTTATGAGTACATATGACATTTTGTCGTTTTCGTTATTTAATTTTGATTATAGAATGGGTAAGACGCTAAAATTGAAATAAAGTTAGGTTCTACAACGTTTGCAAAATCATCATCATATAACAAACAATACAGAAGTGAAATATACGAAGTAAACACTTCCATTGCTTTGTGCAAAACACATTTTTTTTTTCAAATTCAAATCTGCTTTTATTGTTGCGTTGTAATTTACTTACACCGAGACGGTACTTCAATCGTATATAGCGACATCCAGCTATTTACATTGGGAGGGAGATTCCGTGCGCATTGGTAACAAACTTACTGGTGCATATGACAGATTTAGGGTTGGGCGCACTGTGTGTAGGGTGTATACATACTAGTATACATAGAGTACAAACTAGTTTGTTTGTTGGGTTTAATGTCCCACCGACAGTATTCAGTCATTTAGAGACGATGTCTATTTGAGACAGATATAGTGCTACCACACTGCAGTAACACGCCGTGGACATGTGGCATGATACCACACCCAGTAACAGTATCCTGACACCGGGCCAACCAGTCATGCAACTACCCTTATATGCTGAGCGCCAAGCAAGGTAACTATAACAATATCATTTTTACGACATTGGTATGTCGCGGCCGAGGGTCGTACCCACGACCTCCCGCACTCGAGGCGGACGCTCTAACCACTCGGCCACCGGAACGGTACTACTTACTAGTACACTTGATGCATTTGATTTTGTGCGCATATGGCAATTTTCAACTTAGTACTCATGAAATACAGATAAGTGCAAATGGCATATTTAACCCTTTCCCTCATAGAGGAAACCATGAAAAGACCTATGCGAACAGCATAAAACCAGATCAGCCTGCTGATCAGGTTTAATGCTGTTCGCTGCTCCTTCAGTGGTCTGGAAATGAGGATTTTGTAATTAAATTTGGTACAGTTTAACTGTGGTTTTCTGCAGATCAGGCTTTATGTGGTACCTATTGAGTGCGTCAAAATGAGTCTATATGAGGGAAAGGGTTAAAATAATGTGCATGGCACGTGGGATATATATTCAAACTAGTGAGCATCATGGAAGTTCACTGCTTGTAGTAAAATGGTGTTTTCATGAAAACAAAGATGCCGTGAAGAATCTATAATTATTACCATACCACATTCAAGTCCCTTTTCGCTTTGTATCATTTTGCTTGTTTGTACGTAAATCATATCTTTGGTATTTCTATGTGCCTTTATTACATTCACCACTGACGTTTATTTCCTAAAACAGGAAATGTTAAAGGAAAAAGAGAAAAAGTGTGAACAACCATTCAACACGTTTAAGTGGTGGAAATATAGTTGTCCTTTATTCCAATGGAATACTTTACAAAATGGCATTCGCATTTCAATAAGGTTACCAAAGCACGTTATGAAATTTGCCAATCAAGAGCATTTTATATTTTATCAGCTGTATCACAGTTTAGAAATGATATAAACACATGTATTTACTTTTTTTCTTGACTGGACAGGTTTCCCTATTCGTGAAATATTAATTTTCTCAAAATCCGCGTAAAAACAAGATACAGTGTTCCAGTGTGTTATACCGTAAAAAAAAAAATATCATATTCTTTTGATGGTGACTGGTTTAATATCTTTAATTCTGGAAGTTTGGTTATATTATCTGAGAGCGTTTCATAACACAAGCACGGCATTTGTCTTTCAATATTTTATAAACACAGAATTATAATTGATAAGATATTCACATATTCACTCTTATCGCAAACTTCTCACACATTGGACAAAAATTAAATTGTCTGGATTTCCCTCCCCTTACACTAAGTTACCTTGAGTTCCTTCCTCTTACACTATGTAATTTTGATGACAACTGGGAACCAAACCCAAAATAGATTGTTCTTTCAAAATCCGAGTGTGTATATATCATTTTCGTTTGTATTTTGTGCAAGTTTTCTGTGAAGGAATCAAATATGTATGAGGGGATATCCGCCAGTTCATTTCCTTTCTAAATGCTTATTATACTTACAAAATTCTTATTACATTTTCAAAATGCTTATTACAATCTTGATATTGTTTTAAATTAAAGCATTTGGAATTAACGTTCGTATGTTACAAATTCTTAAATGTAGCTTCTATATTGTAGTTACACTGGCTTATTTGTGACTTTTGATTTACATAAGATTGAAAGCGTTCGTATAAATGGGAAAGTTATGCTACAGACAAAGCTTCTTTTTAGCCGGTGGTGGAGTCTCCAAAAGTCGAATTTGCGCATGCGTAATATTTGGAAGGAAATGCCTGTCCGGTCTGAGATTTCCATCCGGGTTCAGATTTCAGACATGTTGTATATACATAATAACAGAGGTATATAAGGTAGAGAACCGGTCCCGGCGGTCGAGCGGTTACAGCGTCGGTCCCGGAATCGGGAGGTCGTGAGTTCGATCTCCGGCAGCGACATACCAAAGTCACGTGAAAGTTAAACTTAGAAAACAATTTTTCAAATACAGCAACGAAAGATGGAATTGTGATAATGCAAACAAGAATGTTACTGGCGAATATTCCACATATCGTATTTTACCGACAGAGGGCATTGTTACAGAATAGGAGTCAGGCTGGCTGAGGTATGTTGATTTCAGTATAATCATTAAATGAGGGATATATTTTGTATACCTCAGGTTGCAAACCTGAGCCCGGGTGGAGATCTAATTAAGCCTTATATAACGAGCTGATGTTTCCATCTTTACCATATGTACATTATATTACGTATATTTTCTAGGTTTAATTTTCACGTGTATTTGCTTCTTTTTCAAAACTGATAATATTTAATAATTCGATCATTAAAAAATGCAATTTTCAAGTAACAATTTCAATATTGTAATAAGCATTTTGAAAATGTAATGAGACTTTTGTAAATATAATAAGCATCGTAAAATTTTAACAAGCATGTGAAACCTCAACTAGGAAGAGAAATGAACTGGCGGATACCCCCCCCTACAAATGAAGACATAGTTTTAATTATTATATGACAATCAATATTTTTATTCTGTATGTCAGGACAGTCCAATTTCCTTGTATATGGCACTAATGCGACATTCATGAGTGGATTGGAAAATAACTCTATTTTATTTAGGGGAAGTAACTCAAACTATTACATTTGTTTTCGACAAAAGTTTTAATCTACCATAAAGGGCACACATCGAATATAACATGTGAATGTTATTACAACTACTTGTACAAGTTTACGAAGGTATTAATACTAATCCTTCCCTTCTTCTTCTGTTACTTCTACTGCTGCTTCCACCACAACTCTACTACTGTTGCTGTTATCACTGCTACTGCTGATAATGTTGCTACAACCATCACAACTGATTCTACTACTGCTACTACCACTACAGCATCTACTATTGCTACTACAGTTGCCCTTTTACCTCCACAATACAACGCTTGATAATGTTACCATCATCACCGCTGTTACTACTATTACTACTGTTACTTCTACTATTCAGACTTCTTCAACTTATATTGTACTGTTGATGCTATTACTGCTACCACCACTACAATCACAATCGCTTCTACAACTGCTACTAATATTACTTCTTCTACTTCTACTTCTTATGTTGCTGTTGCTTTAGAACAATTGTAAAGCGCAGGTTATTGATCTAGAGATCCCCGGCTCGAAATTGACCAGGGCCGTGGCGATACATATATACATGTATATATTTTTTCCAATATTTTTTTTTCATTTTAATAAAAAGCTAGTCCTAGAACCACATTACATGGTAAGCCTTAAAAATCAATCTTGTTTGGTTATCATCAGAAACTAAAAGAAAGAAATGGTAAAAACATAAATCTGACCAAGCATAAGTAATACAGAAATTTCATCATTTTTGTAGGATTTATGTGCAGGGAGTATATTTTGTTGTTTTAATAAATGTGGATTCCTATAAAATCAACCTTAATAAATTCGAAAGTCTGGTATGGAATATCGTGTATCCTGGCGCATCGGTCAACAAACTTTTATACTAACGAAATTTATGCTACTGCGGTACATGTATCTGTATGTGTATTTCCCTGTAGCTCATTGGTTGTAAGAATGAAATCGGAAATTGAATGACAATATATAGATTTAGCTGTAAATCAAGTCCTCGCCATTAGCTATCGCATTCACTTGAAACGAAAATAACATGACCTACATATCGCCGAATTCCACTGGGTGGCCTATTTCCGTGTCTCAATTTATTTACTTTAGCAACCCTGTGCAAGAAGAGATATTGAAAGAACATATATAAATATTTGAGTATCATATATACATCGGGCGTCCATTGACAAGTGATTCACAATTCCTTTACAATAGTAATAAACTTATTTTAACTCAATACGTTTAAAATGTATTGTCGAATGTCAATGGGGGTTAATAAGCGGGAAAGAATCTAGACAAGGTACATATGAGATATTCACTTGCTAAGCTGACTGGCATTTCCACAGGCACAAACAAATATTCTCATTGCAAAGTATTAAAATGGAAACGTGTATATTTAGTTTTCTTAGGGATTTTATCATTTTCACAATGTTCAACAATGGTCCAAAAATGGGGCCAATGGTGGATAGGGTGGCAATAGTTTTGCAAATACCCCCACGTTCCTAAATAATCTTTGGAATTGCTTACCATGTCACATTTGATATATGTCAAAGAATACAAGAACAACATATATATATAAATTGACATAGTCGCCGATGTACGCTTCGTGACACTAAAAAAGATTTTTGACATGAAAATAAATTTTCTGAGACAAAATCATCAAAACACTCATAGTTGTTCATTACAAAAATTAAAACGCATTTCAAATTATTGAGCACATGAGGAAAAAAAAAAAACGTGGACAAATAATGCGCTTTAAAAAAATATAACGGGTCATATTACTATTTGATGAATAAAAAAAATGTATGTACAGTTAGTCATAAAAGATTCGAGGATGAAAGAAAATAAACTCGATTCTGGAAGGCTGGTCAAACACTTGGGTACCAAGTAATACATTGATTAAAGAGAACGAAATGCATTCCGAGATATGTACAAACATTTCTGCCGTGAATTACCCTGTATGGTGCATATCAATATAATCCTCAGTCTCTCTGTCATCTCTTGCGAAGATGAAACACGTAGAAGTCAAAGGTGTTCCGATAATCGTTAGTTTCACCAGACGAGAGGGTAAATGTTCACCACAAAAAAAAAAAAAAAAAAAAAAAAAATAATTATGTGTTTAAAAGTATCAGCCTTGAATAGTTTTATTGTTAAGATATACATTATTGTGCGTCTGACACAAACAAGACAATACTATGTTCTCGGTAATTCGGAACGACTCTTTGAAAGAAATTCCATGACATGATGGCCGACAGGGTCATTCGTAATTTTATGTAAAGAAGGTTTCCAAATGATAGAATATTTAGGGCCAATTGGAACGTGCCCATAATTGTATCGACCTTAACATACTTCTTCCATGATTTCCGGCAACAACACATCAAAACAAAATATGGAGGATATTTGCTCGTTTTTAGTGGATATGGCATAAACCTCATCGGAAGTGATACATTATAATAAACACATTTTCTTTTGCATTTTATGCAAACTGCTGCTAAATACCCTTTATAAGTAAAAAAAAAAAAAAAAAAATAGTTCCACAAGCCTTTATCACTCACACTGTGAGAAACGGATTTTATCTCACTGATAAAACAGTATTTCATAAGTTATCATAAAATTAAAAAGTACAATGTATCATGCTATAGATTTAAAAAGTGAAAGCATCTGTGATATCCGGAAATCACAATGTTTGGGGTTTTCCGCGTCGCTCAAACGATGTGTTCATTTAATGTTGCTAAAACATGCAGCACACGAGGAAGTATTTGATCATTCTTTGAGGACCTTTATTCATTTTAACTGAATAAATGTGTGTGTGTACAGTTCAGCTTGGGTGTTTTTCTGGAGTAAGTTTATTGAAAAGAAAATAGTGCTAACATATTGGAAGTGGTAGGCATCATATATCATTTTTACATATGCTGTGCTATTCATTCATAGCCAGCCTTAGATCATGCAACAAAATCTGCAGTCTTAAAATATCGTTTAAAGGCCCATTACTTTTCTAAAAGCAGTGTATATTATTCGGACAGGAAAGCAAACTTGTGATAAAAGATTTGTTAGAAAATGCAAACTGTACACAACATAATGCATAAATAAAAAAGAATATTATGCAAATCAATGCCAAGTATCTGACGTTTTCTATACACCTTCCGTGTGTCTCCGTTAACGAATCGCGAGCACAAAAGCCGATGACGTAGCAAATAAACAAATTTTGATTCGGCGAAGGTTTTCAAATTCAAATTATTTCTGATAACGGACCGTCTTCGGGAATATTCGCCAATGCAAAATGTAAACGATTAGAGTATTTTGACATCCATACAGAATATTGATTGGCATAATTTGATCAACATTTTCTATGCGTTTAACTGTTAGTTTACAACAGATATTTGCACATTATGTACCATTTATGTTGGTTTATAATATGTCAATGTTATTTATCTTTTCTTTTTTCATGAAAATTGTATCATTATGAAACATAACGTGCCTATAATTTGCTTGTTTGAAGTCTAGAGAATTTCCGTTAATTTCTCGAACAATTACATTCACTTTTACGCAATATGTTTGAGCTTTTTGGATAATTTTCATCATCATATAGTTATCATATATAACTTAAAATGATTTTGCTCACTTTTGATGCCTACAAATTGTATTATATATTTGTTGAAATGGCAATATGGAAGAATGGCATTGCCGAATATGGTAACCTCTAAAAATTGAATATGTTATTTATATTAATCCAACGAAATCTTTCATACATTGGATGTAAAACATATTCCGTATCAACAAAAATATTGTTTTCTTACAGACACAACACATACAATAAAAATTTGACCGTTCCAGTATATCTCAAAACTAAAAATGTCCATGTTGATAAAAACAAACGTAAGCGGAAGTAAGGAATTAAATTTCTTTCAAAAATAGTATATACTTGAAAACTTTGATTGATGATATTTAGCTAAAACACAGATATCATCTTTAATCTTTCGCTATGCATATCGTCTGATCTCTCCAATGATGAATGGTGAATGCGATTATTCAAAGAAGAAGTAAAAGCTTCTTTCTGCACATGTCTAGACTGGTCGGCTGCTTGGTATTTAAAGGCCGGTAAGCAGTTGTTGTTTTATTGTTGTTATTTACTTTTATTTTTTTATTTTTTTTATTTTTTACTTTTTCGAAAATAATCATCAAATACAATCTTATTAGTCAATGTTTGCATTTATTGAAATGATTGAAATCTATGTGATAATATCAACCTTTCAGGCCGATCGGATGTCTATAAAAGGAGATAGTTTGAGTATTGACTTAAATAAGATTGGATCTGAAAGTAAGGATGAGACGGTGCCCTGTACATGCCGAGGGCTGACCCTGTAACGGTTGTTGTTGCCGCTGCAACAATATTTTAATCAATCGCGGAAAATCCCGAGTGCACAGAGGCACCGGGGACTGCCGACAAACCTCAAGCCAGATGGAAAGTTGCCTACCATGAAATCGCGAGACGATCGCTTCCCCCATTTTAGTGTGGTTTTACTATTTGAATCATCACCGGCCGCGACAAACCAAGTCGTAAAAAATGGTACTGGTATAGCTCCCTTGCTTGGCGCTCAGCATATAAGGGTAGTTCCAGGACTGGTTGGCTCGGTGTCAGGATAATGTGACTTGGTCTAGTATCATGCTACATGTCTACGTCGTGATACTACAGTGTGGCAGCACTATATCTGGACATCGTCACCAAATGACTGAAATACTGTCGGTTGGTCTTTTAATCCAATAAACAAACAAACAAACTATTTGAATCATCATTATGTTATTTACAGACGACAAAGACTTAGAACTAACTCATGTGTAATAATCATTAGGAGAATTTGCTATGTACAATTTAACACCTCAGTATGGCTAGCGTTTTACTTTTTATGTACAAAGCACTGTTATTGTATGTCATCGGAAACCGTGGTATATATTCCGTGGGATTTCAACGCAGAAGTTACTTTTCATAAATATAAATCAGCTTCTTACTGACAAATGAAATCACGTGTAGTATTTTGAAAACTTTTCATTGACGTTACAAAAGCAAAAGGTGAATCATTGTTCCCCCGTAAGGTAAAAAGCTGCGCTTAGACGAAGATCATGACATCACTTATACATTATAGAATGAAACTAACGCCGTTTAATT
Organism: Solen grandis; assembly: GCA_021229015.1. Lineage (NCBI taxonomy): Eukaryota > Metazoa > Mollusca > Bivalvia > Adapedonta > Solenidae > Solen > Solen grandis. Next base: position 15,160,740 of record CM037790.1, on the reverse strand, counting down.
GGTTAAATGATATTTCCTGTCTAAGCCACGGATGCAATGAAATGTCTGATTAATAATTCATGAGTACGAAATTTTGCTGACCAAATATCCCACCACCGATCAAGAAGCAAAGGGTTTTGAGCGAACGTGGGATCTCCGACGATGCTGTTACACATGTGAACACATTTGTGTTAGGTGTTACAAATATGATTTGTTACAAAATAGGGCTATACAACGCACCATGAAAATACGCAAGTACCATATTAATTAAGACTTTTGTATGTCGTGTCGGGGATTGAATCCACGACTTGACAATTACCATGAGAATACTCTAACACCACACTAAGCCAACATTACCAGTTATTCTAAGATAATGATGTCCAATTTTAAAAGTTTGTCAGATCTTTTCGCCTCACCTTTAAGATTCCGTCAGATATAATGCCGAGTCTTGGTAAAGCGCCAACTGCTTGGAACGTGGACAGTTTCATAGCGTCCATGAAAATATTAAGCGCTCCTGTCTAGTCTATAAAGAATTCAGAATGGGTCTCAGAGTTTAAGAAAGGCGCCATATAAAACTCTCGGCGCGGAGGATAATAATTTTACAGCAGCCGAGTTTTCACAGAACAGACCATTTTTTTCATTCATTCATATTATTGCGTTTATAATACAATAACTACAATGATTAATGAAGATGCCATGTTTAAACGATATTAACACACTGGTGATATGTAGAGAGAAACGGAGAGAGTGAGTGTGCGTTCAATCATTTTTACACGCGCGTGCTCACACACACTCAAAAAAATATTGTGATTTTGAAAAACAAATATATTAAGTAACACATCGCTCCACGTAAAACTGTTTCTTAACAACCTGCAATTTCAACAAATTCTTTTATGTTATTCATCATTAAAGGCGGACAAGCGTATAACTGGCAAATTGTATCATTGGTATAGAGAAAATCAGCAAGTCAATTTTCTTTCTTTCTGCCATTTATTTATTTATTTATTCAAGGAAAGGACTCGCATAGTCTATTCGCCCATTGTTCAGTCCAAATTATTCCTGAATAAAATATGTATTATATCTATTTATAAATTTCAACATGACTTTTTTTTCTTTTAGGGTGAACAATGATTTACATTCATTGCCATTAAATTTCTACTTCATTAAACCAATTATAAAACAGCACCCTTAAAATATTGAATTTTTCGAATCTCCTTTAAAAATAAATATAACATTGATCAGTACGCCCCTCCTTTCCTCCCTATAGCACATTTCTAACACATTCTTTTCCCCTTAAAACCACAGAATATTGCAAATCCGTTTGACCTTCTTGAAAATTAAAAAATATATATATATCAGCGCGTCTCTCCTTTCCTCCCTATTACACATTTTTGAATACGTTCTTTTCTTCGAAAACCACGGGAACGATTTTCTCTTTACAACTGACACCCCATGCCATTGATACGAGATGCCTGGATGTTTCAGACAACAAATATGTCGAATTATTTCAAGAGATAACAAACATCTAATATTATACTTAGACTAATGGAATCAGATAATTTTGTTTATCTAAAAATTCTTGTCAGTTCTCCTTTTTCCAAAAAAGCAATTTGCTTGAACGCATGCACTCCGATGCTATTTAAAATGCCAGCGTCCAATGTTTAGCAAACAGTTTCTGGCTCGTGAGCCGCACGTGATTGCAGACTTAATTAAACTATGCACGAGATTATCGATGTAACGACGTGTCTGTAACTCATAGGTCAACTTTAGAGGTTAACAGACTGACTGAACAAGTTGTTACATGAATCCAGTTATTGGAACATGGTAAACTACTTGAATTTTGATTTCATGATGCCGACTGCCATTTTTAAGTGGCTAGTTTTACCACCCATCTTTCATATATCTTAAGTTTTTCATTGAAGTGAAATAATAAATAAGCATTTTAAAAATCTATCATATGCTGTATCGTCACAAATTTTGAAGATATTAGATGCCATTTTTTGTTTACAGGTGCCGAAAAAGCATATACAATGTATGGTAAACGCACATTCTATAGGTAAATAAAATCTACGACTTTAAAACTTCGAGTAGAGGGACGTTTCGTGAAACTTTGGATATATATATAGTGTAAATGTGTTGGCTAATCATCGATTAACAGCTATTTTAACAACTATCTATAGATGACAGTTATTGTGCTAGAGTCACTTTCACTTCGACAGTATTTTAGTCATATACAGCAAATTCCAGCTATTTCCAATTGGAAGAAGACCTCGAATGCACAGACCAAAAACCTAATTACCTAACATAGGTCCACAACTCTGTTATAGGTAAAGAGCAAGTGAAGAAAAGCTCTACAGTCATGTGACTGCGAGATAAAATGAGATGTGTACAATTGTTCATATCGCTTATAAATATACTGCGTTTTCTCTAAGACTTCATTTTAATGCCGATTAAACTAACTATGTTGTTGTTGTATTGTTGTATTGGGGTTTACCGTCGCTGCGATAATATTTCAATCATATAGCGACGTCCAGCTAATTACAGGTGGAGGAAGACCCTGAGTACACAGAGGTAACCGGGTAAAACCACCGACCCACCGCAAGCCAGCTGGAAGGCTTCCTCACATGAAAAATCCGAAGTCCCTACCGGGATTCGAGCCCACAGCGGTGAGGGGCTGAGAGATTTGTAGTCCACGACTTTAACCACTCGGCCACGGCGGCCCCCCAATTATGTATGTCATTAGATCGCATATCTCATTAATGAGTGATACTGTAAAGCGCCTCTCTGTTAAGCGTCTGCAAGATGTTAAGCGTCTCAGCGAGATCTCGTTCAAATACCGTTTACCTAGTTATTTCGTCACGAGGGAAAAAAACAACAACTTTATTTCGGACCGTTTCATATTTCTGCTGAATAGGTCTTTGCACAGGCGGAACCGGGTAGAACCACCAACCTACAGCATGTCAGTTCCCTGACATTAACTATCCGAGTTGCCCTGTCGGAACTAGAACCCACAGTGGTTAGGGGCATTGTGATAGTAAGCCAGCAATCATAACCACTGGGAGACATTGGCCCTATTATATCACTAGTAGAAAATATTTCATGATTAAGTCACTTCTGTATTTCATTTTTATACTGATATCTTTTTCCTTCGGTGTATTTTCCCAAATATCAACATTTGGAAATTCATTTATCTTACAATTACATTTTTGTCCATAGTGTGAGATTGGGAGAGAGAGGGAAAAAAAGCAACAACAGCAACAAAAACTTTTCTCATTTGATATGAAGTTATTTTGCTAAAGAACCTGAGGATATGTAGTTGTATTTCATATAATTAATGGTTAACATACATAGACAGATCGTAGGGAAGTCGGTTATATTACCGCCTGATAACTTTTATTGTCAACTTCTCGTGCTGTCCAAAACAGACAGCTGGTTCTCCTATTTATTTGATCAACCATGCACTAATTCAATCGTAGGCAACGCTGCACTTTTATATGTGTATAATTTAACAGAAGATATTTTTCAATAGCACCCAATGGTTGATTAATAATGATTTTGTACATCATACACAATAGCTTGATTAGCACGAAGAACCGGTATAGCAGTATCTCGGCCTTTTATATTACGTAAACTACACCTCAACTAATAGTTTCAGATATATATGTATATATACTATTCTTCAACTGACGCTCAATCGGGATAGACGCTTAATTTTATCTTATTTAAGTTTTAATACTCGTAAAAAATATTAAAGAAAATACGCGGGTCAAAAGAATTTATGTATCTACAATATTGACCCAATTCTATTATCATATTATTTCTCCTTTTCAGACAGCAAACAAATCGCTACTGTTACAAGAGGGATTTATGGCCGATTTCTGGGTACGAGACGTATACATCAAAGGACGAAGTATGAATTTTAAGATCACGTGAAAAATGGTTTATGTACCGGCAGTCTTAGAAGATCGGTTCAAACACAGACGAAAAATGTCATAAAAGTGTGAAATATATTCTATTCGACAGTGGTTTATACTAGCCTGTCCAACGCCCAGTATTTTAGCGTATTTCATTGCTTTAATTGACGCATATTGAAAATAAAGAGTTAAATAGTAATTTCTTTGAAAGCGCTGTATCTTATAAATCCTCAATCTAATATACATAACAGACACAGAGTAAGCACTTCAATCGCGTGTTACAACATTATATGATTATAATAATGATGGACTTATGTCAACTGTGATAAAGATATTCAAAAGATATATATATAACGATGTTCAAACAAATTCAACAATTATAATAAGATCCTAAATTTGAGACCAATAAAGAGCTCTGTAAATTCAAATTTATCACTGATTTATTTCACTAGAACACCTTTCTATTTTACTGTGTACAAAATATATTTCACAAAACAAGTGTTTGTTAAAATGATTTATATATACATTGATCATGTATCCAGTCACTTGTGAGTGAAGTCAGTGTAGAAGTCCACCTACAATACGTATCGCCCAATATATATATATATATACCAAGGTTTCATTGTTAAATTAGAATCGCAGTTAACCTTATTTTACGAACTATTCAATTCAAGGACATGACTTTACTGACGTAAATAATTGTCTTAATTAAATAACAAATACAGTTTTGTTCAGAAATATACATGTATATACTCCTAGTATACCTGTACTTAGCCCTCAGTGTGGTTTATGGATTGGTTTCATTTCAGTATATAAAAAGACAGCTGTGATAATGTGACAAATACTGCAACAAAAGATGTACTTAGGTAGATGTCCATAGGAAAATCCTCTTCAAATACCCATACGGTTTCCCCACCCTAATAGCCATCATCACACTTGAAAACAGAAGCTTAAAAATTTATTATCATCATGAGTTATCTCCCCTGAAAACCATAAACGTGATTATCTCATTATATCAGTTTTCCACGGAGAAGTTTGGATTTCTTTATGAAATTCGAAACAAAATCATGTAATGTGGCTATCTACCACGAGTTTTTCTAATGATTTAATAAGGAAGGACAGAAAGGTCCTATGATTTTTCCATCATATTTTTTTTTTTTTTTCAATTTAAAGAAATTGTTTATTTCATATACGTTTCAATGTTAACCTCAATATCGATTATCTCCTCAAAATCAATATATAAAAAAATCGAAAAACTCTCCGTGAAACGTTTTTATTGTTTTAGATGAATTACCATGGCCATATATGAGAAATGGCTATTAGAGTAGGCGTACCTTTAAGTTAAGATATTCTTCAAACAACGGCATTCCGGGTGATCATGCAATAATATACGTCCGTTAGAAAGAAAAGACTGTTATGTCCAAATACCACAACATAGCAGGCATAACTTATTAGAGGAATGCATTATCTTTCTACCCGTCCTTCCGTCAGTCTGTTGTTGTTGTTTGTTTTGTTGTTGTTGTTTTTTTTCTAATTATTTTATATTCTAAAATATCCACAGATCCAAGGTATAAAAAGCTAGATATAGACATCGATGCGTATTTTATTGTATTGATTGATTGATATTTCCCCTTTCCAATAGTAAATTATCACCAATAAAATTCACTTTTCTTTAAAAAATGGCATCTACTTCGTCACGAGAATTAATCAATGAAACCGAGATAATGTGAAAAGTTAAAGCGACTTGAAATAAATCAAATACAGCGCGTGATTGATATTTTCATCTCGGAGAAGGAAAACATATTCACGTGAATTTGAACATAATGAGCCATAAAGTCAGTACTTGTTTTGGCAAATAGTAATAACAATCTTTTTTAATATTTCATTTTGAATTTTAAGTATAAATCAGTGCCTTTTAAAACCCCGGGGACAAACAAACGCTGATAAGCATGGACTGTCAAAACGCCGGAGAAAAAATTCCGGACAGCTTTAATTGAATTTTGCACCATATTTAGTCTGACATTTTCAATTTGGGGTTTGTGATTTTTTTTTCATCACGGATATAGAAATCGTCTGCTATACACCCAAACAAACCTATATAACAAAGGAGATCGGATAAGACCGGTCGCACGAAAGTGATATTCAACCATGGGAAAGGAGATAAATCGCTCTAAAGAGTATGATTGTCCCGCTTTATATTCATTCATATCTACTTTTAATACTTTTAATCCTTTTATGCGGTTTTGAGGGCAAAAATGTACTTGATTCTGGACCAAACGCGTCAGCTTAGAGATAGGATTGTAGCAGTTTCGTAATTTCTTGATATTTCGTAGTAAAAGAGAATTGTTGTTATTTCACGCATGTTTCACTGATACTTATTCATCTTTATATAAAATGTTCTGTGTTAGTTTCTGTGTTATCAGATACCTCAAGATAGACTTGTTAACATTCTAATGGAAAACCTTTTTGAATGACGTGAATATCCTTATATGTAAGTAAAAAGTAATATCTTTAAAAAAAAGATATTCGGCGTAGCTAAATAATTGTCAATTGTAACATGTAAAACAGATTAAAAAAAATAAAAATTGGGAATTAAAAGGTTAATTTACAAACTAAATAAAGCTAATCTACCAACTTCCATAAAATATAATGCACTTGCTGGGGTTTTTTTTAAAGTAAAGACAACTCATATATATCCAAACGAATCCGAAAGATCATAAATCGCGTATATCCGTTAATTGTTTCAAGATCCGCACAATAAACTGCACAACTTCACCCCCAGAAGGCCGAGTCCATTTAAATTACAAGTTAGAGGAAAGTGTGGTCTAAAAATAGACATACGCCTGCTTCTAATTCAACTGTTTTAAATCATATTGCCAAAGTAGTATCCCTAAATTGAAATGGAATTGTTAAATTCCATTAATATGTTACCTTTCATGTTTAAACTGAAAAAGAAACCTGTTATATCAAGTAGAAAGATATATACAACCTGAAACTCCCATTATAAATTGGAATAACCTAAATATCCTAAAAACAAATTATACAAGCCAATGATAGCATTGCATTTACTCTGGATTCATTTGCATACCAACATTTGATTGGTTGAAGAAGTTGGTCAAAAATCATCCGAAAAAAAATGAAAAAGGATTAAATTTCAATCGTTCACTAGATGGTGTTGTTTCTCTTTGTCACATTAAAGTCATCTAAAAATGAATAGGTTTCACCGAGGGTTTATTCAAGTTTTCTTAGATTCGGGGTAAATATCTATATTTAATCAGCATTAAAACTTCAAGGAAATTTACAATTTCTTAAATCTTTCTTAAAGTCCCAGTATCTTATAGATGTTAGACCTAAATCCGAATGCACTTACAACATTTATAACTCAGTTTTAATTTCATCACTGAAATACCTTGAGAAATGCCTAATTTACAGGAAAGATTCTATTAGAAAAAAATGCAAATTGTGGCTGTCTTGTTCTATATTTAGTTCAGAACAATGACAGCATAAAATTAACATACAAGGGATTTTTCAGAAGTTCGTGGATTTTCTTCCTATCTCCTCTACTACCATGTATCAATATTTACTCAGTCTATAGAAAAAGTCCACGAACTTCTGAAACACCCCATGTACACCGAGACATCCGTGGTTTTACTGAACAGTGTGTATCAGAACAAGCTCCGCCCATCTTTCTCACTATTTTGCCCTGTCTGAACAACTAAGACTTCCAGGCGAATATTTCATTATGTGGGCTTAATTAAACATTAAGCGGTTTATCAAACATCATTTGAGGCTTTGCTAATTAGAAATTTAAAAAAATATATTTTTCCCAGCTAAAACGCACTGGGGCTTTAAATCGCTGTTATAGTTTTTCATGGAAGATAACTCATGAACACAAATTTATCAGGGGTGTAATCAAAAGAACTCGAGTCACTTTATAACTTATCAATATGTCTCTTGAATTTACATAATTAATATTTTCAAAGCAACTCGTTCATAGATGATCGGCATATATCTAATATAAAATAATAAATATTTTTCTACTCTCCCTCGTTAATGTTGGTTCAGACTTTGTTTCCTGGCAAATAAACTCTGCAAATAAATATCACATTACACCGAAAAACGCTATTAACACAACTTCGACGAAATCGGTTAAAAATAGAATACGGTATCCCCGAGACATGTGCTTGCGGCAACAGGTGACATATTCCGCAATATGGCGTCTTCACCAGTTCAAGGTAGCGATTTCGTAAGTTCATTCTACAAGGTTAGCGCATGCGCGAAGACTGAATGTGATCAACCAAGTGTGACGGCAAACGAAAATAGAAAATCTAAATATATGTAATAATTATAATTCTATAATTCAAAATAAAGTTTCAATACCGTCTGTGACGGTATTGCCTGTGATGGAGGAAACCACCAATTTCTTACAATCACGGATGGTTGTATTGGGTGACCATGCATCTGTAGATGGATATTGATAGATGCAATACACACATACAGTTAAAAATCAGATTCTTAGTCAATGACAATCTGTAAACGAGCTGCTTTAAACTTATATTGTTAAGTTATATATACTATATGTTCCATGAGGTGTCAGATCAGGATCTTCTCTTTTCGTTCTTAAAACATTGTGTCTCGGATTCTAAAACAGTGTGAACTACAAAGAAACATTAGTTGTTTCAGATACCATTTAAAGTTCAGTAAATCAATATCCATCAAATCATACATTTGTATGAATATTCATGAGGTAATTGATTAACTACATCCTTACCTCGCGTTAACTTGACTATGACTATTTGAGTTTACCGTCGCTTCGACAGTATTTCAGTCATATAACGACGCCCAGCTAATTCCAGGTGGAGGAAGACCCCGAATGCACGGAGGCATCCGGGTAGAACCACCGACCTACCGCAAGCCAGCTGGAAGGCTTCCTCACATGAAAATCCGAATGGCCTTGCCGGGATTCGAACCCACGCGGTGAGGGGCTGAGTGAGTGCTAAAGTCAGCGACTTTACCCTTTCGGCCACTGAGGCCCCTTACCTCGCGTTAAAGCCATGCATTTGCGTACATACACAGAAAGCTGTAGGTGTACGTACAATAGGATTCTCGGTCGAACTGCTTCCTTTTTCTACAAATGGTCGAGTTAAAAAGTAATTGCAGTTAATTTATTATAATCCTAGGATTGACTATCAGAGCACCATGCAATAATTCGAGGAATTTCCCCGGTCCCAATTTCAATGTCAAGAAGAAAAATACTCGCGTTTTTTTTCGAAGATTGTGATTTTTCGAATGTTTAGTTTTTCTCGGATAATCGCAATAATATTGTAATATTGCACATAGATATTTGTATAAGAAAAGTAAAGAATCATATGGCCTGTCCAAAACATTCTGTGAGCAATGTTATCATAAGCGACATCGAAACAAATTCGAAAAAAATGAACATTTCGAGTATGTGAGTCACGTGACAATAAACTGCACGTGATTACTGTTGAGAAGAAAAAGTCGAGGCTTACTGTTATATGTCTCACTCTAATTCTGTTGTTGGGACGTTAAATTCAATAAGCAAACAAACAAACTCAAACTTATTGGATAATTATACTTATTTTATTTGTCACCCAGATTTGGGGCCCCCTAAAAAGCTGGTTTAGGCATCCCCGTGGATCATTTTGCCAACTGACTGTTTCAAGGCAGAACTATTAGTTTTTTTCTATTTTATCTAATTTCCTGTGTTCGTGTTTCTTTATCTTTTTTTTTTCTTTTCTTCTTTCTGCCAAGTACGCCCGGATTCTTAATTAAATTTATTGAATATTGAAACATTTTCTTCCCTCGGTACATATCATCAGCAACATATAGACCAGCAGTTCGATATACATTCTAGAGATGAAAAAAAAGATAGAGCTTGTGAAATCGTTTGATACATTCATAAAATCTACCGGTAGTAGTATAACGGTGTTTCCTATCAGATATTCGTGAAATCGCAGTCAAAATATTATCAGCAAACCCTGCGGTTATTTTTCCTATTCATTACTTACAACATTATAGAGTTGATATACCGATTTCTGTGTCGCTAAATGAATCATTGTAAAGATAGTTTCGATAAGTCACATCCACACAAGATTATCTATTACATCAGGTAATCTTTTCATGTTTATTAGTTTACTTTGGCTTAACGTCCCACCAACAATATTTTAGCAGTTTGGCGACTTCTCAACATGAGACAGGTATAGCCCTGCCTTACTAATATTCCACACCGTAGACAAGTGACATGATACCACATTCAACCCCAGTTCCCGTAACCGGGCCAAATAGTCCTAGAACTACCCTAATATCAAGTGCCATTCGAGAGAGATATACAAACGCCATTTGAGGGACTTTAGTATGTAACGACCGAGATCGAACCCACGACCCTCCTGCCTTTCCAAAACTATCATATCCATTTATTTGATCGCGTTTGGAAAGGACATTTGCGAATCCGGAAATGAAAAAAAACAAAAACAAACAAACAAATTCACGTCTTTTCGTTATGACTTTTCCCGTAGTTGATCTAAACATTCAGTGTGTTTATTAGAATAAGTCAAACCTACAGATCTCGCATGCGGACTGACGCCCCATACCACTAGACTACGACCTGCACGATAATAATGCACCAACATTCATCTCAATATAAACCTGGTCGCGTTTGGACTAAAATCTACATAATACTTATGTCTTGATTGCCAACAAAAGGGGTTAAAATAAACCTACCTGAATTGATTAATGAACTTCCTCTGTATACGCCTTCAGATATATCCTAAAATCCGATTAAAGCAACCGTACAGACAAATGAATAAAATGTTTGAACTACACACTTTCCGCCTTTATAACACAATATTTCCATCCGTTTTATCTACCGTGTTTTTTCTGTTTAATTATTTAAAGGAAACCTGCTCAAACAAATTCAACAATTCGTGCTCCGATAGTTCCGATCACAGATCGCACAATATTCAAAAGTGGAGATATACAATCGAAAGTAAAGACCGTTCTTTACTTGGTTTGTTAACTTTTGTAACCGCGTACGTCTAGACAAATACGTACAGCTTTAGTGCAATGAGAGATTTCGAACTTGCCATGGCACGTACTTCAGTAGTGTAAAAGGAATCATAAAACGCTTTAAATGGACTTGTGAACGAGAAAGCTGTATTTAATAAGGATGTAAAAACGTTTACTTAAGTCAGACTAGTATATACTTGAAAAGGTATCAGAATTTATAGCTACTGTTGGACATGTCTGTAATACAGAATGTTTGATATACAGTAAGGGTATATGACCGGTCGCCGTGCCCGAGTAGTTAAAAGTGTCATAACCCTCTAACCGGGAGGTCGTGGGTTCGATCCCCTGCCGCGACATACTAAAGTTACTGCATGGTTATATATACATTGCTCAACATAATGGTTGTTCCATGTCTGATTGGCACAGTGTAAGGATAATGTGACTGGGTGTGGTATCATGCCACTTGTCTACGACAGCCTCTACTATACGACTCTGTATATTTCCAATGTTTTAAAGAGAGAACAGATACTTCATTTCGGAAAACCACTTAATATTTACGTTAGTATATTATTCATGTAAAAGTACTCGTTGCAAAATTCAAAATTTTTAGCCAAAATGCGATTCACTTTTCAGTTGTTCTACTTAAAATATTTTTATTGTCACTTCATTTTCTATTTTACGTTTCATAAAAAAAAAAGTTTTTTTTTTCGGTAGAACAAGCAAACAATCTACAGGGTATATCGGTCAAATATAGATTTTCATATCTGCCCGATACCTGCATTCATATTAGATCGATATCGGGCATGTAACACGGCTAAACATCGGTCCGACATCGGCACAACAGTATGTACAACGGACATTCAGCCAGTATAATGCCGATATACAATTCAAGTAAAAATAGAACTGGTATAGTTACCTTGCTTTGCGCTCAGCATTTAAGGGTAGTTGCAGAACTGATTGACCCAGTGTCAGGATAATGTGACTGGGTGTGGTATAATGCCACATTGTCTACGGCGTGATACTGCATTGTGACAGCACTATATCCGTCTAAAGTAGACATCGTCTCCAAAATGACTGAAATACTGTCGGTGGGACGTTAAACCCACCAAAGAAACAAACAATTCAAGTGCATATTGATTTACCAGTTTTCATTGTTCATATCCCACTTCAACTTCAATGCTATGCTCCTCAATCCCTCATTTTGGGCATTTATTGAGGAGGTCAAAAACTGTGTCTGGGAGAGTACGGAGTGAATCCCAGGAATTAAAATAGCAGAGAGCTAAACAGGTATGTACACTGCACAAATTTAGACCCTGGGCATTGTAAGTGACTGGACAGATAACTTAAAGTCGTCCAGGCTTGGAGCAGTCACAACTGTCGTAGGCAATTCGTATAGTTCTTGGGCAGAAAGAGTGTTGATAAACGTTAATTCGATTGGAGGAATTTTAAATCATTACTATATCTTGTGGAATGGACTTTGGCTGGAGTTGGAAGTTGTTTGGGGAGTAACCGTCGCTACGTCACTATTCCAGTTCCATACTAAAGCGTCGTCCAGCTTATTATATGTACATTCTAGTTTTAAGGAGGACTCTTGGAGCACATGGGTAGAATTATAGGCCAACTTCAAGCCAACTAGAAGATTACGTCACATGGGATTCAAACCCACATCGGCGAAGGGCTGAATGTCTGAACGTTCTTCCAGTTTAAATTGTTCTATTATCTACATAAATATTTTATTGCTATTAAGTTTTTTTTTATCTTGTTTTCCCAAATATGTTTAAATGAATAGCAGATGGTTCTTTGTCTAAACATATTTGTTCTTTCACCCTTCACCTCAAATACATGTAGACTCGTTTTGTTGCAATGTTAAAAACAGAGCAGACCAAGATGGAATGAAGTGGATATAGACATTGTGAAATTTACTGATACCGTCTGTTTTCATTGGCTGACACAAACGGATTATTCAATATTTGCTCAAAACCCGTATTGTACGATTCGTAATGTTAGCCTGGCAATACTCATCGGTGCTTTCTTGGTAATTTTTATGAAAGAATATACCTGTAACTGTTCATTTGGTCCATTGTGAATATTCATTTGATGGTAAATGAGATTGTCACCATCACTAGATACTCTACTGAGATCGGGAATCATCGACTATTTCCGTCAGCAAATGAAAGAGACTATCCAGATTAGAATAGAATAGCACCTGTTGACGGAAATAGTCGATTATTCCCGATCTAAGAGAGTCTCAGTTGAAGTCGTCGAAACTCAATCGGAACACCTCGGGTAATTCCGTCTTTCTTTGGTGAAACATATGTCACAGAGATCATCCGATTGGTCGAAACTGTCAGTTGTTAGTAAATTTCATGATAGTATCAAATGAAGTTTTCCATCGTAAGAAAGTGTAAACCATTTTTAACTACACCTGCTTTGATTCGTGAATGAAAAGTATATTTTGATTCAGGGTGGGTGGGTGAGTGCGTTACAAATACATGCACAACAATAGGTAACGTAAACCTGGTATTACGTAACATATATATCACATATAAACAAGAAAATTACCAGTTGAAAGTAAGATGAAAACTCATTCATTAACATGTCGGTGTTATGGTGCAAACTGAATTATCTTTTGACCAAGACAAAATTGAAACATTCATTTTACTTTATAGTCTGTGCTATACATGTACATATATACCTTTATTCAATACTATCTGATTAATGTCTTATATATTATTCACACCTCTTCCTATGAGATCTGAAATGTTGATCTGTATAGTAACCCAGAGCTGTCATTTGCATATCAAATTAGTAGGGCTCGGTATTGCAGGCAAAAATGATATTGCAATATATTGCGATATTTGAACCAAATAGTTTGTAATTACTGCATAACCAATGTGCAGTTGTTCTTTAGAATAAAAATATACATAAATTTTATGTTATATAAATATATTTGCGATTTGTTTCTATTTATTAGATCTACTTAATACTTGAAAATTAATCAGCCACTAAAACACAATATATTGCAATATTTAAAATCACATTGAGATATATTGCCCACCGCTACAAATGATTACACTACCTATTTTCATAATTGACAATTTGTTTATACAGCTTTTGTTTGCATTAATATATAATGTTGTTTGGATTTTTTTTCTTGGATAACAAGAGTGGTTCGATATGTCAATCCTTTTCAAGCATGAATCATAGTTTAGTTTATTGCAAGTTTAGTGTCTGACACCTGTACTGGCTTCAATTGATTTCACCTTTGGTCACCTGGAGGCTTAATTTATATGTCAGATCTATGACTTGCCAGTAACTCTTTTTTAGCTCGAAAGATATACAGATATAGAGAGAAACTACTAATTTATAGATTGGATTTTCATGTTTTACCTCAGATAACTATACTAATTAGTGCTCGTTAGGGCAAAACCAATAAAATCTTAGTATATTTTGTTGTGCGCAAATTATCCATCAGTCTACATTCTAGCACTTCATTAGTATTAAAGGTTATGAATTTTCGATATTTGAAAGGAATACATGCTGGAAGGAAATTTCTATTTCTAGAGAACCTAACAAAACTTTGTTTGAACAGTATTATTGACTGGTCACATCTGTAAAAAGGCATTTATGTTTTGTTTTTTTGTTGTTGTTTTTTTCCATTTCGCCATATTTCATGCAGATTAATTATATTTTTGCCATAAACATTATTCTCATGTTTCGTGCAATATCGTCGGTATTCATGCAATAATGTAATAAATAATTTAATTATTACATAACACAGTATGTTTAGACAAAGCTGCATTTAAACTGATTGTATTTCCCTCAAATATCGTTTAAATATGACATGTCCTTAGATTAAAATAATTTGCATTAAAGATTTATGGGACTAAATAAATACGTTTTTTATGTGTAGCGGCGTGAGTACGCGCGCACATATTTGTAAGAGAGAGAGAGAGAGAGAGAGTACCAAATATAGAACCCGGAAGAAAGCTGACAGATATTCACATATAAAGCAGCAACCTTTGAAGTTTACTTGAATGCAATTCACAGCCGGAGCGACCTTGCTTGCACAATGTCTTACCTAAACATTTATAAACTGGCCTATGTTTGCACTGCAATGAGTGCACTGAACTTACGGTGGATTTCAAAAATATCTCTTCATAAAAAAGTGTCAAATTCAGATTTCTATGTTTGTCAAATATTGACTCAATTTGAATAAGAGGTAATTTAATTTGGAAACGTGCTTTTCTTTAGAATTCTTCCAATCAAGTCGTGTTTCCAAATAGTCTTTGAAGTATGCATGTCTGAACAAAATACGTAATAAGGAAAAAAAAAGTTTAAATGGAGGCATTATAGAACAACTGGTACCAGTAGCAGGAAGTTTACTCGAACGTTTTGGATAAATATTGATTTACTCTATAAAAAATACCATGTTGAATGTGTGAAGGAATTGATTTCTAAATAGTCCACATGCTTCAACATACCTGTTTTGCTCTCGCGCTTAGTTTAAACCTATTTACTTTACGTCGATTGGGAAACAAGATCTAGACGGTTCCTGGGTTGGACCAGGTTTGAATTCCGCCGACAATACTAAGCGCTAAGTAATACTTAAATTCTTTAACTAGGTAGATACACATTCCACTATTACAATTTCATGAAATATACAAGTACATGACTAAGCTGAAATGAACCATTACGTTAATTACTAAAAATAATTGTTAAGAAATAAAAAAAATTGTATTTTTATTACAGTAACAAGACTATAGAAATTCGCCCTTAAGTTTTACTTAGCCCTAAGAATTGTTGGTGGAATTCGAACCAGTTCTTTGTACCTTTGGAAGGTCATGAAAATTCCTTGCCTGCAACCGTTGGATCCGCAGTCTTGATTTATACTACCACCGGACTTTAGTGCCCTTCACGGATGTGTTGTTATAACCAAAGTTATTCCCAGTTGAAGTTATTTTTGTGTTGGGAGTTTAAAATATATGTTGCCAATGTTATGCTTTTGAAGAGTATAAATAATTGTACTCAGTGCTGGGTAATGCTTAAATTAAGGTAATCCATCCATCATTAAATTGTGGTCATGGTCATCATGGGAATTTTATAGTAAATGTAAGCCTTTATAAACTTTGAGCAAAAGCACCCATAACTCCAAGTCAATGGATACCTGCATCTGCACTGAAGTCTTTATAAGCATTTGAAGGACAATGATTATAATTCAAGGATGGCTGGATTACCTTAAGCAGGAACACACATTGTTATTCTTATTGTCCCTTATGAAAATACTATTTCGGATTAAAATTTTTTTTTATTAATATGGTATGTATTTATCTTCATCATTTCCTTAAATACTTGTTCATTTATTGGGTTAAATGTCCCACTGACAGTTTTTCAGTCATTTGTCAACTGGAGACAGATATAGTGCTGCCACACTGCAGTATCACGTGTAGACATGTGGCATGATACCACACCCAGTCACATTATCCTGACACCGGGCAAACCAGTCCTTGAACTACCCTGTATATATGCTAAGCACCAAGAATGGAGCTACAGGTACCATTTACGACTTGAATACTTGTAAAAGAAAAGGGCCAAGATGGCCCTGTGTCGCTCACCTGAGTAAGATTGCTGTGTTAGACATGATGACAAAAAATGTGGCATCTAAATTGTTTTTCTAACATTTGACTAAGTGACCTAGATTTTGATCATACCTGGATTTGCACTCAACTGGGAATTCATGCAGTCATTATTATCAAGTGTAATGGAGACTGGTAAAAAAATGTAGGCCCCTAGAGTGTTCACAAGATTTTTTTAAAATTTGCCCTGGTGACCTACTTTTTGACCCCATGTGGCCCAGTTTTGAATTCATCCGAGATTTGATGTATCAAAGATTCTGACCAAGTTACATTAAGGTTAGGCTGAAACTGTGGCCTCTTAGCGTGTTAACAATTTTTTTTTTTAAGATTTCACCTGGTGACCTTTTTTGACCCCATGTGACCCATTTAAAATCCAAGATATCATGTAGACAAACACCCTGACCAAATTTCATTAAGAAATCTGACTAAATCTAATGAAGATTGGGCTAAAACTGCTGCCTCTAGAGTGTTCACAAGGTTTTTCTAAGATTTGACCTGGTGACCTAAGTTTTTGTCCCAACATGACCCAATTTCGACCCCATCCAAGATATCATGTAGACAAACATCCTGACCAAGTTTCTGGAAGATTGGGCCAAAACTGTGGCCTCTAGAGTGTTCACAAGCAATTGTTGACAACGAACGACACACGACTGACAAAAAGCAGTCACAAAAGCTCACCCTGAGCACAAGTGCTCAGGTGAGCGTAAAAGGAAGGTAAAAGTGTTCCTATCTTAATGAATCATGGGTTCAAGCACTGGCAGAGTCACTCTGGTTTTTCAAGTGAGGAAGCCTTCAGTGTGGCGTGTGATAGGTTGGAGGTCCTATTGGCGACCTCTGTGCACTTTGGGTCTCACACCTATAATTAGCCACTGTCGAAAATCCACGGTTTATATTCCATTATCACTTCTGAATAAACTGTGGGATATTTAGCCGGCAAAACTTCATTTTCATGAATATTAATCAGCTTCTTGGTGACCAATGAAATAACACAGAGTATTTTGAATACTCTTTGTTGAAATTTACAAAAGCAAAGGCCGACTCATTGTTCCCTCAAGATAAACCGCAAAGCTTTGGCGAGGAGCGTGACGTCAAATCTACATGGTAGAATGAAGCTAACTTCCAAAATCCTGTGCCGTTTCATTGGTCAAATGATCCCTGCTGTCGCCGTGCTTTCAAAGGTACAAATCCAATGAAATGCGTAATCAATAATTCAGGAGTACAAAGTGAGCGAACATGGGTTTTCCGACAATGAAAATTAGCAGGAATTCA
>CM037790.1:15092813-15142813 GCA_021229015.1 Solen grandis | reverse complement strand
AATGACTGAAATACTGTTGGTGGGATGTTAAATCCAGTAAACAATTAGGAGACAAGTTTCTACAATTTACCCTATCTTTTTGATGGTTCATGGATTAAACCAGCCCACCATTCAGTTTCCACTAACAGTCAGTTGTCTTTGCAAATGGTTGAAAGTTGGTTCCCTGCTTGCATTCTATTCGCTACGATATAATAATGGTATGAACGCTCTCTCTGGTAATTGCAAACAGCTAGGAACTGACTTGACTATTTGAGTTTACCGTCGCTTCGACAGTATTTCAGTCATATAGCAACGTCCAGCTATTTACAGGTGGAGGAAGACCCCGAATACACAGAGGCATCCAGGTAGAACCACCAACCTACTGCAAGCCAGCTGGAAGGCTTCCTCACATGAAAATCCGAATTACCCTGCCGGGTTTCGAACCCACATGGTGAGGGGCTGCGTGAGTGTTAAAGTCAGCGACGCTAGTAACTGAGCACAGCTGGGCAGTACTTCACCTGTGAGAAAGTGTGAAAAAATTGGAAAATTTTGCTCTTTTTGGGGATTCAGTCTCCATACCATCAGTTCCATAGCCATTAAACATGACAAGTGGATGGCAGATCTTGTTTTAAACATGTATACTGATTGCATGATCTGACTCATTTTAATGTTGCTTTTAATAGAATAAAACAATGGAGACTTCATGACCATCTCCGAAATGATTGTCGGAAATTTCCTGATTAATTATGGATTGCTTCCAAGTTTATTTCCAGATTGCATTGTAAGATTAAAATTAGCTACTGTTCATTATGATGCAGTTTCATCAAGTATATGTACAGGCAGATCCAGTGGCGGATCTGGGAATTCAAAACTGGGGGTGCATGGGGGGTCCACAAGTGGGTAGAAGGGTTCAAGCACTGAGGTCTTTGAGTGACTCAGCAAGCCTTAGACTGAAGCAGTTCCCAGCTCCTCAACCTCTTTTCAATATAACAATATCTTGGTCAAGGAAAATGGCTTCATTTATCACACAATAAACTTGAGTGATATAATTGACAGGCAGACAAGAGTTTATACCATCTGGTCTGGCAGTGATTCTTTTTATGCCCCCACTATATAGTGGCCAGTGCGTATAGTTTAAACTGTCATTCAGTTATATATTAGCTTTCTAGATCAGTGGGACGTTGCTATATGAATGACATACTGTCACAGCTACAATTAACTCTTAACACAATAACAACAACAGTGATTTTTTTTTCCTTGAATTGTGAATTTATCAGGTGCCCTTTCATTTGTGTAAAATTAAGTGTTGTTTATTCTTAAAGTTCTGAAAAAATGTAGCTGCATTTCTGCTGATATTGTGAGGAGAAAATGTGGACAGAATACTTTGTATTTATTCTGCAAAATGGTAGGGAAGGTTTATATATTTTCAAGAAACTGATATATTGTGGAAGAGAAGTATTTTTGAAATTAATTAAGCTGCGTTAGGAAAGGCTTCAACCATGACTCCAGGACTATAACCATGACTCTATTAAAAATACACTTTTGAATTGTGAATCTATTTTCATCTCCCTTCTAATTGTGAATGAGTCCTGCTATGGGTACCAGTCATAGAAGGAAAAAAAATGCTGAACAACATAACTCCTAGTCAAAATATTCTAATCCCTGTATCAGTTATTATAAGATGACTAGGAAAATCTTATTATTTTTTAAGTTTTTTTTTTTCTTCTTCAAACTTATAGTGCACCTCCAAACAGCCAGTGAGCACAATGATATAAAATTACGTTGAAACTTACAGTTGCTGGCTTTGTAATGTTGACAGTCTGGTATTCTAGTCCCAATGGGCCTGAATTTGATCCCATAGAATTCATTTTGAATATTTTGAAAACGAACATTTTTTGAGTGATGAAAAATGAGGAGTATTGATTTTGTTGCTTAAAGTTTAGTACCAGAAAATTTATATTGACACTGAAGTATGGCTCACAGATCTGTTAATGTGATGGTCATAAAAATTCAAGATGATTTTTCTTTACGTTATCAGTTCAGATTATTTCAAAGCCTCCTTAAATAATAACATGTGCAAATAAGATCTACTTGTAAACACAGTCTGTATCATGGATGTCATGGATGGACCATTTCACTCCGAAATGAGACGTAAACCTACGTAAATCAACAAGCACTTCCCGAACACCTAATCTACTGTCCCTGGTGTATAATTCCACACATTGTTCAATTGGAAATAAACATGCATTTGAGATTTTACACCAGTCACTGATTGGTCAATTTAATCAGCAAATTATACTGGATATTGCTGATCATCTAGCAAAATGGTCTATAGCTCATATTTTCTTAGTACAAATATGTAACATGTTTGTATATTATGTGTTCAGCATCATAAACCAGCCAGTATGTAAACTCCTTAACCCTTTCCCTCATAGAGGACACCATGAAAAGACCTATGCGAACAGCATAAAACCAGATCAGCCTGCGAGTAACTTGCAGGCTGATCAGGTTTTATGCTGTTCGCTGCTCCTCAGTGGTCTGGAAATGAGGATTTTGTAATTAAATCTGGTAAGGTTTAACTGTGGTTTTCTGCAGATCAGGCTTTATGTGGTACCTCTTAAGGGCGTCAAAATGAGTATATATGAGGGAAAGGGTTAAACATCTCCAGTTATTAGTCTTAACATGTTATAGAAATCATTAGTTTTGCTTATTTTTTTACTTTATTTTAAATATCTTTTATGTCTTATGGACACAAATCTTAAAAGGACTACTTACACTAATTGTCTATTCAATATACTGTACATCCAAGATGCCAAGTACTCTGTCTATATTGATGCACACTTTTTGCAACCATCACATATATTTAACCAAAATGACTGCAATAATGTGTGTGGGATGTGAAATTCAGGCAAAAAAAAACAAAAAAAAAAAAACATTTTGCCAATCATATTCGATTATCCCATTCCTCTAAGACATGTTATTAAGTTGCCCTAGAAATATCCAAGGAACTGGCTGCCAGATAAAGACATTTGGGATTCATTACAGATGAGCAGTGCTGTAAGTATACTGCTTGACTCCAAAGTGTTTGGTGCATTTTATGATCATAAACAAAACAAGAAAAGTTATTTAAATATGAAGTATGTGCCCACTGCTGTTATCATTAAAGACCCAGACTACAAATATTAAATAAAAAAAGATATGAGCAGATACAAGATTTTTGACTCAGACACCAAATTCTTTGAACGAGATCTTATTTCTTAAAATGTTTTTACACAACTTAATTCTTCTTGGCAGTTCTTGGGTTGGACTAGTACTTTGTACCTGGGAAGGCTATTATAAGCTACCACTGAACCATGGCAACCTTTAAATGCTTTTCTCCTACTGATAGATTGGATTATTTCTACATGTGACCCTGAACAAGCAAGCAATTAATTAAGTGATAAGGCCTACCATGATAAATTTCTTAATTAGACTTGTCCTTTTATTCATTTTGGACTGTACTTTTAGTTGTTAATTGGGGTCACAAGTTGCTGAAATTTTAAAGGCTAAACAGGGAATGGGGCATATGCAAAGATATGCAGGCTGATCTTGGTCTGCACTGGTTGCTATAAGGCCGTCACAAGTGTCCGTAGCATTGTAAGGGTTTAAATTGGTGAAAAAAATCTGACGTAGGAAAACAAAACGCTGTTTGCATAAAGAAAATTATGTGTATATTTATACTTCTTTTGGAGAGAACACTGTATCACATTCACTGAAACCCACTGTAATGTTTCCAAGAATTTGAGTTATCAAGTGCAGTTACAGTGTACATGTATGTTATAAACATTTAATGATCTGTTTACGTGGAACAATGTATACTACATACATGGGAGTGGGTAATGTATAAAAAGTAAAAACAGTTGTTATAGAGAAAAATCAAGACATTGAATGTAGGATTTATTGCACTTATTGTACTCAGATATCAAATATCGCGTGCATTCTCAACATATCTATCAAAATCATGCCCAGGACCTTATCCTGGAAGATAAATAGGTGCAAAATTTTAGTGTGGGGCGTTTGTGGGAGGGGTAGGTACCACATGACGTATTATATATATTCTCTCTCAGCATATGATAGGAATATCAAAGGATATGTAAAACATTTTGCAGACGAAAATATAATTATTGGCGTTCCTGCAGATACAATTTGATATTTTAGCACACTGGTATACATTGGATTTTTAAAAATCATGCTGGAATCACCTATGAATGACTGCTTGCCTGGCATCCAGTCAGTGGGGGCAAAACATTGATTTGAGATAATTAAGTGGTATTTCAAGGCCTTCAAAATCTAAAAGTAAATATATAGAATTTATTGTATGTTGAATATGTCAATTTCCAAAGGAATAACAAGATAGGCTGTATTATGAAATTGCACTGTTCATAATGGTCAATGAATTATTCAATTATTAGTCCCCTAATAAACACCGGAGGGGACTATAGGTTTGTCCTCCATCTGTGACTGTCCGTCTGTCCATTTGGATCCTGCGATAACTTAAAAACTGTTTAAAATAATATTTTGAAAATTGGTATATGAATAGATGGTGGTATGGAGATTCAGCATGTCAATTTTTTTTCTCGGACCAAAATTCTGGTTGCTACGGTAATGGAAAAATTATACACCTCACCGGTAGGGGACTCATGACTGTTGCATGCAACACCAGATACTTGTTATTATATAGATTTACTGAGTATAGCATTAAACTTATTTAAAATCTGTGATACTCAATTAATTCCATAAAGCTGTGCATATTCTGACTTTCATCATAACATCCTTAACCCTTTCCCTCGTAGAGGACACCATGAAAAGACCTATGCGAACAGCATAAAACCAGATCAGCCTGTGAGTAACTCGCAGGATTGTATCGGGTTTCTTACTCTCCAAATACATTATTCTTGCACTTAGTAAATCGGGCCTGGAAATACTATCAAATGATTTGATACAATATTGATTCAAATTTTTATTTACTAGCTGTCTCTTACTTTGTGGTGCATTTACTGGTATTAAAAGCTTAAATGTAACAAAAAATGTTTGAAGTCTGATGGCTTGTATTTGATAATATACCAGAGTGCAAAGTGACGTACTTGAGTTTTAAAGTGTCAGACAACATTTACATACAGTGGCAACTCCAAACCCCTCTGTAATCTTGAATATTCTCAAAACAAAACAAAGTCATCAGTTATATTTCTTCTTTGATTTATGCAACAAATACATTAGAGGTGTCTGGCAGTTTTTCATGTCGGCAGCCGTGTGCGCAGGTGTGATATCCTGATGATGTAAAAAGTGGGTAATTGGAAGCCGGCCTGATTCCTTTCCACAAATGGAAAAGGTCGTGTCTGTCAAAGTTAAGGCATGCATGTCTTGACATCGCCAATTAAATTTGTACATGTATTGATTTTCATCACCCACCCTCGCTCTGAGTGGGATTGCAGTTCTTCTGTGAATCTACTTTGTAATTTAAATATGAGAGATTGTAAAAATGCTTTCACAGGGATAACTAGTCTCATTTTTAAAGTGTCTAAGGTAGTCGCATGGTGTCATGGAGGAAGTATGGCAAAACTTGATATTGGTTTGGTTTTCAATGTTCCCCTTGTCCGTCATTTTCGTATGTTTTCACTTCACTGTAATTTTGTTTACGTATATTGGTTCGCTGTACATTTTTCAGCATTGACACCTATGAAAATAAAATGCCTGACCTATTTGACATCATTGAATAATTTGATTTAGTTTAGTGTAATTTTATCACATCAAGTTAAAGTTTTATAATAGATTTCAAATGAATTTTGATTTTGGTTTTAGGTAGGTTGCATCAGTTATAAGTGCTTAATAAAGTACGTTTTTCATAGCACCATAGGGTATGCTATATATTAACATATCGAATTTATACTACATAGGGATAAAACATCATTGTTTGAGGTTTAAGACAGTCCACATATTTTTGGATAACAAATCATATAAACATACCAGAAGATGGTGTTTTCTATTGCTTTTCGATACTCAATTTGTTTTTTTGATTATTGTAAAAAAAAATAAAATGCTGTAACATAAAATCAGAATCAGATGAGTTCTTTACATTTCACATAATTAAATCATTTACCAGTAGTCAGAAAATCAATTTGTCGAATTCTTGCATTGTTTGAAAAACGCTTTTGCCAAATGCAAATTGAATAATCTCTGTTTTGTGTTTTAATAAAATATTTTACATGAACTTTCCATGCATTGTCTTGAAACAAACTAATTTCTTGCTCTCTGGCATGAAGCTTTGAAAAATTCATTATCACAGTGAAGAATTGCATCTTGATAATTATGTGTGCTTGTTTTTATTAGGGATTCTAATCCATGTTTGAATTCACCAATTTATTTAACAGTGTTACCGTATACACTGACAGATTAGGCGCACTTTTTTTCCAGATAATTCAAGTTTATAGAGGGGGTGCGCCTTATATGATGATATACAGCTTTTCAGGTTTCTTTTTTCAATCACCGAGAAGTGAAAATTACCGGTATACGATCTCAGAAAATGGATATACTGAAAGCCAATGAGTATGATAATATGACACAAAGTCTATACGAAACCATGATAAACAATACCAGATTATTGCTTTTGTTCTTATTAGTTAAAAGATCTGGAAACGAAACAACTTGATGGAAGCCAAAAAAAAAGTTTATTTTACGGGACCTCATGATGTATAGAGAAACTTGACAGGTGGCAATTTTTTTTTATTAATTTTGACAGGTGACAATGGTCCCCAGTGTTAGAATGCGGGAACACGGTTGAGTAATGTCATGTTATGAAAATGTGTCACCTTTATCCTACCCGTCGTTAATGTAACGGTCTAACGGTATCTTATGCCATGTGTAAATAAAACCGTTTCACCGTATGATTAGCCCGGTGATGTACGGATAGCTTTCGGTCTGTCAAAATGTACGACGGCGCAAATTTCAAAACAAGATTTTGCCGCATACGATACGAAAAGTGATTTTTTTTTTTTTCAAATAAGTTACCCTGAAAGTTAGGATGCGCCTTATACATAGCCGCGCTTAATCTGACCGTGTATACGGTAAGACATGTTTGAATGGATGGCTTATTCTATTCAGCTTTACTTCATATAGACTCATTTTGACGCATTGGCAAACAGAGAAGACCCAGATCAGACAGCTCCTAGCTCCTCTGTTTGCTCATACTATATTGTAGCTCAGTTTCCACACAGTCCTGTGGCATAGAAAAATTCATGAGTTCATATACCATTTTAAGTTAATTAATATTCATTAAGTCATAAATTTGTACATGAATATTCATGAAGTAAAGGGTTAATATTAAAGGGATTTTTTGGTCAAATTATTGAGATTTAAATTAATTCTTTCACCTCATATGTGTTTTAACCCTTTATCTCATGAATGTTCATGTACAAATTTATGGCATGATGAATAATAATTTACTGAACTTAAAATTGTATATGAGTTTGCCGTGCAGACTATGTAGAATCTATAAATTACTGATAGTGCATGAACAAACAGAGGAGACCTTGATCAGACAGCTCCTGGAAGGAGCTCCCTGATCTTTGACTGCTTTATTTGCAAAGGGATCAAAATAATATAATTGGGATGTAAAGAAATTAATGTGCTCCTGGAAAGAGCTGTCTGATCAGGGTCTCCTCTGTTTGCTGATATAATTTCACCAAAGGATCGGCAATGTCTGGTATATTTTGCTGATTTTAATTGACCTATCAGTGACTGGGAAAAAAATTCAAATGTATGTTTATTTCCTATTGAACAATGTGTGGAATTATACACCAGCATGTAGATTAGGTGTTTGGTTTAGTGCTTGTTGATGTAGGTTTACGTTTCATTCGGAGCAAAATGGTTTATTGTAGCTCAACTTCTACACTTTCTGCAAATCAAGAAAAATCCATTGTTTCGTAATTGCAAGTTAAACCATTTAAAATGTAATAAATTAAAATTCATCAAATCATTATTAATTTAATTGTACTTGAATATTCATGGGATTAAAGGTTCACTGGTTGGAGTGTCCCATGTGATGTTGCTACATGTAGTATGATTGACTTAAATTAAAAAAAAAAATGTAGACTTCTTTTTATTCTTTTTAGCTCACCTGAGCATAGCTCAGGGTAAGCTTTTGGGATACTTGATTGTCCGTCGGCCGTCGTCCGTCATCAGTCAACAATTTTGATGTTTACACACTAGAGGCCACAATTTTGATTCAATCTTCCAAAATTTTTTTAAATAGAGGCCACAATTTTGATCCAATCTTCCTCAAACTTGGTCAGAATGTTTGTCTTGATGATATCTTGAACCCTTTCGAAAATGGGTCAGGTTGGATCAAAAAGTAGGTCAGTAGGTCAAATCTTAGAAAAATCTTGTTTACACACTAGAGGCCACAATTTTGATCCAATCTTCCTCAAACTTGGTCAGAATGTTTGTCTTGATGATATCTTGAACCCTTTCGAAAATGGGCAGGGGATCAAAAGTAGTCATAGGTCAAATCTTAGAAAAATCTTGTTTACACACTAAAGGCCACAGTTTTAATGCAATCTTCCTCAAACTTGGTCAGATTGTTTGTCATGATGATATCTCGAACCGGTTTGAAAATGGGTGGGGCTGGATAGAAATGTAGGTCAGTAGGTCAAATCTTAGAAAAATCTTGTTTATACTCTGAGGGCTTTTTAATCATCCTCAAACTTTGGCAGAATTTTTTTTGGATGGGGCAGAAAATTCCTGAACATTGTTTCACCTCATCATCTTAATTCTAAAGCAATCTGTTTTGTACAGGCAATGAATGATACTTTTCTCAGGTGAGCGATCTAGGGCCATCTTGGCCCTCTTGTTTATGTTTCTCAACAATTCATAAACCCTTGATGGTTCATCAAATCTCCATATCTTATATTTAAACTCTTTTCACATAATTATACTTTACATCAACTTACAGACATGACCTTGACCTTCATACTGTATGACTTTCATGTGAGGATAGTTGCCTGAAATATGTTAACAGATGACAGTTAAGTGATCCCAGAGGATGAAGTGTTAGAGCAGCCACCCTATAACTGCTCAGTTGTGGGTTAAATCCCTGGCTTCCACATACTGAAGTTGTTCAAACTAGTTTCGGTATCTCTTTCCTGTACAGCATCCAATATAAGATCAATGTCAGGACTAGCTAGTAGACCCCTTGTCAGGATAAGGTAAAAAATGCCACATATCATGCCACTAATGTCTACAGCATGATATCTGAGTGATGCAGCAGTTATTATAATATTTGTCTTACGTAGACAAAATCCCGAAAGGACTGAAATACTGTTAGTTGGAAGTTTGAAGCCAAGTGAACAAACAGATGATTTGTCTTGACGTGTTCTGGTGAGTCAACTTAACTGGATTAAAATAAAGCAGTCCGACCAGATTGGAGCTATAGATTGTCCGTCTTCCCTGCTCAATACTTGTCCGATCATGGAGGTTGTGATTGATGAAACAGATTTGTCTCGATCGTGATTCCTAATTCCGCTTTGGCAAGATAGAGCGCAGATACAATATACATTCTTAATGAGTGGCTGTGGTTTCTCCCCCAACAGCAGAAAGGTTCCAGCAAAACGCAGCATTTTGAATCAGACGTCTGATTGAATAGATATACATGATGCTGCATGTTGTTTTGGATTGATTTCCTCTTGTTATATCGGTTATTACGATGTAATGGAGAGTCAGTAGCATGTTTCTTTTGCTGTATGTCATGCAGACATTGATAACCGAAAATGGAGCATATACATTTATGAACAGCAAAATCATTATCCAGTTACAATGTTTTAGGGGTTTTTTTTTTCAGTATGGTCAGTTGTGTAATTTTCAATATCTGAGTTTTCAGGATGTTGATGGGCTGCAAAATATATAAACTTGGCACTTGGGTTTTCTGGGCCAAGTGAATAAGATTTTAAACTTAAACATCGCTCAGCCCCTCACCTGTGTGACTGTGGGTTTGAAACCCACTAGGGTCACTTTAAATTTTCATGTGATGAAGCCATCCATCTGATTTGTGGTTGGTGGGTGGTTCTACCCAGATTCCTCAGTGCACTAGCGGTCTTCTTCCACTTGTAACTAGCTGGATGTCGCTATATGACTGAAATACTGTCAAAAGTGATGGTAAAAGCAAAGCATCAACGGGTTTCCCTTGGTGTTACTTTTATTAGTGATACATACATAAAGAGACAAGTTTTGAAATATTGGAGTGTCACTTAGACATATGTGAGGGTCAAAATAGACAATGTGTCTTATGGCAAACCCTGTTGGTACTTGTATATAGCCGGTATATACTGGGTGCATTATAGGTTATTATCCAATGCTTTTAACATTCTAGCTGCTGTTTTTTGTAAATAAATAAAATTCAACTGAAAACGTTTTCCACTCTGCATAATTATAAACGCTCTTTTACTACTTGCAGTAAAAAGATATTGCAGAGGATTTTGTTTCAGTTGCTATGACAATCAACATGAAGAGAAAATTTGACAGCCTTGTAGGGCAGACACTAGACTGTGATAACAATCATGGGTTTACATGATATTATTGTATTTCACCATTGATACTCTCCAGATATGTAGGCTAGAATGACACCACAATTGCTTGTACAAGTATGACCACCATTTTGTCCTTGTCTTATGTAAAAAAAAATTGAAAGTTTATTGTGTATAATGTACCAGACAGTATTTCAGTCATTTGGAGACTATGTCTACTCGAGACAGATATAGTGCTGCCACACTTAAGTATCACGTCATAGGCATGTGGCATGATACCACACCCAGTCACATTATCCTGACACCGGGCCAACCAGTCCTGCAACTAGGCTTATATGCTGAGCTCCAAGAGAACTTTACCAGTACCATCTTTTTTTAGCTTAATAGACTAATGAAGAATTATGTTTTTTTGTTTGTTGGATTTGAAGACTATGTCTACTCAAGACAGATATTATAAGTACTGCCATGCTGCAGTATAACTTATCACACTGTATATGATGCATGTGGCATGATACATAGCCAGTCACATTACCCTGACACCGGGCCAAACAGTCCTGGAACTACCCTTATATGCTGAGTGCCGAGTAAGGGAGCTATAGCAGTACCATTTTTTAGCTTGACTATTTGAAGAATACGAGAGCTATTGCAGTAACACTGGTATCGTCATTGGCGTTGAAGCTTTTGGTTAAAGTTTTGCACGCACGTTACTATCAACTTTATATCTCAATAACATGTTCATGGTATTGACTCAAAAGTTTAGGAATATGTTCAGGGGCATCAGACAACCAAAGTAGATCACTCTTGACTAAATTTTATACAAATTATGGCCCTTTTCTAAGTAAAGAATTTAATTCATCTTTTATCCAAATAAATCAGCATATTGTCTCATAAGGAAGAGCTAGTAGTGAACTAAGTTGTAAGAACTAATTGAGGCCCAACTCTTTTGTCTTTTATTTGTTACAATAACTGTTTGCACTTTCGTATTACAAAAAAAAAAGAAGACATTAAAATATGTGTAACTAACCCTTTACTTCATAAAGACTCATTTTGACACATTGACAAACAGAGTAGACCCTGATCACACTTGTCTGATCAGGTTCTCCTCTGTTTGCTCATATGATATTGTAGCTCAGTTTTTTACAGTTTGTGTGGCAAAAATGAAGTCATAATTCCATATACTATTTTAAGTGCAGTTAATTAGTATTCATCAAGTCATAAATTTGTTCATGAATATTCATGAGGTATTGGGTTATTGTTAAAAGGCATGAAAAACGTCAGTGGATTGACCCCATTATATCTAATTCTATTCCCAAAAGATTTATGGTTTGCATCTGTCAGATGTTATATGATAGATATCTATTACATTTTTCCGTTTTATGAACCCCACTCAGACTTGTTATATTAAATTATGTTCAGAAATATAACCCACTTTATGATTGGTTGATCATATCTATTTTGATATTCAATCTATTTTGCAGTCTGTACAATAAGTCATCATAATAAAATAATTTTCAAGTTTTGGAATTTAATTAGTATATACTGTACTGAGACATATGTAATATCTTAGGAAATCAGCTGTATCTAAGTTCGATCATAAGTAAAATAGAATTGACTGGAATTTTTTTATCAAATTATATACAAGGGTACCGAAGCAGACGTAATATACAGCAGACATAATGTAAAGCAGACGTAATTGACCAAGACACTATAATAGGGAAGCTGAAGACACTGACCTTGTTTCTGATGCTTAATCAATTTCTTGATTAATACCAGATCCAGCAATTTTCTTGCACCCAGAAAAAATTGGTCGTTATAGGTTGAAGGACAAGAATATAATATCCGAAATTATTCACTTAAGCGTACCCTCTCGACTGATCAGTCCTCAGCATTGATCTTTGTTTGACCTATCGACATGAGATATTTCAAGGAAGCTAGCTGCGAAATGTCGATCAGACCTGAATTCTGCAATATGTCAGGCCTGAAATCTAAATGAAATATCTCAAATTGAGATATTCTCAACTAAAAATTCCCAATATTGTATCACCTCAAATTTGAACAAATGAATAGTTCATTAATTTAGGACCGTACTTTCCTTTAATGGCATGTTAATAAGAACATTATGGCAAGAATCTTAGTCTGACAGAGTAAATAAGGGATTAAATATTAGGTTTTCAGAATTTTGAATTGTGAAAAATCTCAACTTGAGATGTTTAGGAAACATGTGCAGATGATGATTATGAGGCACCTCTGGCTTAAATCCTTAATGGAGTATGCGTATCAAGAACACTTAAGGTGGTGAGTTACAGATCCTTTGGTGCACAAAAAGTCTTCAGATCTGATCCTTGTGTGGCTCCTTCGCTTGGCATTCAGCAGACAAGAGAGTGTATAAGGTACAAAACTTGTTTGTTGTGACTTTCAAGGATGTAGCAATTTTATTCCACTTGTCTGCCATCAATTTGATGTCATCATGTTTCAGCAAGAAATGTGTCTGTTGGCATACAGAGAAATGAAAGCTTTTTATATTGAATTAGTATAATTCAAGAGTTGACCTTGAAACCATTCTGCATATAGAAATCAAAGCAGACGACACAGTTTTGCGGCAAGCCCTCGATATATTTTTGACGGGTCCACAGTGTGTTGTAGTATTAGAGGCTGAAGTGCTCATTGATTAAGGATCTTTAGGTTGTGAGTTTGATTCTCACTGGAGGAGAGAATTTGCGAGATCTTCCACAGGATATGAAGTACTGGTACAATTCAGGTATCAGATTGAGAGGACATAAGCTTTTAAAACTTGTTTCTTAACCCTTTCCCTCATATAGACTCATTTTGACGCACTCAATAGGTACCACATAAAGCCTGATCTGCAGAAAACCACAGTTAAACCTTACCAAATTTAATTATAAAATCCTCATTTACAGACCGCTGAGGAGCAGGAGTTACTCGCAGGCTGATCTGGTTTTATGCTGTTCGCATAGGTCTTTTCATGGTGTCCTCTATGAGGGAAAGGGTTAATCCTCTAAGAAATAAGATTGATTAAAAAAAAGATATTACATCTAAAACATATTTTGCATCTGACTTTGTCGATTTGTTGTCAGGGAGTTATATTTCTTACTCTGTTTTATTCTTACAGGTGTGACTTTCCCTCCCCAAAGCAAAATAATCATAATAATTAAATACACATCAATCTATAATGAAATTGTTGATTAAAATTTGCTGTAGTTTATTGCCACTTAAGCTCATGTGATGGATTCCTTTTGAGCATGAACTTAATTTCATCCCATTTTAATATTCGCTGGGGGGGGGGAAATCCATTCAACCCATTTTAATATTCCCTGGTCCCTGGGGGGGGGGGAATCCATTCAACCCATTTTAATATTCGCTAGGGAGAAAATCCATTCAACCCATTTTAATATTCGCTGGGGGGAAAATCCATTCAACCCATTTTAATATTCGCTGGGGGGAAAATCCACTATTTTGCTTAAAATTCCTCCAGTTATTGTGTTGATAGGATTCTCACAGCATGAACATGCCAAGTTATCAGTGTCGCAAAATTTTACCGCTGGAGAGATCTGGTGTTATCACACAAATGGGAGCCACTGTTTATGGCACGACAAATTGCATATTAAGTCCCGTAAGAGGTATTGCAGAATGATATTGAGAGTGCTGGCTGTAATCTGCACCATTTTAGGTATGGAAACTAATGGTAATAGCTGTTTGTCTGGGACCACTTAATTCCACACCTTGGGCAAGTTAATTTCCTAAGTTGGTAATCTGGCTGGGCAACTAGCTTTTTGGAAAGCTGAAAGCTATATAATTGCTGTAAATTTTTTTTTTCATTCAATACCCCTCTTGCGATAATTGATCACAGTATCTACTCACCGTTGCAAATTCATTGTAGGCTCAATTTTTGTGCATGTATGTGTTTTGAGAGTTGTCAAGATTTACAAAAAGGATAAAAGTATTGACAGCAAAATGTACTTTTTACGTTGTTCTGATAGAAAAATATTAGATTTTAGCAAAAATTTGTTTTTTTAACAACTGTCAAATGACGGGACATATAATGGAGTCATCTGCAGCGGCTGGGCTGGCGGCGTCCACTGAGATTGTCCACACTCTAACAAATCTGAACCAATCTTTACCAAACTTGGTGTGCATCAGGGCACAACATCATATCCGATAACCATCAAGAATAATTATCCTAGACACTCCATTATAAGTTAACAGCCCATAAATTTATGAAACATGTGCAAAATTAACAGTGTCCACCCTCTAACACACATGAACCAGTCTTTACCAAAGGTGGTCACAATGTATGAAGAGCACAATATCTTGGCCAAGATTAATAACCAGTCAGAATATCCCAGACACTCAAGAGTAATGGCCCTTGACTTGATGAAAAATTACAAAATTAACAGTGTCTGCATGCTAACACTGACGAATGTGAACCAATCTTGACCAGACAATGTCACAATGTGCATGCATTATTGGGTACAATATCTCGACCATGTTTGATAACTAGCCAGAAATTCGGCTTGATAAATATAATGTACACGCAAAGTTATCATCTAAACAAATGTAAAACACCATTAATGGTATATCATAAAAAACCCAGACACATTGTATCATAGCAATTTTTAGCCGCAACAAAAAGATCGACAGATTTAAAAAGAGCACAAGTGAATACAGTTCAAAACAGTAACATAACATAATAGCAGGCATTGTTAGCATTCCCTATTGATTTCTCCGGCATGATGGTTCTTCAAGCTTTCTCATAATGAGATAATTGAAATTTGAGTTTCACAAATGATAGGCCTTCAAGTGATGTATTCCCAATACACATGTAAAATTGTATCCACATGTATCCAAATTATTAGACGTAATGTGACATGCATTAGTAATATTACTGTGGAAAGGAAGACCCTTAAGTGCCATGAGTCAATATTATAGGCAATTTCAGGGGATTTACTACATAATAGGGGCATTATAATTTAAGCTAGAGATAATATTATCCTAGGATGGCTCAGTTAAAGGAGGTTTTCATTTCATTTTTTAGGGGCATATTTGGTATATGGTGAATTCCACCAACAATACTTCGTGCTTTATTAAAACTTAAATTCTTAAGATTAATTAGGCATTGCACCATTCTTGTTTTACTATATATTCAAATACCTAAGTTGACAAATTATTACCTAAGTAACGAACAAATATTTGGGTTCTTTTAAATATTACAGAGAAACAAAAATGATGAAATTCACCCCTAAGTATTTAGTTATTACTTAGCACTGAGTATGGCTGGTGGAATTTAAGCATTAAGTTGCTTATATATTACAGTGCAAGTCTCTTATTTTGCTATTTCGGAAATGGCCCGATGATCTTTGAAACTTTGGAAACATAATTTTGAAAATTTAAAAAAAAGTAATGAATTACAATGTTTTTTTTGTTTTTAGCTCACCTGAGCACAAAGTGCTCAAGGTGAGCTTTTGTGATCGCCCTTCGTCCGGCGTCCGTCGTCGTGCGTCGTTAGTCGTGCGTCGTCCGTCGTCAACAATTTGCTTTAAACGACATCTCCTCTGAAACCGCTGGACAAAATTTAATGAAACTTGGCAGGAATGTTCCTTGGGTGAGGCTCTACAAAAGTTGCTAAAATAAAGTTGATCCATGAAGAACTCTGGTTGCCATGGCAACAAAAAGAAAAATAATTTGAAAACTTTAAAAATCATCTCCTTCAAAACTACTGGCCAGATTTCAAAATTATTTGGTACAGATGTTCCTTGGGTCAACCTCTACCAAAGTTGCTAAAATTATTCCGATCCGTAAAAAAACATGGCCGCCAGGGGCGGGGCTTATTTGCCTTATATGTATATAGAGAAACCTTTAAACAACATCTCCTCTGAAACCACTGGACATAATTTGATTAAACTTGGCAGGGATGATCCTTGGGTCAACCTTCACAAAAGTTGCTAAAAAAACTTGTTTGAAAACTTTAAAAATCATCTTCTTCAAAACTACTGGCCAGATTTTAAAATAAATTGGTACAGATGTTCCTTGGGTCAACCTCTACTAAAGTTGCTAAAATTATTCCGATCCATAAAAAAACATGGCCACCAGGGGCGGGGCTTATTTGCCTTATATGTATATAGAGAAACCTTTAAACAACATCTCCTCTGAAACCACTGGACAGAATTTGATTAAACTTGGCAGGAATGATCCTTGGGTCAACCTTCACAAAAGTTCCTAAAATAAACTTGATCCATATAGAA
Source organism: Solen grandis (assembly GCA_021229015.1). Lineage (NCBI taxonomy): Eukaryota > Metazoa > Mollusca > Bivalvia > Adapedonta > Solenidae > Solen > Solen grandis. Next base: position 15,126,021 of record CM037790.1, on the reverse strand, counting down.
CTCTGGTTGCCATGGCAACAAAAAGAAAAAAAATATGAAAACTTTAAAAATCATCTTCTTCAAAACTACTGGCCAGATTTTAAAATAAATTGGTACAGATGTTCCTTGGGTCAACCTATTTATCTCAGGTGAGCGATTTAGGGCCATCATGGGCCTCTTGTTTTTATATAATGCTGTATTAAGGGTTCAAACAAATATACTGAAATTGATAAAAAAAATTGTACTATGTTTAGCTATATGACAACAATTACAGAATTAGGATTGTTACATGAGTATTGGTACAGTGTTGATTCAATATAATGTGCTCCCTTATGACACAATATCCAGGATAGCATGTCCAATAATGGACTGCATATTTTTAACTTGTGATTTGTTTATTTGATCTAAGGTGCATTTTCATGCACTAAGTTATAATGCGGAAAATGTAATGTGGTCCAAAATATATCAAGACACCCAATAATAAGTGCTTTAATAAAACTGTGTTTTATTATCTTTGTAATGGAGCATGTAGTAATGGAGCTGCACTGTGATTTCTTTGAAATAGATTGTTGTAATGGAGCTGCACTATATTATCTTTGTAATACATGTATTTAGTAGTAATAGAGCTGCACTGACTTTTCTTTGAAATAGATTGTAGTAATGGAGCTGCACTGAATTTTCTTTGAAATAGATTGTAGTTATGGAGCTGCACTGTATTTTCTTTGATATAGATTGTAGTAATAGAGCTGCACTGAATTTTCTTTGAAATAGATTGTAGTAATGGAGCTGCACTGAATTTTCTTTGAAATAGATTGTAGTAATGGAGCTGCACTGAATTTTCTTTGAAATAGATTGTAGTAATGGAGCTGCACTGAATTTTCTTTGAAATAGATTGTAGTAATAGAGCTGCACTGAATTTTCTTTGAAATAGATTGTAGTAATAGAGCTGCACTGAATTTTCTTTGAAATAGATTGTAGTAATAGAGCTGCACTGAATTTTCTTTGAAATAGATTGTAGTAATAGAGCTGCACTGAATTTTCTTTTTGAAATAGATTGTAGTAATAGAGCTGCACTGAATTTTCTTTGAAATAGATTGTAGTAATAGAGCTGCACTGAATTTTCTTTGAAATAGATTGTAGTAATAGAGCTGCACTGAATTTTCTTTGAAATAGATTGTAGTAATAGAGCTGCACTGAATTTTCTTTGAAATAGATTGTAGTAATGGAGCTGCACTGTATTTTCTTTGAAATAGATTGTAGTAATGGAGCTGCACTGAATTTTCTTTGAAATAGATTGTAGTAATGGAGCTGCACTGAATTTTCTTTGAAATAGATTGTAGTAATAGAGCTGCACTGAATTTTCTTTGAAATAGATTGTAGTAATAGAGCTGCACTGAATTTTCTTTGAAATAGATTGTAGTAATAGAGCTGCACTGAATTTTCTTTGAAATAGATTGTAGTAATAGAGCTGCACTGAATTTTCTTTGAAATAGATTGTAGTAATAGAGCTGCACTGAATTTTCTTTGAAATAGATTGTAGTAATGGAGCTGCACTGTATTTTCTTTAAATTAGATTGTAGTAATTGAGCTGCACTGTATTTTCTTTGAAAAAGATTGTTGTAATGAAGCTGCACTGTAATTTTTTTTTTAAAGTTTGTAGTAATGGAGCTGCACTCTACTATCTTTGTAATACATCGTAGTAATGGAACTGTATTGTATTTTCTTTGAAATAGATTGTAGTAATGGAGCTGCACTGTATTTTCTTTGATATAGATTGTAGTAATGGAGCTGCACTGTATTTTCTTTGAATAGATTGTAGTAATGGAGCTGCACTGTATTTTCTTTGATATAGATTGTAGTAATGGAGCTGCACTGTATTTTCTTTGAAATAGATAATTGTAATGGAGCTGTACTGTATTTTCTTTGAAAGAAATAGAGCTGCCCAACATGTAAGATAATTTTGTGTAATTTCAGTGCTCTCTACGGGTTTCGTGACGGGACTGACCATGTTCATCTCACGCTCGCAGAACTACGGGACGCTGTACCTGAATCTCTCGAAGAAGAGTCTCTACTTTCTCACTGGCCACTATGACATTGCCCAGAATACACGCGTCACCTGGAACTGGGAGGAGCCACAGACTGTCGGCAAGACAATGACCTTTAATATCCGGGTAAATGTCATTTTCATTAATTCTTCTTATCCCTTTTATACCTCATATAGAAGTGCTTTGTTGCCTTGGCAAACAGAGCAGATCCATATCAGAAAGCTTTAGAAGGAGTGCCTGTTCATGCAGGGTCTCCTTAATACATTTTCGTACCATATTGTAGTACAGGTTCTATGGTCTGTACAGCGAATAAAAATCCATTGTTTTATATACCATTTAAATTTCAGTAAATTAATTTTCATAAAGTAATAAATGTGTTTATGAATATTCATAAGATAAAGGATTCATGCAGGTGTTGAATACATTGCAGTTTTACGGCTTTTAGCTGTCATGTATAAATTGTGCAGTATATTTTTTTTATGCATTGAATAATATAATATTTGTCATAGCTGCCTCTTTGCTTTTTCTCTTAATTTATAGATATACAAGTTAAAATCAGTTTAATAGATTTATAAACAAAAATTTATTGATATGGCTTAATGATAGGGCTTTCCTGAGTTAAGCCTGAAGAAACAATTTAAAATCTGATAAGCCTGATTTGCTTAAGAAGTTTTATATATTCATCACATAAGACTTTCATTTTAAACTTGCAAAACATGTAAACCCAGCAAGTCGCATGCAGTCTAATCTGGGTTAATGGTTTAAGTCTTGTTTCCTAGGTCATTTCTTTGATATAAGTCTAATTGAAAAGGACTTAACCCTTTACCTCATGAATATTCATGAACAAAATTATGAATATCAATAGACTGATCTTTAAATGGCTTTTGAAATGATGGATTTTCTTTGTCTCAGATGACTGTGCATAAACTGAGCTACAATTTTGTATGAGCAAACAGAGGAGATCCTGATCAGACAGCTCCTTTAGGAGTCTGGGTCTGCTCTGTTTGCCAGTGTGTCAAAATGAGTCTACATGAAGTAAAGGGTTAATTTAATTCATTAGCAGCCTGGACAATAATGCTACTATATATCATGACGGATCAGACAGTTGTGGATTTGAACCCTGTTGGGGGCTAGACCCTTTCATGACCTTCTCAGGTGCAAAGTACTGGTCCAACCCAAGAATCGTTGAAGAAGGATTAGGTTAAGTTGTAAGAATTTGTTTCCCAATCAATGTTAAAGCAAATAAGTTTTATTGATTCATTTTTATACGCTGCCGGAGGCGATCGTTTATTGGTGTTATCTTCTCCTTCTGTCTGTCCGTACGTCCATATCCATATCTTGTGAACTTAACTCCTCCTACATTTCTGAATGAATCTTTTCAAAACTTGGTCAATGTCATTACTATAATGGGTAGATGTGCATGAAGTGGCGATTTTCCGGTCCATTGATTTTTACAAGATTTGTGTCCTTTGAAACTTAATGTCTGTAGCTGATTTATATTGCAGCCTTGTGAACGCAACTCCTCCTACATTTCTGATTTAATTCCTACATTTATCTCTGTTCAGCTAAATTAATTGGTCTTACAGACTTCATTATGAGCTTATGCTTACAGATATGTTAAAAACAAAAATTAAAAGACCCCTCTTGGTCTTTATATATTTTGGCGGCGTATATTGTGGCATCACTGGCACTCTTGTTTAGTTTACCGTTGCTGCAACAGTATTTCAGTCATATAAACAATGTCCAGCTAATTACAGGTGGAGGAAGACCCTAAATACAAGGCATCCAAGTAGAACCACCGACTTACCACACGCCAACTGGAAGGCTTCCTCACATGAAAATCCAAATGACCCTGCCTGGATTCGAACCCACACAGTTAGGGGCTGAGTGAGTGCTAAAGTCAGCGAAGGCCTCAAATAAGTATGAAGAATCTTTATAACAAAGCTAATGGAATTATGTATTTGACCTATTCAATGTTAGGGGGGGGAAAAAAAAGTCTTGATAAACTAATGGTATGATGTATTACACCTAATCAACATTAAAAGAAGTTTGAACAGACTTTGATAAGCTAATGGAATATTGTACAGCAAAACATTTCAATGAATTTTGCACAGACTTAGCAAAGGAGTGTGTGTAATAGTAAGCAATCTATATCAATATATTTTTCGTGACCAACAATAGCAAAGATCGTTTAATATAAGTCCTGGATCTAGCGGTGGATTTATCACCGTACATGTGAATGATGCCAATATCAAAAGCTGGCAATGGATGTGGTATGTTCTGCTGGTGTTTTCAGTATGGGAATGAGATTTATGAATATCTTAATGTGGATGTTTGTGGTGAAGAGGGATGGATGTTATGGTTATCTTTATGGAATGTAAGACCGTGTTTACTGGTCATGTCATTCATATGGAATGTCAATCACGTATTTAGTTATTGTTTCATCTCTGGTAAGCAGTTACTATAAGGAATATTTCTGTTGTCTGTTTGTCTGTCCATCTGTCCGCAGAGCCAGATTGGAGTAAGGGGCCATCTAACAGAACAGAAGATAAGAATAGACTTCATTCGGTAACAATAGAATAAGGGGCCATGGCCCCTTAAAAAAACAAAAGAAAAGATCAAAAGAAATGGCCCCTAACTCCGGCCAGTTAATGGCTGCATGTCCATCTGTCTCTTACATTTTTTCTCCGTCATGCTTCAGCAGGTGACAAGTGTCCCATCATATATTGGTTGTATAGTGTAGGCAATATTATGTCTCCCCTTCAATGAAGGGAGTCTGAGACTTACTGTTTTTTTGTGTGTTTCTTCTTTTCCCAATCATTGCATGTCTGAGGCATAATTTTCTTCATTTTTATATGGCTGATTATTTTGGTACATTAATTGTTCCAATGATTTTAAGACAATGAGACACAAACAAAATTTTCTGGGAAACGGCCCTTTTTTCTTACAGAATTATTGACCTTTGTTGAAGATGTTCTCTTCTAATAGTGTCGTTTTAATGTTTATTCTGTAAGGAGGGTAATGTTTAATGTGTATTGGCACAATATCTTGACTAAGTTCAACAACCATACTGTGAGAAAGTCCTTGGATAACACATAATGATATTTGATCCTTTGTACATAATTTGTTTAAACTTTTTTAGCTCACCTGAGCATAGCTCAGGGTGAGCTTTTGGGATACTTGATTGTCCGTCGGCCGTCGTCCGTCGTCCGTCAACAATTTGATGTTTACACACTAGAGGCCACAATTTTGATCCAATCTTCCTCAAACTTGGTCAGAATGTTTGTCTTGATGATATCTTGAACCCTTTCGAAAATGGGTCAGGTCGGATCAAAAAGTAGGTCAGTAGGTCAAATCTTAGAAAAATCTTGTTTACACACTAGAGGCCACAATTTTAAACCAATCTTCCTCAAACTTGGTCAGAATGTTTGTCTTGAAAATATCTTGAACCCTTTCGAAAATGGGTCAGGTTGGATCCAAAAGTAGGTCAGTAGGTCAAATCTTAGAAAAATCTTGTTTACACACTAGAGGCCACAATTTTGATCCAATCTTCCTCAAACTTGGTCAGAATGTTTGTCTTGATGATATCTTGAACCCTTTCGAAAATGGGTCAGGTTGGATCAGAAAGTAGGTCAGTAGGTCAAATCTTAGAAAAATCTTGTTTACACACTAGAGGCCACAATTTTGATCCAATCTTCCTCAAACTTGGTCAGAATGTTTGTCTTGATGATATCTTGAACCCTTTCGAAAATGGGTCAGGTTGGATCAGAAAGTAGGTCAGTAGGTCAAATCTTAGAAAAGGAAACCAATCTTCCTCAAACTTGGTCAGAATGTTTGTCTTGATGATATCTTGAACCCTTTCGAAAATGGGTCAGGTTGGATCCAAAAGTAGGTCAGTAGGTCAAATCTTAGAAAAATCTTGTTTACACACTAGAGGCCACAATTTTGATCCAATCTTCCTCAAACTTGGTCAGAATGTTTGTCTTGATGATATCTTGAACCCTTTCGAAAATGGGTCAGGTTGGATCAGAAAGTAGGTCAGTAGGTCAAATCTTAGAAAAATCTTGTTTACACACTAGAGGCCACAATTTTAAACCAATCTTCCTCAAACTTGGTCAGAATGTTTGTCTTGAATATCTTGAACCCTTTCGAAAATGGGTGGGGACAAAGTAGGTCATAGGTCAAATCTTAGAAAAATCTTGTTTACACACTAAAGGCCACAGTTTTGATGCAATCTTCCTCAAACTTGGTCAGATTGTTTGTCATGATGATATCTCGAACCAGTTTGAAAATGGGTGGGGCTGGATAGAAATGTAGGTCAGTAGGTCAAATTTTAGAAAAATCTTGTTTATACTTTGAGGGCAACATTTTTGGTCCAATCATCCTCAAACTTTGGCAGAATGTTTGTCATGATGATATCTTTTGCGGATGGGGTCAGAAAATTCCTGAACATTGTTTCACCTCATCATCTTAATTCTAAAGCAATCTGTTTTGTACAGGCAATGAATGATACTTTTCTCAGGTGAGCGATCTAGGGCCATCTTGGCCCTCTTGTTTAAGTTGATTAGGAACAAGTTCTTACAACTTATACTAATCTTTCTCAGTGGTTCCTGGATTGGACCAGTACTTTACCCCTGGGAAGGTCATGATAAATCCTTGCCCCATATTGGGTTTGAACCCACAACCGTTTGACCCGCGGCTCAGTACGTTTCCTCTGGACCTTAGCACCCATATAGGAGTGATTTTTGTACCTTGATAAGCTACAGTTAAGTCTAAAGAATCATTTTCAGATTCATGATTTATCATCAGTCCAATTGCTAATATTTCTCAATGACAGATCATTAATCGGGTTATAATGGCCATTTGAAATGTGCAAATTTGATATTGACCATTAAGCTTGATTATAACGGAAACTGCAGTAAAACTTCTCTGGGGATATTTGCAAAATTGGTAGGGCCTACAATTTAGAATTATTTTATTACATTCACTCCAATCTCTTGTCAGTGCACCATTTTTTTTAATTTTTTTTTACAGAAGAGAACCTTTTTTTTTTTATTCACTTGCATTTTTTTTTTTATTCACTTGCAATTTTTTTTATTCACTTGCAATTCACAAATTTTGTGTTCAACATCCATGCAATATTCTTTTTACCATACCATTCTTTGAATAACATGATTTGGGCCTTGACCTTTCATTTGACCTTTACCTTTAGCTGTAATTTGCAAAAAAAATTGATAGGTCTTAATTATGACCTTCCATACTTAACCCTTTACCTCATGAATATTCATGTACAAATTTATGACATGACAAATATTGATTTACTAAACTTTAAATTATATATATATGAATAAATTACTTACATGTATATTACTTATATATAAATATATATATTTGAAACAATGGATTTGTCTTTGCTGTGCAGACTGTAGATATTGATCTACAAATTATATAAGTAAACAGAGGAGACCCTGATCAGACAGCTCCTAGCTGGAAGAAACTGTCTGATCTGGGTCTTCTGAGTTTACCATTTAGCCATTGAAATAAGTCAATATGAGGTATGAAGGGTTAATATATACATTCAGATCTTGGTTATTCAAACATACGTTATCTGAAGCCTACCCTTTATCCAAACCAACTTGTCCAGATTTTGTCCTTAATGTTATAAGTAAATATAAGTTAAACCCTTCATTCATTTGGTTTATTCAAACATAACCTTTATCCAAGTAAATTTGGGCCCCATCGCACAGTTTAATTACCTGGTCACAACTTTATACAAACACTCATTGGCTATTGTGTTTTCACCTTACCGGTTAAACTGTGACGGGAAATCACTGTATTTAATTGTTAAAAACCTGTTTAATAATTTATGAACAGGAATTATTTCATTTAGATAAATTTAAAGGTATAATCAGTATTTTGTTGTAGTTAAAACACTTACTCACAACATACCATTAAATACAATCATTAAGAATGCATAACCATTAGATTATTCAAATAGAATGCTTAATTTGAAGTGAAACGTCGGTCCGGACGACTTCGAATAACCGAGATTATGACTGTACAAAAATGTAGTAGGATATTAGCAGATTGGATGGGTTATGAGTCATTTGCAGAGAGATGTTAGGGATTTACAAAAATATCTGTTGTAAAAAAAAAAGAAACTATTGCATTTCACAATCTTATGCCTCTCCTTCAACTTTGAAATGCATCTTTTTTTTGTCTGAATTTAAAGCATTTTGTAAAAGTATTCAACATTTGTGTCTTACTATTGAAAGAAAATGAGATATTAACTTTTAGTTTTTAGCAACTTGGAGATCTTCGTATGCTAATAACTTTTTTGTGGTAATTCATTATCTGTTTCAGTTTTAGCTGTTTTGCATCTTTTATGAAAATTCTTTAGTTGACTAAAATTACTGAACAGTGAACAGCGCAATTTGATCTGACTGCTTATCTTGGTCTGCAGTGGTTGCGAAGGCAGTCACAAGTGGCCAGAGTGTTATAGGGGTTAAGTCCTGAATAAAAATTGGTTGACAAAAAAGATGTGGAAACAATTATATCCATGTTCAGGGGGGTCAGATTTAACAATGATAGCTGAAATACAATTATATTAGCTGTTAGTCACAAGCTTTTTCAGTTTGGATACTAGGCTATTAATTCAAGTTTTCATCATCGTAGTTTTTGTATGGGGATGTCATTTATCAGTGAGCTGAATGAGATTGACCCCCTCTCTTCTGACCGTTTCCTAATTGATATGTATTGAGGGACGTCCCTCACTGGTAATTCATCAAGCGTCTCTTTGACTCAGCTGTCAGGGGACTGATGCCACTCGTGAATGGATGATCAGCTGTGTAGACAGGGCTATTCAGCAATGAGGAATTAATTGTGACCACTTAGGCCTAACAAAATAAATATTGGTATAAATTATTAGATTATTTTTGCACAGCGAAAATTTTACATTTTAATTTTCTTGTATCTGATCATTCAAGCAGGAAATTATTTGCTGTTTACAATGTAGTGAGCTTTGAATATACAAGATTATGCATGATTTAAGTATTATGACTTGTATCTAAATCATAATTATAGGGTCTAATCATCAGAACTGTAGATAAGTGCCTTGATTGCCTTGACTTCTGTTAATTGCCCCCTCCCCCCGACCGTTTCTGGGTCCCGTTTCACTAAACTTGTACGATCAAATTTGTTTTAGATGTAAGACTGTTGTTCTACATAGTGTCTACTAATGTTTAATTTTCACAATAAAACATGAAGAAAGATGACCCAATTTATTGCATTATACAAACACAACACTTTTTGTAAAGAAAAATTCACAGGAAAAATACTATTTTACATCTGTGAATTTACGCTTACGAAGATTTTTTTTCGTACGAAATTTAGTGAAATGGGCCCCTGGTCTCCAGCCAGAAAAAGAAGAGGGTAGGTAGGTAGGGATGTTTTTTTGTTTTTTTTTTCCTCTCCAAACGATGCTAAAAGGAAAAACTCAAATTCACAGAAAATTATTGTAGATATTTCCCATAGACTTCAATGTTAACTTAAGTACAGATCTATAATCTCCCCAGAATGTCATAAAACATTTTTATTTGTGAAAATAGCCTTCAAAGTGACAAAGTTCCAGAGAAATTTTATAAACCAGTGACAAGATATGGAATATGGCTATTTAGGTGCGTATGTGTACCTTAAACAAGCTCAGTACATGTATATTGCTAGTGTAAGGTGGTCAGAAAGTCACAGAATGCTCAAATTTTATTTTGTAATTTAATAATAAACTAAAATTGAATTAAGTGACCAGGGCGAGCGCCTGACCCGAGTAGAATTTTACATCCCTGCACCATCCAGGACAATAAACTGACCATGCACCCACACCAAACTGTTAAAACTGAAAGGTTGGCTTCTATCAGCACTAATGGTAAATATTGGTTGTACTGTGAGGCTGGCATTCCTTTATTGGTTTTGGAAATATGATTCATGGTTAAAGAATGTGTGAAATTCTCGTGCCTCTTAAATCTTCCCAGAAAGTTAGATTGTTTGAGTTCTGGACAACTACACAGAATATTATTCACCATACTGGTTTGATATTCAAACATGAAAAAAAAAAATGAATTTAAATGAATCTTTTCATCCTCTATGCCCAAGTGGTATGAGAGTGTGTGAGCGGGAATTGAAGGGAGCTGCTTAAATTGTTAGTTGTTGACAGTTGGTATTATCATGCCACTTGTCTACGGTATGATTGAGCAGTAGTAGGCATCCCTAAATTTGTTTAATGTAGACAAAATTTGCCGAATAACTAAGTTACTGTTGATGGGACATTTAAAAGAGAGAGATAGATAGAAAAAAAACAAAAAAAACTCTCAGGTGACTATGAAAATCAATAAAAAAAAAAAAAGGTAAATGATTTATACATCATCACTATGTTTTGGATGTCATTCAACAGACATACTAGATATTACATAAATTCTGGTAAAGGCCAAAACATTTTCACCCCAGTTGATATTGAGGCTACTATCAAGGGTATAAATAATAAATGTTACAAGCAATATGAGCCAATATGTTGATTTATTGGGTGTAAAAAACGAAGTTCTGAATATTCCCATTTCGATATCAAAAAACCTATATGTTGATTTTTCCTTTCCTGTACCTATTGAATATTCATGTGCAAATAATTATTTATGACTTGATGAATATAAATTTATGGTATTTTTCTGTGCTCTTCATGCAGACTGAGAAGGATCATAGCTACAAACAGAGTAGAGACCTATATAGATCAGTGAGCTCCATTTCACTGAAAATGTCAAGTCTGGGTCTGGTTCTCTTTTCACTGAAGCTGTCCAATCTCTGTCTCTTTTCACTGAAGCTGTCTGATCTTGGTCTCTTTTCACTGAAGCTGCCTGATCTTGGTCTCTTTTCACTGAAGCTGTCTGATCTGGGTCTCTTTTCACTGAAGCTGTCTGATCTGGGTCTCTTTTCACTGAAGCTGTCCAATCTCGGTCTCTTTTCACTGAAGCTGTCTGATCTTGGTCTCTTTTCACTGAAGCTGTCTGATCTTGGTCTCTTTTCACTGAAGCTGTCTGATCTTGGTCTCTTTTCACTGAAGCTGTCTGATCTTGGCCCCTTTTCACTGAAGCTGTCTGATCTTGGTTTCTTTTCACTGAAGCTGTCGAGTCTGGATCTCTTTTCACTGAAGCTGTCTGATTTTGGTCTCTTTTCACTGAAGCTGTCTGATCTTGGTCTCTTTTCACTGAAGCTGTCTGATCTTGGTCTCTTTTCACTGAAGCTGTCGAATCTGGATCTCTTTTCACTGAAGCTGTCTGATCTTGGTCTCTTTTCACTGAAGCTGTCTGATCTTGGTCTCTTTTCACTGAAACTGTCTAGATCTGGTTCTTTTCACTGAAGCTGTCACTCTGGTCTCTTTCACTGAAACTGTCCATCTTGTCTCTTTTCACTGAAGCTGTCTGATCTGGGTCTCTTTTCACTGAAACTGTCCAATCTATGTCTTTTTTCACTGAAGCTGTCCATTCTGGGTTTCTTTTCACTGAAGCTGTCCAATCTCGTCTCTTTTCACTGAAGCTGTCCAGTCTGGGTCTCTTTTCATTGAAGCTGTCTGATCTTAGTCTCTTTTCACTGAAGCTGTCTGATCTTGGTTTTTAAAAGTGTAATGAGGATTTCACCAGTGTTAGTACATGTATGTGTTAATAGGGTTTGATTCCCAGTATGGTAAAATTTTTAGCTCACCTGAGCACTTGTGCTCGGGTGAGCTTTTGTGATAGCCTTTTGTCAGTCGTGCGTCGTCAGTCGTCCATCGTCCGTCGTCAACAATTGCTTGTGAACAATCTAGAGGCCACAGTTTTGGCCCAATCTTCATGAAACTTGGTCAGGATGTTTGTCTACATGATATCTCAGATGAGTTTGAAATTGGGTCATGTGGTCAAAAACTAGGTCACCAGGTCAAATCTTAGAAAAACCTTGTGAACACTCTACAGGCCACAGTTTTGGGCCAATCTTCATGAAACTTGGTCAGGATGTTTGTCTACATAATATCTCAGAGAAGTTTGAAATTGGGTCATGTGGGATCAAAAACTAGGTCACCAGGTCAAATCTAAGAAAAACCTTGTGAAATCTCTAGAGGCCACAGTTTTAGCCCAATCTTCAATAGATTTGGTCAGGATGTTTGTCTAATTGATATATTGGATGAGTTCAAAAATGAGTCACATGAGGTCAAAAACTAGGTCACCAGGTCAAATCTTTGAAAAATCTTGTGACCACTCTATAGGCCTACATTTTTGTCCCAGTCTTCATTAAACTTGATATGAATGATGACTGCATGAATTCCCAGTTGAGTGCAATATCAGGTAGGATCAATATGTAGGTCACTTAGTCAAATGTTAGAAAAACACTTTAGATGCCAGATCTTTTGTCATTATGCCTGACACAGCCATATTACTCAGGTGAGCGACACAGGGCCATCTTGGCCCTCTTGTTGTCCATCCAGATGACATTTGTTTTCTCAGAGTATTGGTTTAAAGTTTCTACTATACTTTTCCACTGTGTCCTAGGATTTGTGTGTGTGTGTTGAAGGAAAATTTCCCAAACCATCAAAATTTGAAATGTTCATGCTAAAATAAACATGAAATATCTTCGGATATTTAGCATTGATGGTGATTAAAGAAATGAAAAATGTATACAGAACAGTAATATGATTAAAGTAATGCATTCATTCCACTGCATTTGGCGGAGTATAAGTGCACTATGATTGTCTTTCAGTCAAACTGAGATGGTGAAACAGCTGTATAATACTGCAGACGTCAGCCCAAAACACTGGTCTCAAGGTGCATCTAAGAGAAGCGCTTTAACCCTTTCCCTCATATAGACTCATTTTGACGCACTCAATAGGTACCACATAAAGCCTGATCTGCAGAAAACCACAGTTAAGCCTTACCAAATTTAATTACAATATCCTCATTTCCAGACCACTGAGGAGCAGCGAACAGAATAAAACCTGATCAGCCTACGAGTAACTTGCAGGCTGATCTGGTTTTATGCTGTTCGCATAGGTCTTTTCATGGTGTCCTCTATGAGGGAAAGGGTTAAAAAATAATAATTTGTTTATCAAAGAAACTGTAATTCAGTCGGAATATTTTATTTAATTCAAGATTTCGTGAATACAAAGTATGTATTTCAGCTAGTTGTGATCTCAACAAAAAATTGTGCATAACCATTTACCCTAGTTGTAGTTATTTCTACCAATTAAATCATTCAAATATACAGGACCAATTGAAATTTTCTTGCCAATTGCAAATTTTTGCGAGAAGCTGAAATTTCAACTCACAAAATTTATCATTCACTTGCAATTTAAATTTCATAAATAAATGGTATATATTTTGTGAGATCTGATTTTATTATTTTTTAAAAATTAAATATTTTAAAATTTTTTTTTAAAATAACTTACATTTGTAATATAAAATGACATTTAATATACCAAAACATTGGGTGTCATTCTAGCGGGTGTGCATAGGTTTAAATTACAGCTCCATGCAATAGATTTTACTTGTCTGAATTAAGAAAAATTCATTGCCGATCTTGACTGGATTCAAAACTTTGCACTTGCAAAAATATGTGAGCAGCTAGAAAATGAACTTGCAAAATTCATTTCTCACTCGCATTTTGTGAGTTTGCAAGTGCTAAATTCAAGCCTTGATATACAATTTGGGATTATCTTGTGTCATCATTCATAAGTACGCTAAATGTGATGTTAAACAGCTACACCAAAAAAGTTATCTTCCATTCAGATTTGTTTATAATATTTCAATCCTTACTTGGGATGTTTAACAGAAACAAAAAATCTATTTTCAGTAACAGTGACCTTGACCCATTTTTGAAATAAAAAAATTTAAGGAATTACAGCAAACCTTAGATAGGGGATAAGTAAATTAAATGTATTGACCAGTTAGTCAAAAAATGTCATTTATAAGTTGTCTGTGTGGGGAAAAAGTTTATGTAATTTATGGCCAAATTCAACTTTTTTCAATAAAAAAATGTTGCAAAATTTTACATCTAGATTGGGAAAAAATAAATACGTACTGGCATTGGGAATATAGCTGAATACCCTGTTGTTGTCAAGAAGGGTTTTGTTTTATAGTTGTGAGAGCTTATTACTCAATATGAAAAAAAATACTCTTGGATATGGTCCTTTTTGATTGTTAACATTAAAGTAACAGTCAAAAAAAGTTAAAAAAAACTTAACCAGTGAGGAAAGTGATGTTATATTTTTCCCTAAATTCCATCTGTAAAATTCTCAATGTGATAGATTATTTAGATATATGTAATTCTTGTTAATATTAATAGATGGTAAAAAAATGAAAATGATTTAATATGAGGGTTGTTCAAAAAGTATGTGCAAACATTTCATAACTTATTATAAATATCTATAAACTTTTTAAACGTTTATGATTTTTAGAACAATGTGTTAAATTACACATGCATTAAACTCCACTGGTAACGATATCGTATGTTGCGATATATCACTTGTTGCAATATAGATCTGACAGTCCCTGGCAGCAGACTCCCTATATAATTCATACTATGTACTCAGCATCTCTTGTTACGATATTACTTGTTAAGATATTCTGTATGTTGCGATACAATTATCTCTCCCTAGCTGGTGGTAGTTCTGGTTGCAATTATTGTAACCATGTTTTGTCACCGATTATAGATGTGCAATAAAATGACTGCAACAGGGTCTGAAATCTTTTGTCTGTCCAGTTATGTGTAATAATAACCTATGTGTCGGCACATTCAGATGATCACTTTCTAACTGGTAATATGGCTGGAAAGGGTGATCACTTTACCGTTATAAATCATGCAGATATAATGACATCAGTTAAATTTTCATATAAAATGCTATTATCTACTGTGAAATGCCATGTATTATGCGCACCCATGTATAGTGCGCAGCCCATTTTTGAGGCTCGAAATCTTGGAAAAACTTGTCAGTCCTAAATATGCGCTACACACCACCTTCGGAGAGGTCTGAGACCTTTAGTCTGTAAATGTTTCGCTCCTAGCCATGATATACGCAAGTCATGAAATAATGGTACTGACAGCTTTTTCCTTGGCACTCAACACGAAATGAATGTACAAGTTAGGACAGGTTGTAAAGATATGTTACAGGATGTATCATGCCTAATCATCATCATCTGCGATGTTATTGCATAATGTAGCAAACCTTTTTTGGGGCCTCCGTGGCCGAGAGGGTAAAGTCGCTGACTTTAACACTCACTCAGCCCCTCATCGCGTGGGTTCGAATCCCGGTAGGGTCATTTGGATTTTCATGTGAGGAAGCCTTCCAGCTGGCTTGCGGTAGGTCGGTGGTTCTACCCGGGTGCCTCCTTGTATTCGGGGTCTTCCTCTACCTGTAATTAGCTGGACGTCGCTGTATGACTGAAATACTGTCGAATCAACGGTAAACTAAAATAGTCAAGTCAAGTCAAACCTTTTATATGAATGTCTTAAGTAGACAATATTACATACTGTGTATAGGTCCTTTGTTTTGCAGTCGCTTATCACAATATTCATGCTTTTGATGAATCTGTGAATTCATCCAACAACAACATAAGAAATTTACTACATATGTTTTAAGCTAATTTGCAATATACATTTTAAGAACCCATGAAAAAATCCTTTTTAAATCTAACAAGAAAAAAAAATCAGTAAATTCAAGCTCTGTTCAGTAGTAAATTACTTTTATTGAGGTAAAAAACTTAACAAACAATTAGTTATATTACTAGAATATAATTGGTACTTCACAGTCTCCAGTGGCATTCAAGTTTAAGTACATGTTGACATGTGCATTTGAATTACAATAGGTAGCACACTTTGTCAGATGATTTTTATCCCCCTGTGACACGACAACATTCAGAATGTCACCAATTACATTCGTAGCTTTGCGGCTATGAATATTTCATCATTCGCACCGGCTTTATTGGCTATTTGTAATGCCAGACATTTTGAGATATTATCGCTGAATGGGTGAAATATTGCCTCGGTGTAGGATGAGCCAAATGTCGTAACATGGCGAAGATTTGTTACATTTCTTGACCCCGCTGAACTGATATACCACTTTTCAGCTAGTGGATTTAGAAAGCCTTTCTTGTTCTGTGCAGCGCATTGTGCTCCGAGTGGTCCTTTTTTCCATTTTATAAAATCTAATCTTGTTTGATCAATATTACAGATATCTAACAAGAAGTTTTCTCGGACTGACACACTTTCCCAACAGTATCACTGTGATCGAATATGAAAATGTAAATTTTTCATCCAGATAAATATATATTGATATTTTCGTAACTTATTTTAAAAGATATGTGTTTTAGCTGAACGGAATAAGTTTGGAAAGTTACTGCTGATTTTTCATAAAAAAGCACGTAAGTAAGATGTCAGGAAGTTGTGTTTTTAATTCAGTTTATGAGGTTTCAGTTTTTTCAAAGTTGTTAAAAACAGGGCAGAAGTTAATAAACATACTGGATTTTCAACATACAACCCAAGAAAAGTGAAATTGATTTGTTGAAAGGATTTTGCATCAAGGTTTGTTTCCATACATAAAATGAATAAGTATTATAAAGAAAGAAGTATGACGTTACGTTAATTTTGTGTTTTAAAATTTATAAGTTTTATTTTCTGAGGCAATAAATATAATTTGATAATATATGCAATATTACATACATATATCTGCTTACATCATGTTTATTTTCAAATAGGCAGATTCTCTTAATTAAAGATTGTTTTGGAAAAAATAAAAAGATATTCTAAAATATGAATGGTTCCTTCAATTGTAGTGCATATTGATTTAAATATATAGTAACAGGTTTTCTTTGCTACTTAAATATAAACTGATATTTAAGATGATTAGTTTCGTTTAGTCTTTTCATACCCCACCATATACAAAGTATAATTATGGAGTGATATTGGAGCCACATCTGTCTGTCGGTCTGTCTGTCTGTAGATGGGATTTGTCGGCTTTAGGTCAAATATTTATTTATTCATTCAAATACATTTTTGTACAGTGTAAAATGCTAAACATAAGAATGTTTTTTTAGGTCTGAAAACAAGGGACTGTGTAATATTGGACAGCATTATAATTTAACGCCACCTATCATTTAAACAAATGAATGACTCGGTATGTTGTATTTGCAATTGCATTATAATGGAACTTATTGTGATGGATCTACACTGAGAGTGTATCACACAACTCAGCTGTTAATTGCCATTAAAGAATATGACCTTAACCACTAGGTATAAAACCAGATCAGCATGCAAGTAATACACTAGTGTTATCGAATGTGATCAGCCATGTGACGGCACACAAAAATAGAATTTCTCAGTATAGGTTCAAATCAAAACGCTTATGCCTGTGATTAAGAAACCACCCATTTTTCTTACAATCACAGATCGGATGACATTGCGTTTGTAGATGGGTTAAATGATAAACGTAATACATACATATTGTTGAAAATCAAATTCTTAGTCATTTAGTCAAGTTACTTTAACAGTCCAAGTTTGTTTTTTATTTTTCTAAATGGCAAAATATTTTTGTTAAAAAAAGTCAGACGGAGAAATGTGTATGGACTGAAGTGAATTTTCGTTTTATAATTTATTTAATTTTGGTTAAATTTTCAATTTTTTTTTAACTTTTGAGTCTTTTTATTGTAAACTTGGCAAATTTGACAGGGGTCAATTTGTTAATTGTTTGCTAGAATGAACACACAAATTCATGAGCATGAAATCTACATGTCGTAAAAATATGATAAGAGATGACGACTACGTCATTCAGTTCATTTAACATTATACTGACCTGCAGTGAGTGCCAGTCAATATGTAACATTATAACATCACACTGAATTAAGATTGACATATGCAAATGAGGTATAATTCAATTAATTAAGGGTTAATGAAGATGATTGTTTTTTAACACCAGAAATAAAATCAACCATTGTAAACTTAGATCTCAGTTATAAAGTTATAAACCCTTCTTGTATTAGATGATTTCAAATCTCAAGTCAATAAAATAATCATTCTTATAATAGAGGGATAATAAAAGCGATTCTATTGATTTATTTGATCAATCACGGCACTGCTTATTTCCTCTAAAGCCAGATTTCAATTAATTAATGATGCAATAAAAAAAATGATGAAAAGTAATTTGAATGAAATTTCACAAATATTAGGCTGCCATTCTGCTGATTTTTTGCAGTATATGGATATTGAAATTTAAATTGCTTCTCAATTTTCTCTTTTCTATAACAATTTCATTAAAAGTGTTTTCTTTTTTATGGAATTTATAAATATCACATTCTTGAAGCTGTAGGATTTCTGTTTATCAGATCAGAAAGAAAAAAAGATAGAAAACAAATTTGTGTTTAGAAGAACAGAGTTTTTGTTTTTCAGGAAAGATTGTATCAAACTGGCATAATGAAGGAAGGCAATATTCAAATGAAATATTCATGAGCTAACAAAACAAGCTAAGAGTTGTTTTGTTGCAGGTTTTCTTGCAAAATATTTGTGTGTGTCATTCTAACCTAAGATATTTGTTATTATGTCAGTCTAACCTTAAATAATTGTAATTATGTCAGTCAACCTTAAATATTGTAATTATGTCAGTCAAACCTTAAATATTTGTAATTATGTCAGTCAAACCTTAAATTATTGTAATCATGTCAGTGTAATCATGTCAGTCTAAACTTAAATATTTGTAATTATGTCAGTCAAACCTTAAATTATTGTAATCATGTCAGTGTAATCATGTCAGTCTAACCTTAAATATTTGTAATTATGTCAGTCTAACTTTAAATATTTGTAATCATGTCAGTCAAACCTTAAATAATTGTAATCATGTCAGTCAAACCTTAAATAATTGTAATTATGTCAGTCTAACCTTAAATATTGTAATTATGTCAGTCTAACCTTAAATAATTGTAATTATGTCAGTCTAACCTTAAATTATTGTAATTATGTCAGTCTAACCTTAAATATTCTGACCCTGAAAATGAAATGAACAATTGAAGCTGATCCTTAATGAGCCTTTATGATTTTCATGACATATGAATTGATGAATATTTATAAATAAACTTGACATTAAATGGAATTTGATAAAAAGGGATTTTTCTTTGCCATGCAGACTTTGTAGAATCTGAGATACAGTATTATATGAGCAAACACAAAGGAGACCCTGATCAGACAGGTTCTGATCTTGATCAATGAGTGCTATAATGTTTGTGTTATAATTATACATCCATATGAGGTAATCATTATGGCTTAGTAGTAATTAATTAGCTTGTTTGTCCATTTGTCATAAAATTTGCGTTGATCTCCGAAATTATTCCAGTTGGGATCTTGAAGTATTACAGGAATGTAAGTAATTTTGCAAGCGAACTTGTGAACTAGTGGTTATAATTCACTGTCATCAAGTTACAGCAAAGTTATATATGGGCCCTTTACTTAGAATTTTTCACATATATCAGCAAGTGAACTTGTAAGCTGGTATATCCACTTGTGCTACATGGTGTTTTAACTCTGCTATCGTCCACTTACAGCAGAGTTACGGGCCCTTTATTAGAATGTGCTCATACTTTGTGTGTCGTATTCTTCAGTAGGGGATCAGGAACAAATGTTTATGTTACAAAAAAAAAGAGAAAAAAAAAGCCTTTTAAGTTTAAGTTACTGAGTTTAAGCTCAGTTGTTTTTCAAAGAAAAAAGTCTAGTGTCATTATTTCATTAAGGGCCATAACTCTTAGTTATGTTTTAACCAAATTTATCTCACTTTTTAAAAAAAAAGTACAGTGAAAAACTTAACCTAACACTATACTTATAGACTATTTAACCTTCTGTCATCAAACTTTACATTTCTTGTTCACTATCAATTAAGAGCTAATTCTCGTCAAGGGTCAAAACTCATAGGTCCATTCTGACCATATTAATTTAGCTCCCCTTTAAAAAAAATTGAAAAAAAAAAAAATGAAAAAAAAACAACAAATGATCACTGGCATCCATAATACTGGGTTCTTATGCTTGGAATAAAACAATTGGTTATAACAGGTTGGCAGATTAAGACAGATTAGTCTCACACAGATTTTGCTAAATATAAGATTATGTATTTTACTGAATAATGAGATATTTTTTACTGCATATTAAACAAATATTATAAATATATGGCTTTTCAGTGATTATAAGACATGTATATATGATGTAATTTACTGAATACTTTATTTGAGATGTAAGATGTAAACTATATAAATTATTATACATCTTCGTTTGTGATGTAAGAGCGACGCTGGTCTGAAAAATCATGGGACCAACACAGAATCTAAACTCATTTTCCAATACCATGTCCCTGGCGGATGAATATTTTTTCTAGAAAAACAGCACCTGCAAATTAATTATTTACTAGGTTTTCCGGCAGAAAAATTTTGTTATTAGTTTGACGAAAGTCAGTGACTGGAATTGACCGTCAACTTGTCTTAACTTGTCTGAACCATAACTTTGTCCTTCATCAATATATTTTTGAAAACTTGGTACAAATTTTTTAAATTTCCAATTTAGTAGTTAAATTTTTAATTAATTAAACTTATTCCTATCAATGTTGACCAGTACTTAGCACAAGAGAATGTCGTTAAAATTCCTTGCCTCTAACGGGGTCTGAACCTACAACCCTCAGATCTGCAGTTGGTACATTACTACCGCTCTACCACAATGCCCTAACTCTACATTTTTTGTTTACTATCATCAAAAATTTTAACATACAATAAAAATGTCTATTTTCAGTTCTTCCACAAAAATCGGACACCCTATCCTGTATCCAACACAGACAACATCAGCGTGGAGATCACCAATGGCGGTTCTGAGGTTGCCAAGACGATGGTGCTTGGGGGCATGAACCCTGAGGATGCCAACCTTGCCCAAGTGTCCTTCACTGTTCACAAGTCCGGGGACTATATTATAGCCGTCATGCTGTCGTCACGTCATATAAAGGGTAGCCCCTTCACTAAACGGTTCGAAGCAGGTAATACCATTCTAGATGATGCTGTCAGTGTTGTGGATGATGATGCTTCTTCACTGTAACCTTTCCAGGTTGTTTTTTCCCGCTCTTTTGGGAGAATATCTCACAGAATTTTTTTTGGCGTGTTTTTCAATGATAGAAATTGAAAAAAGAAATAGTCAAGAAATTATAGCAAATCTAGGGAGTAGAATTGATATATTTATCAGCTTATCAACAACTGATATTTATAAGCTGTCAGACTGTTTGAGAAAAAAATATCTAGATTTGTTAATTTTTGGCCACTTTTTTTCTTAAGATTCATTGGGAATCTTTATCTTCAAATTCGGGATATACTTCTAAGTTATATAGTATATAGTTTCTGGCATTAGGAATAGAGGCACTGACCTAAGGAAAACAGCTGGAAAAAAATCTGCCTTGCCCTTCCCCTGTCACATGTAATGGCTTATTGTGTTTTGCACAATCACTTCTTTATTCAGGTTTAGTAACAAATTTGACAAATTTACATTTAGTCTGAGAAAGGAATTATTTTTTGTTCAAAGGGAATATAATTTTATTCATAATGTTAATAGTTTATATTAATAGTGTAACATGTATAAAAGAAATTAAGTTATTGAAATTTGCTTAAAAAATTAACTGCAAGAAAAACTGTCCAAGTTAAACATTTCTGTATCAAGATTACTGGCTCGAAAGTTCTGTTTGTCTTAGGACTTATGAAATTTAGTCAAATCTTACTGGAATCGATGTCATTAAAAAAATCATTGATATGCAGGTGAGCAATGACCATCATGGCCCTCTTGTTTCAAATAAATCTATATCCCTTTATATGTAAACAATATTATACCTAAACTAGGCAGTTCAGAACATTTTCACATGTATATATATGATATATTCATCATCAAATTGGTTATTCTTATGTTATTTTTGTTCTACGATAGTAACCAGATCATAGTTTTGTTTTATTCAGTTTTCAGAACTAAAGAAAGTCTAACAAACAAGTTAGTGCAACTTGATGTTAAATGAAAAAATCATAGGTCAACCACAAGCATGGTTGTTCAGAACCCCAGGTTCTTGGAAATATGAAGTATACTTAGGAATGATTATTGCATATGGCAAGTAGATACAAAAGGGAATTTAGTTTGAATTTGAGCCCGGCTGTTTGTACTTCAGTCATATTTCGGGGATGGATGTTGGTACGTGTATGGGTGTTGGTGGGGTGAGTGTATGTGACTCCTTATAGGCAAACAATAATTAGTCCATTTGTGGGTGCCAACATTTAACAAAGCTATCTGCCTCAAATTTCTCACTTAGATCAGAGTCTTCCATTAGTCTCATTTGTGTACTTCTACTGCATTTTTGAGCACTTTTCTGCATGGCATGTAGTTGTTGTTTTTTCTGTTCATATTTCCTAAGGTTGCTTTTGATTGAATGAATAATTACTGTTTTCTGTGAGCATGAAAAAAAAAACCTCCTAAAACTAGCTTGCCATACAAATTTACCCTTTGTGAGCTCATGAATATTCATGTACAAGTTTATGACTTCATGAATATTCATTCTGGAAGGAGCTGATCTGGGTCTACTCTGTTTTTCAAGATATTATTGTGTCTATATGAAGTAAAGAGTTTAAAGCCTTAACCACATATTTAGGGGTTGTTTTTAGGAGAGTTTGTGAGTAATTTAATGCAGGCTGATCAAGTTTCATGCTGATTGTTTTCCATTTGTACTTGGACATAAGATGTTACATAAGTCTACAGTAGGTAAAGGTTATGTGCCATTAAGAATCTCATCTCTCTATACATCTCATGATTTTTTCCACATGAAAATGCTCATGCTTATTCTAATTTTCAACATTTTTTGTATCATGGAGATTTGATACTTTGTGTTTAGGTAGCACTTAAGATCTAACCTATTAAGATCTCATATTTGTCATAGGGAAATGATGCAATGTTACCATTTGATAATTTATATTCTTAACCTTACACTTTACCAAAATAGATAAGCAGTTTTCATCTGATGTTTATTATCCCACAAACACTCTTTGTAATGTGTTTATGACATTGTCAATTCTATGTATTAACTGTTGTCTTTAACCTTTTCCCTCATAGAGGACACCATGGAAAGACCTATGCGAACAGCATAAAACCAGATCAGCCTGCGAGTAACTCGCAGGCTGATCAGGTTTTATGCTGTTCGCTGCTCCTCAGTGGTCTGGAAATGAGGATTTTGTAATTAAATTTCGTAAGGTTTAACTGTGGTTTTCTGCAGATCAGGCTTTATGTGGTACCTATTGAGTGCGTCAAAATGAGTCTATATGAGGGAAAGGGTTAAACAATTGTTTATCAGCCACACAATGTTGTGTGAATTGTCACCGAATGTTAATTCTTAAGATAATTATATCAACGTTAACCTTCTACTTCAGTGTACTTTTTCCAGTGTTTAGGAGTTAAAAAAACAAAATAGTCCAGCTGTTCTGATTCATAGGTAGATAAGTTGCTAACAGGCAGCATCACAAACAAAAACATGTGTTGATTTGTGTAAACCAGGTTAATCTTGGAAGAGCTTTTATCTCAGTGTAGTTATTGGATAGCCACTTAGTCAATTTGAATATGCCTATAAACACTGGAAAGGTCATTTAGCATATTTATGTCGTATGCATGTACTTAGAAAGTGAGAGGGCTGCATTAGAATTGTTTTTCCAAGGTTGCATTCTGTGCTATCAAACAAAGACATCTGATATTTTTAAAGTGTTGTCTATTATTTATTCGTGCTGAGACTTGTATAATTTGCATGCCAAAAAAGACATGTTTGAATCATGCTTCTGATCTTTATTCAAGATATTAGATTTTAGTGTTTTATAAGTAGATAATTAGCTTAGCTTGAATATTTAAAGCGCTTAGTAACCAGAGTATATCAGGATAAAAGGTTGAATGTATAGCCAGATTTTTTTTTGTGACTACATGTATATTGTTACAAACCAATATTTTGTTCAATTATATTATTTTTGTTCATATAATTATTGCATTTTGTCATCAGCTTAAACATAACCTGAATCACTGGTAATGTCATAATTATAAATTATCATACATTATAAAAAACTCAAGAAAATAATCAGAAATGTAGTTTTTAATTGCCCAATGGGAACTGCTTTAAATAGACTTATTTCCCTGTTTAATCAGGATCCAATCAGTGGTTTATTCTTATATGAGTCATATGATTTCTAAGATAAATTAAGGTTTTAATTCAAATTGCCAGTAATTTCAGAAGTTTATGTTCTTTCTAAAACAATTAAAATATTTCACCATAATGTAATATTTAACAAGACTAGAGGCCACCCATTTTCTTCTTATCTAAAGACTAGGTCCATGATTTTATCTTAATGTCCAAAATTTCAATTATTGGACTATTTTGTGTTTAGGTAGAGCTTAAGCTCTAACTGATTTGTAATATTACCAAGTTGCAGACATTTATCTGTCTTCTACATCACAGAGCCCCTCAAAGCTGTGGGTTCAAATCTCTGACTGCAGCCGGTCACTTTGATTTTCTTCTAAGAAAGCTTACCAGTTTGAATTCAGTCAATTTGATGCCTCTTAATCTGCACTCTAGCAGAGGGTGGCTTTCTCCATCATTCTGTACTAAAGCTGAATGTCACTTGATATGACTGAAACACTATTGATGGTTATGCATTCATCTCCAAAATCAACATCTGGGGTCCATTTCACTAAATTTTGTATGAAAATAAAATTTCTTTGTTAGCACAAATTCAGACATAAACAAGAGTGTTCTATAGAACACATGATTTGTTACCTGCTTGAAGTTTGATGGTAAAAGTGTGACAGACAGATGGAATGGGTAAATGGACAGACAGGCAGCAGAAAAGTGATATCTTACAGTAGGTGACACAAAAAGTGTTTTCATGTGATTTTTTTTTTCTTTTCAAAAAGTATTGTGTTTGTAAAATGCAATAAAATGGGCCATTTTTTCATGTTTCTTTGTGCAAACAAGACATTAAAGGAAACATTACTTAGCACAGCAAACTTAAAACTTAAGATCAAATTTACATGTACAAAGTTTGTGAAATAGGCCCTTATATACTGCACATGAATGTTTAAATAATAAATATTCATTAGATCCATTCTCGAACATCTATATCCATTTAAAGTCAATACATTAGTTGTTCATATTAACTATATATAAAATGACAGTTGTGTCAAAGGTCTAAAATATCATATTTTATCATTTTTTCCCCCATATTTATGCCATACATATTTTGTTTGATTTTTTTTTTCACTTTGCATTTTTTTTTCACATTGCATTTTTTTTTCACTTTGCATAATATATATCAATATTTTTTTTTTTTGAATTATTTAAAATTTTTTTTTTTTTTTTTTTTTTTTTTTTGCTTTTTTTTTTTATTTGTGTTTACAATACTTGTTCATGGTTAAGAATTGTTAATCATTTGGTCCTTATTCCATGTAAATATTGATATATTTTATTAACTTACCATTAATTCAATTGTAGTAAGAATTTGGTCATGATTATTTGTCACCTGCTGTAAGCAGAGGTGACACATAGGGATCACTTCTCTGTCACATTTTTTCCATCACGCATCTTTCATCAGGGGACAAGGAATGCTTCTTATTATTCACAGTCATCAATCAGTTCTTACATTGTATTCATTCAGTTTTCACCAATCATTGTTCCCTTAACCCCTTTACCTCTATTTATTTAACCTTCTCATATTTCATTTGACGCCTCATAGGTGCCATAAAGCCTGATCTGCAGAAAACCACAGTTAAACCTTACCAAAAATTACAAAATCCTCATTTCCAGACCACTAAGGAGCAGCGATCAGCATAAAACCCGATCGGCCTGCGAGTTACTCGCACACAGGCTGATCTGGTTTTATGATGTTGCATATGTCTTTTCATGGTGTCCTCTATGAAATTCAGGTAATTTTAGTATCGGCTTTATATGGACGAAAACCATCAGAAAGAAAAAAGGATTCATGACCACATAATCAAGGAGCAGCTGAATTAATTTTTTAAAATGTAGACTTACTCATATAACTTGGATGTCCAGAAAAGGTGTGTCCGTCACTTTTGGAAACTAGCCAAGAGAAAAAGGTAAAAAGAAAAACCCATGAAAAAAAAATGAAATCTTTTGGGGGCGGGGAATTAAAAGGTCAATTTTAGGGCCATTAATTTGGCCATTGTCCTGTGAATTTTTTTCTTTGTGACTATGTTTTTCTTATGATAATAGATTTCATTGTTTAAATGGCATTTTTATGCAAATTAATTATTTTATGTATTTAGTTGTTATAGTGATTGAAACTCAATGCAAGATTGAAACTATAGGTTGGTCTATTGTTGTATTGCTGCAGTCATAGATCTACAAATTCTCGCAGGTTTTAAAAATTGTATGATGTCATATAATGTCCACGGTAGTGGTCATGAGGCATAGAGACTCACACGAGACTCCCATTTTTGAAGAAAAAAAAAGTACCCGCACGAGCGCTTTAGCCTTGATGTGATTGTAGCATAAGTGAAAGAGCATTTGGTCACCTTTTGAGACATGAGGTTTCTCTCTCATTTCTTTCTTCCCTGATAAAGGACCATCAGTAGCCTGTTTCATACAAAATAAAATCTTCAAAAGCATAAAATCACAGTTTTTCCTGTGATTTTTTCTCTACAAAAAGAGTTGTAAAAATTTGATGTATAATGCATTAGAATGGAATAACTTCTGTTATTGTGCAAAAAATTAAGATTAAATTAGACCTTATCGAAGACAACATACTTACGACCAAGATCAAATTTGTTCATACAAAGTTTAGGGAAATGAGCCCCAGACCTTGCAGTGAAAAGATTTTCATAAAAGAAATTCTGGCTGTTGTGAAATAAATAAGATAAAAATTAAACCCGGTCTTACCACATGAGATATAACTGACCTGTCAACTCTGCAAATTTAAATCTAAGTTTATCTGGCGGGATGAAATGTAATATTTGCATATTTAAATGGTTTAAATAAATGTAAGTGTGAAAAATTATAGGCCTATGGATCATACTTGTTTCACAATGTACCAGTTTAGAAGATAACGGTGCATACATTTGGCAAAGGCCCCTGCAAGTTTTGTAAAGAATAATATTATTTATGCATCACAAGTCTAGATCTTGTTTAAAAGGCAAATCAGGCTGACATTGACTTCATGGGGGAAGGCTGTGTTCTTATGGATTTAGGCATCAGCAAGAGATCTTTATTCATGCATGACCAAACATGACATTGAATGTTTGTGATGAGAATACTCCGATCATTTGTCCGTCCGGATGTCCAGAAATCTGGATCCCGCGATAATTTGAAAACCATTTAAGATAATATTATGAAACTTGGTATATGAATAGATGCAGTATGGAGACTCTCATCACATTGTTTTTTTTCTCGACCAAAATTCTGGTGCTATGTAACAGAAATATTATGCACACCACTGGTAGGGGACTCAAGTTGCGTTCAACACCAGTTGTTGTTACATCTAGAGCAGCCCCCAGTGGCTAAGTGGATAGATATTTGTATTTTAACATAAATAGTTAAGAATGATATTGGTAAGCCCTTTCTTTGGTGTTCAGCATAGAGTAAGGGGTATAGTTCAAGGGCTGTTAATTACCATCCCTGATAGCAGAGTGGTTACAGCATTTGCCACAGGAGCGGGAGGTCATGGGACTGATCCACGGCTGGGACATCCCAAATTTATAAAAAAAGGTACTGGTATAGGTCTTTAGCTTGGCATTCAGCATATAATGGTAGTTCCTGGACTGGTTGGCTCGGTGTCAGGATAATGTGACTGGATGTGGTATCATGCCACATGTCTACAGCGTGATACTGCAGTGTGGCAGCACTATATCTGTCTCAATTAGAAATAGTCTCCAAATGACTGAAATACTGTTGTTGGGATGTTAAACCCAATAAAACAAACAAAAAAGGGCTGTTACTGATACGGCTTCAGGATAATGTGACTGCCAGTGTTGTATCATGCCACTTGTCTAAGAGCGTGACTGACTGCAGTTTGGCAGTCCCATATATTTTCTGGACAAAATCTCCAAACACTGCAATAATATTGATGGGGTGTAAAACCAATCAAACAAACAAATAGACCCAATATAACCCAGATGTTTTTAATCACACAGACAAATAAACAGAAAAACCTAGATAAAAACATAACTTATATTTAGGACAATTTTTATAATGTTACAAGTGTTAGTAGATTTGCAGCCTGAACTCACCTCCATCTTAAAACAAATATCACAGAAACATCAAACCTTATTCACTCACTTTCTCTGTCTTTTACTGTCCTAAAGTATCATGTCTAATGGATGTCAAATGTTTCTTTCAAGGATGAGCTAGAATTACTGAATTATGTAGATAATTATAGGGTCAGAGGCAAGTCAAAGCCATTATCAAACATATTGGCAATACCATCTGTAATGAATTTAAACTTTCACCATTGATATTAATTGGAAAACTTCATTTATAATATATGAAGGGAAATGTAACTGTCTATGGCTTTAATTTGAGATGAACTGTCACAATTTCATTCAGTGGTCATAATTTGATGGTGATTAAATTTGGTACTTCCTTATTCAGGTCCACCAAAATTAAGCCCTCGGGTACAAACACAAGTGACTTTCTATATTTTTACATTGTATTATAGTATTTAAGCAGCTAGTTCACAGATGATTGGTAGAAACTAAAAAAATAATTTTCTACTCACCTTGGTTAATGTTTGTGAAGTCATAATGTATTCTGAAAAATAAACTTGGCAAATGTATGTCACGTTGCACAGGAAAACCCTATTTTCTTAAAAGCAATGTCAGCGAAATCAGTTAAATGAAGAAGAAGCACCGATGCTTGCCATACAACGTTACATGTTCTGTAACATTGTGTGTTCACAAGTTCAGGGTAGCGATTTTGTAAGTTCAGCTATGAAGTTAGAGCATGCGTGAAAAGTGGATGTGATCAACCAAGTGACGGCATACGAAAATTGAACATCCGAATATATGTTTTATACTTCCAAACATAGCTTCAAAACCGTCTGTGATGGTATTGCCTACGATGGGGAAACCACCCATTTTTTTTACGATCATGGATGATTGCATGGGATGACCATGTGTCTGTGGATGGGTACTGATAAATGTAATATACACACATAGTTGAAAATCAAATTCTTAGTCAAAGACCTTCTGTGAACGAGCTGCTTTAAAGTTCAAGTTCAAGATTGTCCATCATATATATCCCCCCTGTGACCGATGTACACAAATGCCAGTTTTTTATTGTTGTTGTTTTTATACCTAACAACTGACCTGTTAAGTTTCTATATGTATGTTTCTAATACATGCATGGGTGTGGAGCTAAAAATAGAAAGCTCAGCCATGCGTTCAGTAAATGTGACCGTTAGCTAACGATTGCGAGTTTGTACCTTGCTTACATTCTTTACACAGCACTAAAACAGGGTTGCAACCACTCACATTACCAACTGTAAGGTTCATTGAACACATGCCAGGTTTTCCACTATGTGAATTCAAGGGAGGTAATTACACCTTGGTGGACATTACCAATCGCGATAAAGCAAAACGTGCTATCACAAACCATGTTATGACTGATATTTATATACCGGTAATATTGTATATAATGATATTAGATTATAACCACCAATTGACATATAACCAAGTTTGATACATCATCAGTAATAAAATGAATACGCTGTACTTTACCCTCCTGACAGTTATTTGGATTGGGCAAGTAACTTTACACTTGGGAAGGTCTGGAATAAATTTTTTGCAACTGGACCAAATTCATAGTCAGCACTACCAACTCAACCATGGCATCTTTTTGATGGTTTTGTATTTCTGATTAGACAAAGTTTTCCCTTGGTTTGTTTATAGCCTCACAAAATATTGGTAGAGGGGTATATATGATATATAAGAGTGCAATCTTTATCACAGATCTTACAGAGATCTCTATTACAGCGTGGTGAAAAATAGTTGAGTTACTGCTAAAAGATAAGTAACTAAAAGCGTGACTTTTGGTACACGCCATGGTCACATGGTACTCTGTGTGGCAGTGATTGATGTGGAGTCATTATCCATTGCGTCTGAATTTGATAAGTCAGTGAGCTTGTCCATCTGTTGGCAATCTGACTTATGTATACATCACCTCAATGATGCTATGAGGCGTAGCATATACAGGAGTTCAGATTGCAGGTCTGTTCGCTTTGTCTGATCAGTAACTCGTGAAAGATTTGAAAGATTTATACTAATTTTTGTACACTTTCCTATTAAAATAAAGGTCGAATTTTGACCTAGGGCAAAATCCATAAATTTTCACAACATAGAATATGCGAAAAATACCTTGCCTGACATTCTGTGCAGTTTAACCACATTTTCAATGAAAATTCTGATTATTTGAATGAGGTACGTCTTTGGGCAGGCAGGTGTCAAGCAGTTTGTTTCTGTTGAATATCTCCTGTTAGGTACAGTTTTCATACTTGGTAGGTAGATACCTAATGGGAAGAGGATCTTGGGATTGATTTTTAGATGGCGATAGCCGTCTTATGCTGAAGAACGAAATCAGGCCTTGCTAATTTGCATATTTTCCACATCAATTTTAACTGTACCTCTCCGCGCTTAGTGCAGATCCATGCACTGCGATTCTGCACTAACGAATATGAGTGGAATATGTTACACAGACGTTTAAATCATAACCGTAACCGCTTTTAGTGTGTTATTGTTTGTTAACATGTTTTCTTTTGCCATTATTTTGCACTGGAAGCATCAATTTTAAGCGTGAAAAAAATATCCGTGACATTTCTTAACCAGAACAGCAACCCATCTTACGTACATGAAGATCTACTCCTGTAAAAAGAAAAAGTAGTGCTCCGTATGTATGTAATTGACCTGAAGTAGTCCACACAATATTTTGCATGATGGCGAGTTAGGTTCCTCCCAGGGCATTTCTTAACTTTGAAATAGATAGGCAAACATTCTTGTATCTTAAATAATCAAATACCTGGTCAGTTTCTACATATACAAAACAACAGATAGAATTCGCTAGCACTAGAGAAAGAGAATGACCTACTTAGGTATGCAGCTCTTTATGAATGAAAGGTTCATGACCTTTACTCCGGATTATTATGTTACAAACAGAAATTCTGTAGCAACAGCTGGTGGAGTTTTTGTCGTCATGTGACTGCTTCAATAACTTCAGAAACTCTGGGTTTATAATGTTAATCCCGTCGCCGTCTCTCAGCGCATTGTGCGCTTTGATTAATATAATAGGGTCAAGATCACTGGTATTAAAAATAGAATTTTAGTTTCCATCAAATAACTTCTTTAAGGAGTGAAGTAGGATGATCAGATTTAGTAGGTAGATTCCTTATGGGAAGCAGATGATTGATTTTCAGGTCAAAAGGGTCAAGGTAACTGTTACTGTGTCACCTGCTGTAAGCAAATGTGACACATAGGGATCACTTTTCCATTGTCTGTCAGATTGAGTAAGGGGCATGATCCAGTGGTAAACACAACAAAAGAGATCAAAAGACTTCATTCTGTAACGACAGAATAAGGGGCCATGGCCTGTTTAAAAAAAAAAGAAAAGAACAAAAGAAATGGCCCCAATCTGGCCACACGTCTGTCTGTCCATCTGTGCTTCTGTCTGTCCATCATATTTTTTCCATCACTCTTTAGCAGGTGACACATGTGTTCCAAAGAACACTCTTGTTAAAAATTATTAGTTTTGTTTGCCTGGGGCGACACTTGAAAACATTGTTTCACATCATTTGACATTTCAGTTTACTTTTTATATTTGGATTGTCAGTCTGCATTTGCATTGAATTGGCAAGGCTTTAGATTAACGAGAATCTTTTAACTTTTGTTCCATGCATTGCCCTGTACATGTTTTATACCGCAAGATTTAAGACTTCTTGTCAACAGTAAATTGCTTTCACGTTCAAGATTTACGACCAAATGTTCTGTTGTCTTCAAGAAAGCGTCCAAATGCTAATCAATTTTCTCTTGAGATTAAGGTTTCAATCTTTAACATGCAAAGCTAATGCGACTTCTTGGCTCAAAAACTTGATGACTGTACTAATGAAGCCATTGATTTTGCAACTTTGAATATTAATTTCATACATAATAATCTAACTTGCAAGATTTCTTGAACACCAATGTATACTTTTTGATGTACCGATCTACCAATCAAGCTCGATGCATGTTTCATTCATGCGGTTTTTAATACAGTATGTCTATAAAGAAATATGTAAATAAGCTGAGGAAATGGCCGTCTGTTAAACAGAAATGGAGAGCTCTTTTTGGGATATTGATGTTATATCCTATTTATTCATGAGAAGTTGAAATATTTATGGCATCTTCGAGGTTAAATTCAGCACTCTAAAATCAATGAAGATTCCGGGGTTTGGAGACCTGTAATTATTTAGAAGAACAGCATGAAGATGGGGACACTGTTTTTGTTCATGCTTTTTGTGCCATTTCTGCTGTAAGCAGATGTGTTTGGGATCATTTCTCTGTCGTCTGTCTTTATCTGTCGTGCTTCCTTCAGCAGTCGACACCATGTCATGTTTTCCAAGGAACACTTCTTAAATCTCTTGTTTGTCAGATTTCATTTCCTTATTGTGTTCTCTATTTTATTTGAAGGGCTTGTAAAGATATTATTAAAGATATATAGTACTTTTCAGAAAATGATAAAAATACAGTTCTTTTGCAGTTCACACTTTTTTGCACTAATGAAAAGAATTCATGTTAGAGAAGAAAATAATTTTTAGTTTTACTGGTACTTATATCCCAACCAAAATCCTGTATAATTTTTTTTTTTTGACATCTTAAAATGTTAATATACCCCCTGCACAATGAAGTTGTAAAGGGGGTATACTGGATTCAGCTTGTCTGTCTGTCAGTGTTTTTTTTTTTTGTTTTTTTTTTGTCCGGACCATAACTCAAAAAGTAAAAAAGATATCAAGATTAAACTTCATATATGGATGAAACTTCATTTGTGAATAAACTGTGGACAGATCTCATTGAGGGGGAGTGCTGTTACCAAGAACCATAATATCCTGTTGCAGAATTTTGGA
>CM037790.1:15042713-15092713 GCA_021229015.1 Solen grandis | reverse complement strand
ATACCGGTAAATTTTACTTCTCAATGATTGAAAAAAGAAACCAAAAAAGCTAAATATCATCATATAAAGCGCACCCCCTCTATAAACCTGAATTATCTGGAAAAACAGTGCACCTAATCTGCCAGTGTATATGGTATATTAAGATTTTCTATTTTCATTTGCTGTCACTTGGCTGATCACATTCACTCTTTATATGCATGCACCAACTTCATAAGCTGAATCAATCATTAAAACTGGCTACCCATTAAATGACCATATTGCAAAACGTGTCTCATAGTACTGCAAACACTTGTGCAAATACTGTATTCTATATTGAGCAGATTTCAAAAAGGCTGCATTTTATGAAAAAAGCTTTTCCCCCACGAAATGTGACCTACATTTGCAAAATTAATTATTTGTCAGGAAACAAAGACTTCACCAACATTAACGAGGGAGAGCAGGAAATTTTTTTTTAAATTTCTACCGATCATCTGTGAACAAGCTGCTTTAGATTCTCACTGAGATCTATGATATGATTGAAATATCAGTAATTCAGGTTCATTTGTTCCTGTCAAGCTCCTTATATATGGTTCACTTCAGCCACTTTGTCTACCTAAGCATATAAATATACAAATGACAGCTATATATGGAAGATTAAATATAAGGGTAGAAATTTCTCAACAGGAGTTCACTTTGAAATAATAAAACCAAATCCTGTTTATCTGTAAGAGAGATTAGTCATAAAGAAATGAATCCTTGTGACTAGAAACTAATATAATATATATATATATATATACAGTCATAAATTACAATGCTCAATGGGAAAAATGGTATCTCTGACATCAATTTGTTTAAGGTGCAGTCAAAGTATCTCTAATAAATTACAATACTGACTCATAAAGGCCATACTAAAGCTTTCACTTTGAAAAAAAAAATCTCCAGAAACAAAGTAAATACACATCAAACAGAAATGACTAAAATCCAGAACAACAGAGTTTCTCTTCCAATAATAAGCTGAAAACTTCTCCATTTCACAAATAAAACAACTGCTGGGTTCCTCAAAATAATTCAAAAAGTAGGCTTACCTTATTGATAAGATATTTACTGTCTCACCTTTGATTCAAGAATGAAATAAAGCAATAGACAAAACATGAAAAAATATAATGTCTTAACAGAGTGCTACTGTGCTTCAGGAGACTGTTGTACAAAAAGGCATAACTGAAGCTGTTTTATACCTCCAAATACGCTTTAGTCTACACTACAGCATCCAATATCATATTAACTTCAGATTCTTATTTTTAGTGACAATGTCCTTGACACCTACCAAGATAACTTGGCACTGACAAAGATGTTCCAGATTTCACTGGAGTACCATTAGTCGTACTTGACATATTAAAGTAAACCTTTAACCTCATAAATATTCATAAATAAATTCGGATGAATATTCATTTTCTGAACATCACACAAGCTGTGTGACCTGCGTCTGCTCATCATTTGCTAAGTTGTCAAAACATGCTGATATGAGGTACAGGAACAGTGTTACTTATTTGTCTTACATTGATTAGGAAACAATTTATACTAAACCCTATAGACGGTTTCTGATTGGACCCGTACTTTGCAGCTGGGAAGACCATGAAAATATCTTACCAACAACAGGGTTCTAACCAGCAACCTTCAGACTTGCAGTTTGGTATGTAAACACTGGACCAGGGCGCCCTTCAGGAGTTAAATACAGAGGGGACATGACATGACGGGATGCCACATCACATTTGTAATTCAAGAACAGTACAGCCCCCTACTTCATAAAATAAAGAGGTAACTTGTTAGATGATTAATACTGAATGATTCTTAGAGTACTGACACAATGTAAAATTTATTTTCAAAAAGAAAGATTAATATAATTAAGGACCACACAAATCATACTGTAGAACTGAATTCACTTTTCCGTTCTCTATCTCAGTCTAAAAAGTCAATTAATATCAACTGCCAGGAGACATCATAAAATATGCTTTAACACAGTAACATTCCATACTGCTTAACAAGCAAAATGACTCAAGGCCATTTAGCAGAATTAGTGAAGATAAGTTCTGCGATAATTCAGATGATAAATAAAGAAAATGAGAGACCTACCACAAGATCACAGATTTCCAAATGCCTGAAGTAAACTGAAATTAACTCAACACTGTATCCAATCTCTCTCTCTCTATTATTTTTCTCTCTCTCTCTATAAATCACCTAGTATCTTCAGGCTCAAAAAAAAAAGTACTTAAGTATGATGTTCATACTTATACTTAAAACTATGCCATTAGTTTCAATAGGATTTGAGTAAGATACTCAAATTTTAGCCTGAGATCTTACTTAAGTATTTTTGAGAACACAGGGCCAGGTCTTAGCCTGGTCGTCTCCACAAGAAGCTACAATGTCATGGTTACCTGTCTTCAAACAGTAAATTCAGTGGATATTTTGTTCATTTCCTTTCCTTCAAGCATCAATCACCACTTCACATTTCATTTTTCACTCTATATTTTACAGACAGCTAGTCATGGAAGGAGATGTGAAAAGAAAATCCACATATTATCTGTGATTGAACAGGGAATATAATTTCAGCCTTTTCTTAATATTGATTTACAGAGATGATCATGGAATTCTGATATTTTCATAATTGAATCAGTTAATATACAAATCAAATAATATCTAGCAGACATTTGGATTTAACAACACACTTTTTCAAAGTGGAATCCTTTGTTATTTTATGAGGATAGAAGGCATAATAAACAATTATCATGATCTCTCTGAAAAATTCTGTATAAATGATTCATTGAATACACATACAACAAACAAATAGACCTGGAATAATACAAACTGAATTCAGTTCTTTCTTTTATCCCTCTATCATAATCTTATAGCTATACACACTCTAGTCCAGTGATTTTTGTTTGGTAATTTACCACCTTTTTACAAGTGTCCCCAGGCCAAAAATTGACATTTTTTTCCCAATATCATTAACTACTTTCCCGATAAAAATAGTTTTTTTTCTCCCCAATAGAAATAATTCCTATAATTTTTATGAAATTTGTGTTATTCTTATAATTAACATGCTGATATGAAACTTTCTTTGATATATACCACCTATAATAAAATAATTTCATTGTTAATTAAAAACAATTTCATTATCTTAGAGTTTTCCAATTTTTGATATATAACATTAATTTTCCCAATAAAAAAGCCACAAATGTAGAAAATAAAATTGTTCTTATCTTCTGCATATCTAATCAAAAATGCAGAAAAAATCTATACCTGAGAGCACAACTTCGACAAGACAGCCTTCCTTGACATCGCTGGCATTGTTGATCAGCTGCAGAATATTGGGTGTGGTCCCATCGTGGCGGAACAGAAGGATCTTGTCCGCAATACCGTAGAATCCATGCTCTGGGTACTGAAACAAACCAAATCTACTCCGTATTCTCCGAGAAGCTTTGAATTAATAATAATATCTATTTTAAAACAGGACTATCACTAAAGGTAACTGACACCCCCACATACTTCTTTGACATAGAAAAAGAGTTTGAATGCTTACAATATCCTTGACCAAGTTTTCTGCACTAATTGTCTGCTTATCATGATTAGTCATTATTGCAAGTGTGAAGGCATACTTCATGTTAAGGGTGAAGGACAGGATGTGATAAGCATAATTCCTTTAAAGTCTCCACGTCACTATGTGAAGTTCAGTGTCCCGTCAAAATATTTGGGTAGGATGCCTGAGCAATGTCAAGCAAGGTATAGACCATCCTGACAACTGCTCAGCGAGCCAGATCAGTTCCTGATCACTTGATCAGCTTAATCTGACTGGTAGTGTGAACCTACCTTAAAACTACTTATTTACTTGTTTTGTATTAACAAATATCATCATCATGATTTGAAAAAGGAAAAATATATGTAATTTCCTGCCATCCAGATGTTGTTTTCAACTGTTAAATTCCTACTAAGCTCAGGTAGGAATTTAGCAATAGACAACAACATCTGGATGACAGAAAGTTACATTTTTTTTTCTTTTCCAAATGACGGCAGCAGTACATGAGTTATGACTGACGTAGATTCAGGATCTTTCATTTACAATATTTAATGATGTGCATCAGTTACATACAATAAAGGCACAGAAAAACTGTTTGGAGTAGGATATCATAAAACTTCTTTTAAATAAATCAAATGTATGTGTTAGAAATATACACAAATTTGTATGATAAAATGTCTGTTTTACCATATTACGTCACTAAATCACATTGCTGATTATAGCTGAGAAGATTCAGGAAGACACTATGTTCATAACACATAATTATTATAGGATTTATACAAGATCAGATCCTATCTATTTTGAGAAAATAACAAAAATCTCAAACCAGATTTTAAAATGTATACTAACATCCTTTAATGTTTTAATCAATTATTTTTATTAAAGGTTCTTACAATGTATTATTCTCTCTGGAATAGACCAGTGCTTTGTGCCTGAAAAGGTCAAACAAGAGTGTTCTTTGGAACACGCGTGTCACCTGCTGAAGCGTGACGGAAAAAGTGTGACAGATAAACAGACAGAAAGATGGACAGAAAAGACAGACAATGGAAAAGTGATCCCTATGTGTCACCTCTGCTTACAGCAGGTGACACAAAAGACTCAAGCCTGATTGCAAGGCTCAAACCAACAACTTAGCATCAAAGTTTATGTACACTACCACCGAAACATGACATCATCTTTCTATCGTATGCATGTCGATTTACGGACGTTTCGGTAAATGACCAGTTCGGTAAATTGATTATATATAGTAACAGGTTTGGATGGTTCGGTAAATTGATTTTCAATAGTAATTACCTATTATATGTATATCACACCTTCATGTATGTGTGAAAAAACGTGTTTATACTAATATGTGATTAATGTATGCATTGGTTAATTAAAGGTAGAGAGGAAGTTATGTTCGCTGAGTGGTTTAATGTACGTGATTTAAATTAATCAGCGGAATACTTTAGAGATAATATCTGAATACTGGGTATATTAATATTTATTAATATGTTACTAATTATTTTTGAAATATTAATTATCAAATAATAAATATAATGTATGTCCATATTATTATTCTTTATCATCATAATCAATTATTATTATTATTATTATTATTTATGAAATATTAACTATCAAATAATAAATATAATTTTTATTAGTATCTTATATTATCATAATCTAACATTATGATTATTATCATTATTGGATATTGGAACAATATACATATTATATATCTCTCTCTCTTTCTCTCTCTGACTGGGAGTTGTATATGATTTATGTTTATTGTAGTTCATTGTTTCGTGGGAGGAAAAAAGGAAGAAGAATTACAAAGTTGTATTACATTTATTTATTAATTATTTATTTTTATTTTATTTCTTTCATTTTAAAACAGTATTAACAACATGTAACAAACAAATAAAAACAAATTAAATAAAACCAATTTACCGAACCGTCCACTCATTTTCCTATATAAAATCAATTTACCGAACTGGCAATTTACCGAAACGTCCGGTACCCTGCATGTCAATTTATTTAAATTATTTTTTCAGCATCTCCTCAAATACACAACTCAGCATAGAATTGTATGATTTATTATCAAATTTATGTAATTTCCCCATGTTCATTTCTTTTAAAGGAATATGTGAATTAAAAAAAAAAAATAAGTACAGTGAAACTTAACACCAAGCTAAATGAAAGTCCTAAGTACTTGTAATATAAAAGAACTAACAGTACAGTATTACTTATAGGGCCATGTATGGTTGGTGGAATTTGACCCATGCCTTATATTTATGCATCATACTCTGAATTCTGTATTCATATATGATAGTATTTGTTCCTGTTCTAAGTAATCATAATTTCAATGACTGTGTTCAGCATTCATCTTACTATTCACAAGACATATATTTCCGTTTTTGTATTGCCCATGGTAGCATAATAATTCTATATTTTTGTATTTCTTTAGAAAAAATATTTCTTTATTAGTAGTGTCCATATTACAATGAGTTGTTGAGTCACCTGCACAGCATGAAAATGTCTTTAAGGGATATCTAAACTGGTAATATAATTCCACAGACACAATTGGCACTTGACACCAACAAGATATGAAGATACTTGTATACAGTGCCTTGTTCTCTTAATTAGACACTTAACACTCACTTAGTCAAGACAAGCTGCCAATGCTTAAGACCCTTTGACAAGCTCATGATAGCAGAAAAAAATATAGGACTCCAAAGTACACTCATTTCCATACTGTTTTCACAGTATAAACACCACCATATATCAGCAACACTTGCATTTCATCATTATCATCAACATCATCACAACTGCAACTATCATCATCATCATCATCACTCAGGATTCAAGAAACTTTCTTAGAGTTGGTTTTGTACAAAAACAAACATTATCTTAAAGCTTAATTTTCTGACAAATACTACAAAGATTTTACATATTGTCTGTTTCATCACCACACACTATAACCCTGTCATACCCATTGAGTGATAAAACTGCAGGAAATTAAATAAATCTAACACTCCAAGAGCTGCCTACTTGACAGCCCACTGTGATGAGTTATTGTCTCACCTCTAACACCCCGGGTTTCCATGACCTGTCATTACAGACGGTGCCACAAGCTGGTAATTGGCCCAGTGTCTGTTTCCCAGAGAACCCCTGGAAACAGTTGCACTAGACTAATTGCCATCCACTGATTATATCCCTGTACCCCTGGGAAATTGATAAGGACAACTTGGCACTGGTGATTACCCTTGTGTGTGTGTGGGGGGGGGATATTTCAAAGGCTAGAAGTGCCAATCTCTTGCCAATATATACAGTCAAAATACAATGTCAATGAATTAATCAGAACTTCTCCTCTATGTATGATTCAAGTCTCTAATTATTTACTTTAGGATTTCATAGTGTTTTTGTTTTTGTTTGTTTTTTGTTTTGTTTGTATTTTTTTTATTGAATTTAGACACAGCATG
This sequence comes from Solen grandis, assembly GCA_021229015.1. Taxonomy (NCBI): domain Eukaryota; kingdom Metazoa; phylum Mollusca; class Bivalvia; order Adapedonta; family Solenidae; genus Solen; species Solen grandis. Next base: position 15,085,702 of record CM037790.1, on the reverse strand, counting down.
TTTATAGCAAATTTGTATTTAAGATTATCAGTAACTTAGAATTTAGTTATCAATGAACAGCTAATAAAAATGTTACAAAATAGAACAAAAAAATGTTTTGCAATACAGGAATACTGGAGGATTTTGAGAAGGCATAAGTGAATCAGAAACCATAAAATTTCCTGCAAAATGTCAAACTCAATTCACAGGCTAGTTTAAGTAATCCCTGACTTCACGAAAAGTCCCTGAGATTCAATTTCGCAAAGCAGATCAAGCTGAACTCCTGACAAACTAAAATCAATCAACTGCAGCTAAAAGATACTTTAAACATGGCCCAGAAGGCACTAGCAAGTGGCTTACAATGATGAAAGATTTGGACCAGAAATTATCTTCTATTTTTATCATGGAGTAAAATCTGAAAACCAGTATCCGCATAGAAAAAACATTAATAAACTTATGGCTTGGAATGAAAATAATTCACTATCAATTGTTTAACCTTGGATTTTGATTTAAAACTTAATTATCAACATGTATAACTGTATTACAATTTGTCCTACTTAATTGTCCAATGGAATTCTTTTATTTCATTCAAAATTTGAAAAATATATATTGCATAAAATGAAACATGAGGTCTTGGTACAGATAAAATTTGACTGTATGGTACCTCTTTGAAAAAAGTGCATTATGGGTGGAGCTTGTTGCGAATGATTATGTCATGTTTTGTTTTACGTCATACATATAATTATAATCCATGAAGCCCAGCGATACTGAATCTGAAACGAAATTGGACCATCACACATGAAAATGTCAATCAAACAGAATGTTTCCATAATGCTAGGTCAAAGATGTGCATGGCTTTTGATAAATTAAAAATAACTAAACACTTGCTGTTTCTTTCACTGTGTTTAAGCAATATATGAAATTAAATACACATTACTTACTACTGAAATAATCATATTTAATGATTATGCTGAGTCTGTACTGGAGGCAATTTCTTAGTTTACAAGTACATAAATATTTTCTAGACTTATTTTTGAGAAATTGTGATCTATTAAACACTTGAGGAAATGTAATTTAGTAAATGAACACATTCTTGTATGGTTATCATTATAATATTCATGGATAAAACTATGCATCCACAAAAAAAAAAAAAATCAATAGGCATTAGATCCCTATGAAAAATTAATGATTTGACAGTGTGCTAACAAAATTCAGAATAATATATCACACAACTCCCCACTGATTATGCCTGGGAGCTATAGCATTAATATTTATCATGACCTTGGGAACCTCTTGAACAGAGATTGAACACAAAACCTCCAACTCCAGAGGAAGGCCTAAGCTTTATTTAGTCACAAATTTAAAACTGCAAAACTGCATTACTAATATACATTCTTTGAATAATACAGTAGATTCATTTTTTTTTCTCCAACCTTATCACATAAAACTCATAAACCCCCAAATTGTGACTCAAAACTGAAAGAGAATGGTCATTATATACAAATCACATGGCCTAAGATCTATTTCTGAACAGAAATTACCTTCCATTAAACTGTTAAGATCAAAGGAATCCCCAACAGGCCCTACAAAGACAAAATAGACTTGATCTGTGCAAGATAAACATATTGAGATCTATACAAATTAGAAATACCACTGAGGCTAAGAAGAATTTAGCATTTTGTGACAAAAAAACAATTTGTAGTTTCTGAAGTTCAAGGCTATGACCTCTGACCTTTAACTCCTTGAGCATCATTACGTAATTCCTTATATTAGTTCTTACTATCCCCTGAAAGTTATAATTAAGTTGTGAAATACAATTAGATTTAGACCTATACTACTCAAGAGTTATCATGAGAAATAACCTCTGCAACCAGTACAGTAAATAGATAAAGTAAAGGGGTGCACACAATCTATGGAAACCTTTTTTTTTTATGTTCTTTCCAAGCCTTACCTGAAGTGCCAGAAAAATCAAAAGTGCTGATGTTATTCATTGACAATCATAATTATGATGGCATGTCTAAAGTTTGTGATTGAATTCATACACTTATGATGCTATTAAAGGAGCTCTTCATCAATAAGATTTAATTAAAATATTTTATTGACTTCTATTAATTGCTTGCTCAAAATATGCAATGCTTTTGATACAGGAAGTAAATAAACAGTTTATCATGTAACAGTTTAATTTAATGACCATAACAGCATGTTATTATTGTTGTATCATATGATAACAGTTGAGTCTTATTATGATTAAAGTATAAAGGTTATTTTTAATTTTAATTTATTGAATAAAACAGGATAATAGTCATGTGGCTTCCACACATTTTTTCCCATGAGTCAATCAGTATTAACTAGTGCAGTGATTTCAAAAAAACTTTTGGCAGATTATATGAATTTGGCCTGCTCACAACATATGGAAATCATTTTTTTAAGCCCAAAGTAGGAGTGCACACTATCTATGAGTGCATACAATCTATGGTCTTCCACTGTATTTCATCAGATGTGTCAACAATCTGAACAAGTTAAATTTGTTCAGCTTCAAGTCCCATCAACAGTATTTCAGTGAACTGGGGACTACGTCTACTTAAGACAGATATCATGCTGTCACCCTGCAGTATTACACTGAAGACATGTGGCATGATACCACACCCAGTCACATTATCCTGACACCTGGCCAACCTGTCTTGGATCTACCCTTATATGCTGAGTGCCAAGCAAGTGAGCTATACCAGTACCATTTCTGACGACTTTGGTATGCTGCGTCTGGGATCAAACCCATGACCTCCTGATTCCAGGGTGCTCTAACCACATGGCCACCAGGACCAATCACTGTAAAATTTTCCATTGTTTGCTACTCTTTAAGGATGAGAAGGAAAAGGATTCCACAATTTGTTCAGATTAAAAATCACTTTCAAATTTGTTTTTTCAATGGTATACACTCACAAATTTATGAATAGCCAACCCATGCTAAAGACAGAAAAAGAAACAAGATCACTTTTCTAATTACTGCATCTCTGATACAAAATATGTTGGCTGGAATTAAAGATTACAGGAACAAATTTACCAATTCAGCTTCACTGGAATAAGAAAGTATCAAACTTTCTTCTTTTTTTTTCAGACTGAAGCCCATGTAAATAGCTGAAATGGTTCAAATGATACAGTCTCCTGGTTAAATATACAGCTGTTAATTCTGTTACAAGAGAAAGATAGAGAGAGGAGGTTTGTTGTTTTAACGTCCCACCCACGGTATTCCAGTCATTTGGAGATGATGTCTACTTGAGACAGATATTGTACTGCCACACTGCAGTATCATGCTGCATGTAGATATGTGGCATGATACTATACCCAGTAACATTATCCTGGAACTACCCTTTTACCCTGATCGTCAAACAAGGGAGCTACACTTGTAACTTGATTTTTATCTTTGGTACATGTATGGTCACGGCCGGGGATCAAACCCACGACATCCCAATTCCAGGGCAGACACTCTAACCACTGAGCCACCAGGACCAGTAGAAACTGAGAGCGATCAAAGCCAGAGGAATTCCATAAGGATACAGGGGGTATCAAACATAGACAATTAATTAGATAATTGTAATTAGTCACTTAGCCTTTGACGACCATTGGATCCAAGGTAGAATCCTGGTTTCTTTATAATAAGAGACATGTTGAAAATGATGTTCAGAGAAGGCTAGGTGCTGGTAATTAAGATAAACCATTGCATTTTGAGACAAGACAGACAGCAAAGACCACCTGGTGGTTCAGAATTAATTAATGTCAGGCAAAAAACACATTAATTATCTATATATAAAACTGAGCATTTATATGAATCACTATTAATTCAAATTTATATAAACAAATAAAGATAAAAAAAATTGCAATAGATGTTAATGTCAAGGAATTAACATTAAAATACTCATTAAGACTATAATAGACAAATGCATTGCTGGAATTACTGACTGAGCTCTGGATATTCATAAGTTCATTCAGCAAAGAGGCATAGGGTGGGTTTGTTTGCTTGCTTAAGTCCATTGCCCTGAGAACATAATTTGAGTCATTATGGAACTTGATCTACAAAATTAACAGATGACCATTAATCCTTTACTATATACACCCAGATATGTATGTCTGAAATGTCAAAAAAATATCATCATGGTCTAATCATGTTTAAACTTGGACTCTGCACTGCCTGGGAATTACATGTATTGATAACAGTTAAGCTCTATCATTGTGTTCATTCGATCCCCACTGAAATTTCTTAATTTCAGAATAAAATATCAGTGTTTCAATGACCAATTTCATTCATCTTTTTTAATTGATTACTTTGATGTACACATAAAACTTTGAATATCATGAAAATATAATTTCACTCTTTCCAACATAAAAAATAACAAGATGATTTGTCCGTTCTTTGGGGGAAGATGCAATATTGTATTGTAATGCAAATTTCGAGGAGTTCATTTGATGAAATAAAATACTGCATCTTCCACAAAAATGAACAAATATCCTCTCTGCCATAAAAATACCAAGCTTAATCCCGTTTCTTTCAACAAATTCTACTCTAAGATTCCAGGCTATGGCACATTCAATCCCATACATTTACAATCATTCTTAAGCTACTTCAGCTATTCACACATATACAAAAGTTGTGAATTATGTAAAGATATATAAGGACAACCAAACTGTGTTAATCGTCTATCAGTAATTGAATATACTGGAATATACTGGCTTCTTATAATCTGAAGACTACCAAGAACTAACCATGCAGATAACTATATGTGACATCTAGTCATAAGCACTCATGCCTTTAATGGTGAATATAATGCCTCAATCAACTAAATTAGCAGCACTGCAATATAATGCCAAGTGGTGTTAAAAGATCCCAAAACCATACTTCTGTAGTTGATGGTGTGTTGGGAGTTAATCGTAGCTGCAACAGTATTTCAGGCTTTTACAAACTTATGACTTTATATAATGTCACAATATCTAACAGTAGAGCATTAAGTGAATTAACTCCATTTAAAAGAGAGAATTTTAGAAATGATTTAAAATAAGGTGCTCCCTTTGTATGATTTTTAATTGTAGTGGATGGAGTTAAGAGTTGTTGCTGTTACGGTATTTTCAGTAATTTAACATCCAGCTAATTACAGGCTCCTGGGTAGAAAGAATGACCTGGAAGGCTTCTTCACATAAAATAATTGAGTGATCCTGCTATGATTTGAACCTACAGTGGCGAGGGACTGTCAGTGATGCTAATTTAAGTCCTTATATTTCAATAAATCTTGAATTGCAAGCTAACACAAATAATGTTTTGAATAAAAGGGTGATAATTGTTCATTGATTTAAGCAATTTTTTTTTTCATAGAATATGCTGATGTAAGTTCTCTGAGAATCACAAAATTAATGTGTGATTTTTTTTTTATTCAAAGGGCAATAACTCTTGACATAGTTGCTCAAGTTAAACACAACCAATAATAGGAAACTTACTGACATTAATGCACAGTATAAAAGATATACATTGGGAGGGAATTCTGCAGAATATATATATATCTCAGGAACAAAATTGCAATATACGTATCGAATGCTATAATCATTAGAAAATAATGAGTAATAATTGTAACAGTGAACTTTAACTAATAATTAAAAGTCTCCAAAACAAAGTTTCTCCTTAGAAATCGCCACTTCATGTACATCTACCCATTATAGTTATGACATTGACAAAGTTTTGAAAAGATTCATTCAGAAATGTAGGAGGAGTTGCGTTCACAAGGCTGCAATATCAATCAGCTGGCAGAGACTAAGTTTCAAGGGACAAAAATCTTGTAAAAATCAATGAACCGGAAAATGGCCACTTCATGCACATCTACCCATTATAGTAATGACATTGACCAAGTTTTGAAAAGATTCATTCAGAAACAAAGGAGGAGTTGCGTTCACAAGATATGGACGTGCGGTCGTACGGACGGACAGATGGAGAAGATGACGCCAATATACGACCGCCTCCGGAGGCACCACTTCTCATTGAGGACTATAAGTGTGTGCAGTTTTGTAAAAATAGGTCGAGCGGCCTCCGAGATAAGGCCCATAAAAAGCATGAGAAAGAAGAATAAGAAATTGAGTAAAAACAATGTCTCCAAATTTCGTTTGGGAGACTTAATTACTGAAAATAATGTAATAGCCACTGGAGTGTATTAAATCTTTAATTGTATTTGTTTTGGATTTGTTTTCAGTGAACAGGCCTACCTTGACTCTACCTTTACAAGAGTCAACAGAAATAACACATGACTGTATTATTTCTGCTGTACATGGACTAGGATTATTTACGGTTCACTTACAACCCCTGAAAGAGGGTAGGAAGATTTCAATCAAAGTTTGGTTAAACATTTCTAGAAACACATTTTTATGTAAAATATAGTTGCTGTTGACATGGATTAGATGTATGTAAATATGTAGCCAGGATATGCAAAGAAAGAAACAACAACCTGATGCTGTCTTTGATTCTACTGCACTATATCATAGCTTAAAAGCAGATCATAATATACACTAACTACGAAAATCAATTCATTTTAAATGTGACCTTGTAAAACCAGTTTGATCTAAAAACAAAATTATCACACATTCTGAATATTTGACAAATCTTCTTACAGCTAATTTACCATGGGAATTCCGAGTAGGAAAAGTGATTTTTTTTTTAAATTCTTCGTTTTTCCTGTATTAATATTTTGTTGTATAAAAACAAAGTCGTAAACATAGCATTATTTATGTGAACCAAATGGAAGATTGTATTATTCACTGTGTGAAGAAATGGACTTTACTTATTTTAACCCAAAAGTACCCTTACCATGCTAAATTTCTTAATTAGACTTGCCTTTTCTCCACTTCGGACTGTATCCTTAGTCATTGTTGGGGTGCCTTCAGAATGTAATTGACTAATAGCGAACAGTGAAGACCATGATCAGACTGCATGGATGTGCAGGCTGCTCTTGGTCTGCACTGATAGCAATTTTTTTAGGCAGTCTCAAATTTCAATGAGACTAATGGGTGTAAGCATGTGTGTGTGTGTGTGTATTTAAACTTGACACTCTATTTTTGAGATAAGTAAGGTCTTGAATCAAAATGAACATATAAGTCAATATATTGACAGATCTCTGTATGGCGCGTTTGATAATATATATTGTATATATATATATTGCAATATACACTACTGTCTAAATGTCTGTCAATGAGCTGTCATTAACCCTTTCTCTCATAGAGGACACCATGAAAAGACCTATGCGAACAGTTCGCTGCTCCTCAGTGGTCTGGAAATGTGGATTTTGTAATTAAATTTGGTAAGGTTTAACTGTGGTTTTCTGCAGATCAGGCTTTATGTGATACCTATTGAGGGCGTCAAAATGAGTCTATATGAGGGACAGGGTTAATTACACAGGCATGCTCAAAGCAGCTATCATTTATCTCACTATACTTAGGTTAATGAACAGTTCCTTTGTCAATAAACTTTTGACCATAAAGTGATGATGATTACAAGAAATTCAGTGTGGACTTACCTAGGAATTGCTGCAAAACATGAGACACAGCATGAAGCCTCTGTGTGACCCAGTTTCATTATCAGATGACACATACCAAACACAATAAAAACTTCTAAAGGAAATTTCCTTACATAGTTTTCTGTATTCTGGATGAACAGTATTTGTAAAGAGCTGGCCTCAGGGTTTACACTTTTTACCAGTTGCATACGGTCCATTTCACACAATACTTAGCCACTGTAAACCATTAAGATTAGAATGAAAATATGTAATTCTCTGTCTGAAAAGTGTTTCCTATACATCTTCAAGGACACAAGGTGTGCGGATACCCGTTTTTGAAAATATGGCATTAGAAAATGAATTACAAAATAGATTAAACTTCAAATAGTGTGCTTAGAAGAAAACCTTATTTTTTGTACTTGCTGGCTGATCTGGTTTTATACTGAAGAAACATTTTCCTAGGATTGGGAAGGAACCTTTATTCCCTTTTTATTTTGTTTACCTGAAATATTAGCCCTAGTATAAAAATTTATAAATACATCTTGGAAAAATGCACAAAATTTATATCAGAGAAAGAGAAGCCAGTATGAACAGAACCTGAAACTTAATAACCATTGATTTTTATAGCTTACTTATTGGGGATAATAAGCATTATAAATAAAATATTGGGAAATTATAAGATAACGAAACTGATTTAAATTAACAACAAACTTATCTAATTATAGGTGGAATATGTCCAAAAATGTTTCAAATCAACAGGACAAAGACCCCGAATGCACAGAGGCATCCATGTAGAATCACTGACCTACCAGAAGCCAGATGGAAGGCTTCCTCACATGAAAATCCAAATGACCCTGCCGAGATTCAAACCCACACGGGGAGGGGCTGAGTGAGTGTTAAATCAGCAACTTTACCCTCTCAGCTATGGAGGCCCCTAGCTATGTGACTGGATTCTAAAAATGTGCAAAACATATTTTTCAAGTAAACAGGGTATTTCCCTGGCACAAAAAAAGCCCATTTTGACAGTCAAATTAAGTAAATTGCCCAAAAAGTTTTAAAATTTGTCTCTCAATTGCCCCCCCCCATTTGAAAATATCAAGGGAAAACCCTGAAGTAAATAACAATACACACAACAATCATATACCTTTACTGGAAACCGATAAACTTCAGGTTTTATGATTACAATACAAAGGCAGATTTACACATCGTAGATGACACCTCCAGCAAAGCTGTTTATCTTCACAATGCACTATTAACAGGTTTTTTTTTAACACAGCAATCATCCAGACTGATTCAATCACAGTAAAATGTAAAGGGATCAAACAGATACTTCACAAATGGTTACACATATTGAAATGAGTTTTGATTCCAATATTTAAAGTTGCAATACTACCCAAAATCAATGCAATAAATGCAGAAAATAATGTGAAAATATGAAAATTCAATCTTTCTTTTAACGAAATGTAAAATATTGCCTCTGTAGGTCAAGCGATTAACCCGATTGATGTCAATAGAATCACTGATATATTAAATGACTGTAGGAAATCAATTCTCCTACCCCTTCACCTTGATTTCCTGAAAAGTCACACTAATATTTCCGGAATTGATCAAGCTCTGTGACGTAGTCAGCTCGGCTCTCGTAGGTCATGCATAATCATTAGCGTTTGTAACCAAACAGGTGTCCGGCGAAATTCCCTATGTCTAACCCATGCATGGTAACACGATTCCCTCATGAAAGTTGAGATGTTAGGTTAAGCCACAACAGTTCTTTAGAGAAAATAAATTAATGTATTTTCTAGTTACATAAAATTTGTTTTTCATCGAAGAAATATTTCAATAAAGTTGAGCACTATATGAATACCCCAGATGAAGTGGTGCCTGCACTTCTATTTTTTGATACCTTGTATTTATATTTATGCAGATTATGCAGTTTCCGGAACATGTTAGAAACAGTCGAAACGGAGGCTGTAAAATTCCATACTAGTTGATACGATTACAATATTGTAGAAATAAGGGATCAAGAGAGGTTTTTTTTTTACATTTTCTTTACCGAAGGTTCATCATAGATGATAATTGTAACTAATTTGTTAAAGACTGAGAGTTTCAAAATATTCTAGCTAAATTGATGTATCTGTAGTATTGCATCTTTAAGCCACATCAGGTTTAAACATTTTTGCTGCTCATCAACAAATAACCAATCACAGCAGTGCAAACCCTGACCTGAGACTGAAAAGCCGATTTGAATTTCTCACTATCCGTAGTGCACAAGTATCCGATGAACATGGTATGTTCTGAACATTTTAAAGCCTCATGATTGAATTAATACTGCAAATGACTTTCAAGTAAATGATGACATGCATATGAATCATTAATAAGCACAAAACAACTACGATTCTTTTATCAGTTATGTAGGTCAAGGTCAGATAGGTTTTGTGATTGTTTCATTTTACATCAAAGGATCCATAAAAACCAGACTATCCCTGTCATGATCTCAATCAACTTCAAAACAATCCTTCGTCTTAACCACATCCCTCATAGAGGACACCATGAAAAGACCTATGCAAACAGCATAAAACCAGATCAGCCTGCGAGTAACTCACAGGCTGATCAGGTTTTATGTACTCACAGGCTGATCTGGTTTTATGCTGTTCTCTGCTCCTCAGTGGTCTGGAAATGTGGATTTTGTAATTAAATTTGGTAAGGTTTAACTGTGGTTTTCTGCAGATCGGGCTTTATGTGATACCTATTGAGGGTGTCAAAATAAGTCTATATGAGGGAAAAGGGTTAACCACAAACATCAGTAACATGGATTTACATCTATGTTTTCTATCTAGCAATAAACCAGTGAGACTGTTTTTATTATGTCAAACATTTTCTAGTGTAGTTGTCTAGCTATATATAACGCGAGTTTAATTTTACCACCACAAAACACATCATTGCTAGAGAATGTGCTCAGGCAATCAGAATAAAATGCAATAAATCTAGACTGCATATAAAATTATATGATTGCTTATCTACAGTTGACTCAATGAAAACACTGATTTATACATTCACCTAAGTGACAGATGAAGTCAAGGTCACATTTTGTAAATCTAATCTCTAATCTTGACCTTGCAGGTTTTTTTTTTGTTTTGTTTTTGTTGTTGTTGTTTTGTTGGGGGTTGTTTTTTTGTTGTTGTTTTTTTGGGGAGAGAGAGAGAGATACACCAGAATATTGTCAAATTGTTGCAGCAATGCCCCCCACCCAAAAGACAACAACAAAAAACAAACCATGAGGTGTTTATGTGGAACACATGTGTCACCTACTACAGACTTACTGTGGAAGTGATCCCTTAATGTGTCATCTCTGCTTACAGCAGGTGACACTTAAGAGAAAAGTTACGTAGGTGGCAGGGAGAGAGACAGAACAGAGACACCTGTACTGTAAGAGTTTCCCTGCCTTTTTTTTAAACATAATAACATAATCTTTATTTGGCATTAAGAAGTACAATGAGCATTTTAATAGACCAAAAGAGGACATAAACAATTGCTAAAAGTAAGACAATGTAAAATATTATTTTAGAAATGACACATTATAATTATGCATCTTGCATATAATGTTTTTATACATGTATATAGTATCTCATTTATAAAGTCTGTTTACAAAAAAGATCTGTTTAAATTGATTTGTAATGTACAATACTAGATGCCCAAGGGCAACATGTCGAGCCCCGGCCTATTTTTTAGGTGCCCCTTTCATCTCTAAATGTGACCCTGACCATATAGCTAGGGACCCAACTCTTTCATGTGACACATGATCTCATTGAGACAAAACTTACTGCCAAATCATTCAACGGGTCACAACTCTTGCATACTCTAACATAACTGCAAGTTTATTTGGAATTCTGCTATCCATGTCAGCTACATCCCAGATGAGCAAATCCAACTTCATGACCTTTTACCTCTAGGCCTGACCTTGACCTTTGAGCTACAGGTAAAACTCTTGAGCCTAACTCTACTTCTTATTGAGGTTAACATAACTACCAAGCTGTTTGAAAATGCTGCAATGAAGGTCTAAGTTACAGCCTGGGCAAGCAATTCCAACTCATTGACCTTTGACATCTATGTATGACCTGAACTTTGTGTTACAAATCTGGTTCTTGTGCACGACATACTGTCTCACTTAGCTTGGCATTTGTGTCATAATATTTGAGAATCCCTCAATCCATGGAGAAATAACAGCACAGACACGAAAAAATGAAGTCATTTTTTACATTTGACCTTTAAGTATGACCATGACCTTTGAACTAAAATTCTTGTTCTTGTGTATGACACTACATCTCACTTAGTTTGACATTTGTGTCAAGTTATTTGAGAATCCCCCCACCCCCCATAATGACAGAGAAATGGCCTGGACAAGCTATTTTAGACCAATTTTTCAAAATTTTGAACATTTGTGACAAGTTAATTTATCCCCCCCCCTTTAATTAACCAAAGGGTAATGGTCCATGCAAGATGTTTTAGACCAATATTTTAAATTTGACCTCTAAGTGTGACCTTGACCTTTGAGCTAAACACTGTTCTTGCGCGCGACACAACGTCTAATCATGGTGAACATTTGTGCCAAGTTATTTTTAAATCCTCCTAATAAAGACAGAGTAATGGTCCGGATGCACACACGGACATAATTATACCGTACCGCCATTGTGGCGACTATGTCGAGCTCACCACAAGTGGGCTTAACAAAAAATCCATTTCTATGGTAATGATAATAACATGTTTTATGATAATGATAATAACAAGTTATGCATTTGGAATACAATTTCTTTCTATAAAAGCAAAATACAAATATTTTGAAACATAATTGATAGTTTCATGATTTTTTGTTTTCTGCGAAATTACAATTTTTTTAAATCTAGGCCAATGACAAAAATATCACTTATAAATCTTTCCCTAAGATCAAAATATTAAGGACATATTAATAAACTAGAGCACAGCAGAGCAGTGCCAATGCTCATCTGTTTTACATGTCAACAACGGGGTGCCATATTTGAGATTTAAAGTTTGAACACCATAAGGTATAAATTTTTAAGTTAAAAAGGGGCATAACTCCAATATTATAGCTTTCAGAATAATGCACTTGTTAAACAAGTGTGTCTTGTCATGATTTTCAAGTATTCTAAGTTTTGTGTTGGTAACTTTCTTAGTTTTCAAAACATTCTACTTAATAAGCAATTTTGACTAAAATTCGTAGTTAAAAAGGAGCATAACTCTGAAAATAAAGATTTCAGAATAATGCCCCTTGTCTTACAAATGCGCCTTATCATGATTATAAAATATCCCATGTTTGGTGTAGATACCTTTAAAAGTGTTTGAGTAATGGGCTACATTAAAGTTTTTTCATGACGACGACGATGCAGACGCCGCCATGCAGCAATCATAATAGCTCAACTTTTTCTTCGAAACAGACAAGCTAAAAATGATATTTGTTTTTTGAATATATTCATGTCACCTACCCACCCACCACAAACCAGCAGCAGTGGTCCAGAATAAACCTGATCAGGTGTGATATTGTTTGTGTGTTTTATGCTGTAAATTACTGAGAAACACTCTTAACGCTGATGACAATCTTAATTACATTGTATAATTTGAAAACGTAAAACAATCACACCTGAATAACAATGAAGTCACTTCCAATAAAACAGATATAGAGAAATACACCATAGAACAGATGACATTGATGATAAAGAAATTTCCTGGACAAGACTAAATGAACCCTACATATATATATCAAGGCTAAACACTGTTTACATTGTGCACCAATAGGCCAATGGCCTTAATACTGACTTAAAAGGTAGCGCATATTTTTCGAAAATGATGCACCTCCCTGATATATAATTTTTTATTGCAGTCAGTGGGTTATCAGTTTGTTCCAGGTTGTGCTGAGCTAGACACAGAAAAATCAATGTCCAGTGAGTTTTACATGTGCATCCATCACCTGTGTATTCCAAAAAGTTCTGCTGGAGATTTCCAGCACTTTTTTTTTAGCAAATATAGAGATGAATAGAAGAATTTTAAAGGATACGATAATCATAACTGACTGTAGAGTCCATTTATTTGAAACAGTTCAGTTTCAGATTTTGCAGGAGACAAAAATAAAAACATGCAAAAAAATAGCATGTTAAATGTAATATCGAAATGCTGCATTCCTGGTACATTTTTGGCAAAAAAGACTAAAAAAAAAAAACACACAAAAATAATGCTTCCAATTTTACACCATTTGGAATATGCCCTAGCTCATAAAAAAAAAAAAAAAAAAAAAAACTGGCATGGACTGGCCCTGTCTCTTAATCCGTGAGAAAACATAATCCATTTTCGCTGACTGTCCTCCAGTTACTGAAGAGAATGACTTGTAATTATAGTTTTCTTTTACATCCACCCTGTCTCATTTTCTTGTGACACCTTGCCAAAAAAAAACCCCCAAAAAACCTGGAATTCCTTTCAATACCCAGACAACTTGTGTTTCTCAGGCTATTACTATGTAAGTGGTATAACTTAAAATGCCTTGTTTCTGACTTCAGCTCTTATCAAATGGCAATGGAACTTGACTTCAGTGAAAATCAACACTTGCTGATTGCTGCAATTTATAGTAGGTTTTGTTTATCTTTAAGGATTTTTCAAGTGTTGACATTTAAGAAGGTTGCTATAGAAAAAAAAATAATGGATTATATTTTTTCTAGAAAAATTACAATTTAAGATAAACATATATATGCAATGTTTAAAAGTCAGTGTCATTCCTATCTATTCTGGGCCCTCTTAAGGTATACCTCTTTTCAATTACCAATTTGAAAAATTCATCTTCACAAGAAATTAATACAAGAGGGCCATGATGGCCCTGAATTGCTCACCTGATTATAAATGAGCAACATTGGATTTTTCATATGGACCTACTTTTTGACCCCACATGACCCAACTTCAAACTTATATAAGATTTTATCAAAACAAACATTCTGACCAAGTTTCATGAAGATCTGGCCAAAAATGTGGCCTCTAGAGTGTTAACAAGGTTTTCCAAATTCAACTTGTCAAGATTTTATGAAACAAACATTCTGACTAAGTTTCATTAAGATTGGGCCAAAAATGTGGCCTCTAGAGTGTTAACAAGGTTTTTATAAGATTTGACCTTGTGACCTACTTTTTGACCCCACATGACCCAATTTCGTACTTGTCCAAGATTTTATAGAGACAAACATTCTGACCATGCAAGTTTCATGAAGATTGGCCTAAAAATATGGCTTCTAGAGTGTTAACAAGCCAAATTGTTGATGACGCATGACTGACGAGGACAAAGGGCAATTACAATAGCTCACCTTGAGCACGTTGTGCTCAGGTGAGCTAAAAAATTAACAACTTTTTTACCCCCCCCCCCCCACCAAATTTTATTTCAAGGCTGTCTCATTATTAGATTCTGTTCAACAAACAGCCCGTCTACTGACTGACAGTGCAAGCAACAAATGTCGACTATGTCCGGCAAGTTAAGCTGCGTCGATTCAGTATCAAACTAAAGACAAGATTTATGATATCAATCATGGTTATTTTCATAATCATGCTTAGCAAAGCATTGGTGCTTTTTCCAAACTGTCTTTTTATGCAGATGTGAACTCAGATCACAGCCTTCCACACCTCTGAGGGAAGTTTTAAACCAGTCAGCCACAGGGATCCTTCTCCCAAAATTCTCTCCTGAATTAAAATTTATGACCACATGTTTTGCCATTTCGGCATTTTTGTTTCTGACTGTATTCATTAGCATTAAAGATTTTTTCTGCAGTTGATGATAATGTTTGTCCATAAGGCTTTAAACATGACATCTGAAGGAGAGGGGTGTTGGTCTCAGGGTGCTGGGAAAGAGACTGTTTAGCTTCACCTTAAGTGATATAAAGTACCTCTCATTATCAGGGTTCAACACTGCCCTGTGTTGATGTTGCCTGCTCCACTTGTTCAACAACTGGAGAAGCCTTTTCCTGAACCATTATCAACAAAATGTCAAGAGAACGCTGATACAACTTGTAGCTTTTGTTCTACAAAGGAGAACTGCCCACCGTCACTTCCACCTTAAGTAATTGCCTAATTTTATTGTATCGTCTACTTGTTTTATGTGGGTGAAAACAATAGAGTGTTGTGTCAAAGGTGAAAAGAATCAAACCGCCTCCTTTGCGGTCTCTCGAGCATGGTGTTCATCCACATCCTCATTAGACTGAATAAATCCTATCTCCCGGTAACCTTCAAGTTAACGATGTATACAGAAATCCT
Source organism: Solen grandis (assembly GCA_021229015.1). Taxonomy (NCBI): domain Eukaryota; kingdom Metazoa; phylum Mollusca; class Bivalvia; order Adapedonta; family Solenidae; genus Solen; species Solen grandis. The sequence continues at coordinate 15,069,911 of CM037790.1, read as the reverse complement.
TCAGTGTTTCAATATGATGGTCAAACTTAAAGTCCTTCATGCATTTTAGACTCAAGGACAGACATGTGTTATCCATAAAACAAAATAAACAGGGCCAACTATTACTGCGCTTAGACAGTGAATAAATGTTCCCCACTACAAAAAAAATGTCTTGGTAATGATAGGTGTGATCTCTGATTGCCAAACCTTCTGAGGATTTCAGTGATGAATATCAGTTCCTGACGCTGTCAAAATCTAATGTGCATCTTTCTTCATTTTCATCAATATTTCTTAATAGCTCCATCATCTTGACAAATCATTTTGGGATGTAAACTACCAAGCAATATACATCATTACATAAATCTATAAATAAATTATTCTGTCCTGTTATCTTAATTTATTTTCATGAAAATCAAAAAATAGAATATGATTTAATGTTTTTTCTGTTGTTTCTTTTGTTGTTGTTTTCTTATTTATTTTTTATATATATTTCATGTTATCATAAATATAACTTGTGTGTAAATAAAAACTATTTTGAGAATATCAGTGAGTACATGCAGAGAAGTTACATGACAATGTGCTGCATTGTAACTGTCCTTCACGTGTAACTTCAGGCCACGGATCCCAATTCTATCACTTGTATATTTTAGACACATTTACAATATAGTTAAATAAAACACAAAATCTAGATTTGTCCCTTAATAAAGCATCAAAATTTACCACATGGTAAATGGCACAGACTCCTAACAAGCTTGGGGGAAAAAACGGTTTTGCATTGGAGATTGTTTCTATGGAGATATCATTTAACATCAAACAATATCATGGAAGGGTACGGAACTCCAGTATTGGATTTCTCTGTTGTGAGCTCTCCTATTATTCAAGCTTCAATGTACAATTAACTTTAAGTATACAAATATAATCAAAATAAAACAATGAATGAGGTTGTAGTACATGTGTATAGTACATGTGTATTGCTACACATACTATACATGTATAAAAGTTGACAGGAATATGATTTAATAATGATGGCTTGTGTAAGTTTTATGACACAAACTGTCCTTCGCATTAGTGCTGTAATGTCTACTAATGACAGGATTAGTACACAAAGGTCAAATGACAGAGATACAATTCTTAAGCTGTCAAGCATTTAACCCTTTATTACTCAGACTGACACCATGTAAGACCTCAGAAAACCAGATTTGACTGACAATATTAGATAATCAGTCTGCATGAATAGATTTCCGACCTTTACCTCATGAATATTCATGTACAAATTCATGACTTGATGAATACTGGTTTACTGATTTTTAAATAGTAGGGTTTTTTCTTTGCCATGCAGACAGTGTAGAAACTGAGCTACAAATACATATGAGCAAACAAGGAGAACCTGATCAGACAGCTCCAGGAAAGAGATGTCAGATCTGGGTCTGCATAGTGTATAATTCACATGAGAAAAAAGATTAAAAAGTTACAAACAAACCTGATCAGCCTGCAAGTTAGTCGCACACTAATCTGGTTAAGTTAGCTGATTTTTTTTCATGCTTGAGTGTTATTATGAAACTGACAGGTGATTCATACAAGTTAGCCTTTCGCTTTTATGTTATTTCTGTAATCATTGTCAGGGACATAACTGTTTCCACTATAATAATAAACAGAACAGACACGCTTTGTATTTGCATAATTGCTCTATCAAAATAGCTAAATACACAATTGACAAAACTCAATGAAAATCTGGAATAGTTTCAATAAATTCTGTAACATTTGGTTTAAATCACTTAATCCAAGCCAATATAAAATGATGAAATTCCTGAAACTGGAGTGGATTCTCTTAAAATTTTATTGAATGACATAAAAGGATTGGAAAATGTGTTGAAATGATATTCATGTTTTGTAACTGTTTTAATTGAACACTGTTTAAGTTTTTTCAACACAATCAGTACTTGTTACTCAGTAATAAACAAGACCTGATGGAATTATGCAAGGGTTTTTTCAGGCCTTTTTTCACCAATAGCAGGTCAATGGTCAAGGTCAACTGCATGATGAAGAGGTCCATCTACTTAAGCAACTGTCCAAATATTGAAGCGATCCAATGAAAGACATAGAAGTTATAGCAAATTAAGACAGGGTCAACCTGAGCGAAGGCAGTGAGACCCCAGACGATGCCTGAAGCAGCAATTCGACAGCAAAAATATATGTTACTATGTTGACCTGTTTGAACTATTATGTTAATCAGAAGTATAAAATATTTTTATTATTTTTCCTAACTTGCAAAAAATATATACGTACACCTAATAGGTGGTTTTAATGGTATAATGATTTCCATGATTATGCTACGGTAACGATAATACAGACATGCACGCGCACAAACCGAAATTTCCATTGGATTTTTAAGTTAAATAATTGTTATTTCAAAGTTTTCATCTTGGTCCCAAGGACTTTGACGTTCTACTGTATACCGTATACACGGTCAGATTAGGCGCAGCTACGTATAAGGCGCATCCTAACTTTCAGGGTAACTTATTTGAAAAAAAAAAAAAAATCACTTATCGTATCGTATGCGGTGAAATCTTGTTTTGAAATTTGCGCCGTCCCACATTTTGACAGACCGAAAGCTATCCGTACATCACCGGGCTAATCATACGGTGAACCGTTTTAATTACACATGGCATAAGATTACCATTAGACCGTTACATTAACGACGGGTAGGATAAAGGTGACACATTTTCATAACATGACATTACTCAACCGTGTCCCCGCATTCTAACACTGGGGACCATTGTCACCTGTCAAAATTCTCCCAACTAACAAACATTACGTAACAATTGCCACCTGTCAAGTTTCTTCTATACATCATGAGGTCCCGTAAAATAAACTTATTTGTTTATATTGAAAATGGTTTCCATCAAGTTGTTTCAGTTTCTCACATTCATTTTATCATGAAATATACCTGTAGGATAACTAATAAGAACAAAAGCAATAATCTGGTATTGTTTATCATGGTTTCGTATAGCTTTGTGTCATATTATCGTAATCATTGGCTTTCAGTATATCCATTTTCTGAGATCGTATAGTGGTAATTTTCACTTCTCGGTGATTGAAAAAAGAAACCTGAAAAGCTGTATATCATCATATAAGGCACACCCCCGCTATAAACTTGAATTATTTGGAAAAAAAGTGTGCCTAATCTGCCGGTATAAATATATAGGCGATTTTTCAAACATGCGATTTGGGATTCCTCAAGTTCCGCCCTCGATCCCTGGACAGTATGTCCTATATAATTTCTATGCAATTCCTCAAAGTAATTGTATCTCCTTGACAACCAAACTCCGGCCCTATGACCACCTGTCCCTGGGTCAAGATGGTTTTGTATATGTTTTTATACATCATCAAACCTCCAGAGAATACATAGGTGAATCATTTATCAACATGGACATGTAAAATGTAGCACCGACTGATCATGTAACAAACTGTGACAGGTCTGCATGATTACTCTTTTGAAATTTTTAAAGGAGCCATTTTTTTTGGTGTGTGTTGTTCTTTTTCTCAATAATCATTAATTTGGAAAACCACGGCATAATGTTTAGTGCTTATTACAAGTATGTAAAAAAATACGCAACCCTGCCATATACACAAACCAAAAAGGTTTAAATCAAATTATCGGTAAAAACAACAACTTATTTCTGACTTAATCTCACTTTGAAAGCTATGATCATGTTATTTTTGTAATGGTTAAACATATTTTATGTTTAAAAAGTACTAGTAAAGGCTAAACATAACAAAATGATTAATGAAAAGATGACGTTAAGGTATCAACAAATGTAAATGTATTGAATTTTGACATATAATGATTCCTTGAATACAGCAATTCTTCAAGGTTTTTCCCCAAGGAAAAAATTAAAATGATTAAAAATTGATTCTTTAGAATTTTTTTTTTAAAACTACCTATGGCTTTCTTATTGGGAAAATTAGCAGGGAAATGATAAGATGATGATATTGTTTTAAATGAATAATCTTTGTTTTAAATAAATAATCTAATTATAGGTGGTATATGTCCAAAAATCAACATTTAAATTTACAGAAAAAAACAGAAATTTCATTAAAAGTCCAGCAAGATTTTCTTTTGAAAAAAACAACAACAACAAAACAAGATATGTTTGAAAAACACTATGCCCCTGTCTGAGCAGGTCAGATGTCAAATAATTGATGTCAACTGAAAGCCATTCATGAGTGGGGTTAGTATGTCAAATACATAGACTTTACTCCATGTCTCATAATCATTACATTTCTGCTATCTATTTATATTTTTAGTATCAAATCAATACCTCAAACAGTTCAGGAGTTATGTTGACAAATAAAAATGATATATATAAAAAGAGAGATAATCAGAAAATCAGACAAGGCAGAGTTATGGTTCATGATTACTGCACTGCTCCTACCTGCTATCATATTATGTTTTAAGTTTTAAGTCCTTATGGTCTTTTGTTTATGAGTTTTGCTCAAAAAAAAATTAAGGAAGATCGATACTCAAAAGCCAGACTTGGTAGAGTTATGGTTCTCAGTCACAGCACTATTCCTAGTTGTCATCTACTTATATGAGGTTTCAAGTCAGTACTTTGTAAAGTTTTCAAGTATATAGTAAATAAGTTATTTTATGGACAGAAATTCAATGTAAAATCAAATACAGGAAAAATATTTCAAAAACTGGTCTGTGTAGAGTTATGGTTCCTGGTATCTCACCATCTATCTATATCTTGAGTTTCAAGTCACTACCTTGTATAGTTTATAAGTTCTGCTCCTGACAAATATTGGAAAACAATTAAAAAGGGGAGATAATTCCAAACATGGACCAGATAGAGTTATGGTTCTTAGTCAATGCACTTCTCCTAGTCTCATTCCATTCATATAAGAAGTTTCAAGACAATACCTTGTATAGTTTCCAAGTAATGGCCAATGTTAAAGTTGCTGACAAACCAACCAACCAACAACCCAACAAACAGACCAGGCAAAAACAATATGTCCCCTGCAATCACAGATCTTGGGAATATTAAAAACTACTTAATTGGGAAAATAGTTATTTATTTTTTGGAGAAAAAAAAGTCAGTTTTTGGCTAGGGGAAACCACATGTAAAAGATAGTTAATTCATCAAAAAAAGAAAAAAAAATCAATTGCAAATACTCAATTAGCAGGAAAAAAAACTTAACATTCTGTTCCTCAGCAACCTCCCACTCAAAATAATGCAAATTAACAATTGCTGACAGGGAACTAATATAAAAATAACTTTCTATTAAGAAATAAAGCTTCTCCCTTTTTTTTCCATATGCCTGGAAGATAAACATTTTTTTATCTCAATGATGCTAACTTATTACTGAGAAAAGTGTGTATCGATATCAAATTTATGAAGACTTTAACGTTCTTGGTACTGCCATTATCCCAAAACAAAAGTGTGACATATAAAACACTTTACAGAACCTCTTTGTGTGGCTCACATATATATAAATATATTAGCTATCTTGAAACATTATGAATAGAGGGTGGAGTAGAAACCTGCCTTTAAATTATAGCAATGCATTTTGTTCCCAACTTACCATTTAAATGAGCTAACCACAATCAATTTATATCAGTGGCTGACACACAAAATTTCAGAAGATATCAAATACCTAGATAACCTTGTGACCAGGATCTTGTACTTTTAACTGAAGTTATGCAGCATAATATAATTATAACCTCATCTTTTTACAATAAAGAATAAAGGCAAGCCATTTTTAACATTCTTTTTTCTTTTTTTATTTATTATATATATCATTAAAAATTGTTGTTGTTGTACTGGGTACTGTGGTAGTATTTCAATCATATAGAAACGTCCAGCTAATTACTGGTGGAGGAAGACCCCGAGTACACAGAGGTACCCGGGTAGAACCACCGACCTACCACAAGTCAGCTGGAAGGCTTCCTCACATGAAAAATCCAAAGTACCGGGATTCGAACCCACAGCAGTGAGGGGCTGAGAGATTTGTAGTCCACGACTGTAACCGCTCGGCCACGGCAGCCCCCTTCCAGGATTGTTACAAAATAATGGAGTGTATTTATAAAGAAAGAAGCAGTTACATTAGTTTTGCATCAAGACCTCGATCTGTGAAATGTTTGACGGGGCTATTCACACTATTCACACTGTAGGATGGACAGACACATCACACATGTATATACCAGCTACTACAATTATGCTAATGCACCACCATCATAGTTTACCTGGAGAAGTGGGGATGGACAATAGAAAACATTACATAAAATAATGTATTACTCAATAAGCAGGTACCACCCTTTGCCTTATCATCCGGATATGCCTCATTTACATGATAACCACCCAAATGCCAGATCAGACTGAACCCAATTCTTAGTCTCAAGAAGATTTTACCATGTTACCTTCTCACCTCAAAGGTATTCAAATGTCCATAGTGATCAACATAAAATCAGTGATAAGTCAACGAGTGACAAGCCAGCTGATTGAGGTTTATTCAGGTTGTACAGGTTATATCTACACTGATCTCATGTGTTAACCCTTTCCCTCATAGAGGACACCATGAAAAGACCTATGCGAACAGCATAAAACCAGATTAGCCTGCGAGTAACTCGGTAAGGTATTAACTTAATTTGGTAAGGTTTAACTGTGGTTTTCTACAGATCAGGCTTTATGTGGTACCTAATGAGTGCGTCAAAATGAGTCTATAAGAGGGAAAGGGTTAACCGGGCTGACTGATGTTTCTCAGCAAAAGAGAGATGAGGATCCATAAACCTGCCAGACATTATCAACTAACAGGCCACCGGAAAGGTGTGAAACTGTTTACATTGTCATTACTGTGTACACAGGATTAGAGTAATTAATAACCGGAATGTTTACCTTTCTTGTATTGGAACCTGCATAAAAAATAAGGATGGTTAACAGCCCTTTGGGAGATTTTGGTATACCATACTTTACTACCTATCAAACAACCTTTAGGTGGTAGGTGGATTAACTTGTATAGAAAGCACTGTTCTACACATCTCACTTGCTTTGACATCATGGCTTACTGAACCAATCAACTGAACTCATAAGTGAATTAATATGCTACCATAAACAAATATCTTTTATAATTTACACAAATTGAAAATTGTATTTAGGAAAAGGCTAAATATAACTATGATATACATGTAGTACAAGTTTTAGCCTACCAAAAGTTCCTTCCAAGGCATTTCTAAACTATGAAGTATGAAGTGAAAGCTGTTTTTCAGCATTTGCATATGGAAGGGATAACCTTTGAGTACAAAAAGGACAAACTGTATTGGTGGTTGAACATTTCTCTCCAAGTCAAAACTTTCTTAAGTTCTTTTTTTTTTCTTTAAATCATGGCAGCACAGGAAATGAAGCAAGAAATTCAAGGACTTTTATAGGGCTAAGTTTAGCTTAGGTTGACATCGTGTTTTCTTAATCGGGACAACACAAAGCCATAATTTAAACCTACGCGCACCTGCTGCAGCTAGAATTGACTAAAATGGCCGATAAAATGGCGGATAAATGGTGGACATCACATGATATCATGATAATAGTTAATATTACCTGACTTCAGACTGGATCCCATCTAATCATAAGAATCATGAAGCACACATAATACTGAGTGGGCAAACATCTCATCAGTTGCTAATCTTAAATCCGGCAAGTAGCGAGGAATGACTATAGATGTTCCTTCCCATGGGAAGGAACAATAATGTACCTCAGCTGTGAGTTTCAACCTGTAAGGCTTGTGATTTACCATAAACTTCAAATTTTGCTACACAAGCTCAAAACATTATTCAACTTCCAAACAGTCATTTTCATGTTACAACTGTCACAATGCTGAGAACTCATAAAAGGAGAGAATTGGAATGATTGTGTGCTGTGGCTGGGTAGCAGACAGTGCCCTAGCATATCCTGTGAGAAAGTCATTCAATTCCCAGTTTTTCACATCTCTGACTTTTGAGCCATTTCAATAATTTTCTATAAAACACTTGAGTTATCAGGAATTAACACAGCAAATATATCAGGAATATTTTAAAATTTTGTTCATCTTTGTGGAAGTTGCAATTTTATTTCATCAAGTGAACTTTGAAAATTGTATTGTTGTGAGTGGCATAGCCACGAGTGAGAATACAATTTAATTTTTGATATTTACAAGAAGAAAAAAAAAAAAAAATATTTCTATTTTATGTTGGAGAGAGTGAATTAAATTATATTTTTAAAATTGGAATAGTGAAATTATTAAATATCATTTTATATCCCAGGAATTATAATACACTCAAAATTATGAAATAAAATATATGTTCTATGTCATGCAAAATTTAGGGACAAACCTCAAAATGGTGGAGGAGTATGTAACAGTCTATATATGAGATATACAGACTTTTGATCCAAATCATGTAATTCTAAAATGTAATGTACTGGTATATCTAATCAGCCCAGGTTGTCTTCTATTAGTTACCCATCAACATCTTCCTGATAATGGTAAGATTATTACACTGCAAAACCTGGTCAGACAGTTGCTGCCACTTTGATTTTGTCTTTCTAGATGATCTGTCATCAGATTAACAGAGTGGGTGGGGATGGGGGTGGGGGTATAGTATACATATATGTGTGTGAGTAAATAACAAAATCAGTTTTTCAGAGCTCAATATGGCATTTCATTGACACTTTTTAGACAAGGTGCAAGAAAAATAGATTTAAATAATGAGGCCTGTGTCTTTAAGAAGTTAAGTTGAACAATTTGAGTCATCAACATAAATATATAGCTAACCATTTTTTTTTATTCAGTATGATGACCCTTTACCTCAAGAATATTTTCATGGACAAATTCATGACTTTAGGAATATCAATTGACTGAACATTGAATGGTATATGAAACAAAGGAGTTTCATTGCCGCATCAAACTGTTAACAGGGAAAACCCTGATCAGACAGCTTCTAAAGACAACTGTTTATTTTGAGTCTGCTCTATATCCTACTACATTTGTATGTCAAAATGAGTCTAAATGAGGTTAAGGATGTACTTTTCTCCATTCCTGCAAGCACCTAACAATGTTCTTCAGGGTTCGATAAATGTCTCCAATTACTCTTTGCTTCTCCACCTAGCTATGAATTAACACGACCAATACCCCTGGTTCCCTTGGCAACAGAAATTATATGCCATCACTATTTGAAGTAATGATGCCTAACACTATCGTTTCCACCTGAGCCACAAAATATCTCTTTTTTTTTTCTGTTTTTGGTATCTCTGACTTCCAGTGCATTTGTTCTGACATTTAATTATATTGCATTGGCGTATAATTCTTCCAAATAAATTTTAGTTGTTCTTCATAACTGACATCTAAAAGACTTTAGATTCAAGTATATGACAATTATTATACTACATAATATAAAAGAGTGTTCTTTGGAACACATGTGTTACCTGCAGAAGCGTGACGGAAAAAGTGTGATGGACAGACAAGGGAAAAGTGATCCCTATGTGTTACCTCTGCTTGCATCAGGTGACACAATAATTAGACTCTCCCCTTAGACATAGTAAACTTGAGGTAATTTTCATACAATGAGGCCTTTCACAACACTTTCTGAGATGACACATTTTGCAGACAGTACATCACCTGCATACAGCAACCAGGGTTTTCATTATGAATATAACAACAGATTTTTTTTCAAAATCAACAGACTTGGCTGGGGGTGAAGGAGGGTTTCTGACCTTCAAATTTTGGAATAATGCCTAACCCTTTCCCTCATACATACTCATTTTGACGCCTCAATAGGTATCACATAAAGCCTGATCTGCAGAAAACCACAGTTAAACCTTACCAAATTTATTTACAAAATCCTCATTTCCAGACCACTGAGGAGCAGCGAACAGCATAAAACCTGATCAGCCTGTGAGTTACTCGCAGGCTGATCTGGTTTTATGCTGTTCGCATAGGTCTTTTCATGGTGTCCTCTATGAGGGAAAGGGCTAAAACAACAAATGTTTATGCAATTTTAATTGATGCCATTGATAGGCAATCACAGTAATAAACTAAATCCTGGGCAACAAAGTCTACCTCTCAGTTGATCAGCTTAAAACTGACACAAGCCTTATCAGACTGAAAACAATTTTCTATTTGATTTGGGTTTGTAATGTTTTTGTTAAATTTCTAAGGTACTAAGACAAACAAACAATATATATCATGATCAGGCTGAAAATCTGCAGGATGGTCTAGTTTTCTGCTTGTTCTCTTGTAGTAAGAGTGACAGGACAACATGCTAAATTACTTAACTGGAAATCTTTGATTGGACCATTAGTTATTTAATGGGGAGCTTGCTGAAAATTTGTTTATTGAATGGCGAACAGTGCAAACCTAGATCAGTCCGCATAGATGTACAGGCAGCTAATATTGGTCTGCACTGGTAGCTCTAAAGGCAGTCACATGAGCCCAACTTCATATACAAAAGACCCAAAACCATCCTAAACTTATCGTTCACAATGTCATCACTTGCAAGAAGTGATCTAGGCCACCTTTCCTTTGATTTCTAGGCATCAATACAATAACAATGACAAGATAAGACAAGGGACAGTTCCCTCAGGGCATTCATTTGCCATCTGACTTTCCCATGTACCTACAGTCCCGAACCACCAATGCGTCTCCTTATTGACAGTTGTATCTCCCCCCCCCTTATCATTCACTCGCTTATCTCTTGTTTTGACAATAAAGCTATACAGTCAGCTTTGATGGTAATGACTGCTACATACATTCATGTATACAAAACAGTTCAACAACTGCCTGTTTTACTTGTTAAGTGGCAAAGTAACCTAGTCAAGTTTCTGACCTCCCCATTGAGGACCCTCAAGATTCAAAAGTTGAGTCAAAACACCTAGCTGACATTGCCCATATTTACAGCTAGTTAACTGGACATTTGGTTCTTGATAGTTTTCTCAAATTATCATTTTAGATTTCAAAATAACTCAGGACAGGATAAAATCCCTGCATTTTTACTTCTTATAGTTTGTTTGTTGGGTTTAACGTCCCACCAACAGTATTTCATCATTTAGAGATGATGTCCACTTTAGACAGACATAGTGCTGACACACTGCAGTATCACGCTGTAGACATGTTGCATGATACCACACCAAATCACATTATCCTGACACCAGGTCAACCAGTCCTGGAACTACCCTATATGCTTAGCACCAAGCAAGGGTGATATATGCCAGTATCATTTTCTAAGACTATTGTATGTCGCGGCCCGGGATCAAATCCACAACCGCCTGCTCCCGAGGCAGACACTCTTACCACTCAGCCATCAGGGATGGTGTTTAAGATAGTAGAATTTTGAACTAAAATAGTGATAAAGACATGATTACAACTACCTTTCTCTTCCATCTATACTTTTACATTTCTGAAATTACAGGTGTTTCCAGATAACTACTTAAAATAAACAAGAGGGTCATCAGGTGGCCCTAGATTGCTCACCTGAGTACCATCAGCCTAAATAAAACAATTTTACCTGCTGACCTTTAACAGCAACCAGATTAAAGATTTGACCACCTGACTACATTATATAAATAATCACATTTGACCAGCCTCACATCTAGTGATTTTTGTATGAGCTTTGAGGAGATTATTTTAGTCTAATTACTAATAACATACATTGAATTCAGAAAACGAAAAATATACAAACTTTCTATACTGATTAGCATTAGAAACTTGAGAATCCCTTGGAAGCATTGTTTTTCAGAAGATCAATAATTGAGTGTTAGATGGTATTAGATGGTAAAAAACTAATCATTTGTGAAAATAAAACTGAATTCTGGCCAATAAGTTTCAGAAGATTTTCTATATAGATTATATAAGAAAAAGCAAAAAAAAAAAAAAAGTTCCGTTTCTGGTCTCCAGCCAGAAAAAAAGAGGGTAAGTAGGAATATGTCCCCCCCCCCCAATGATGCATAAAGTATAACAAGAGGGTAATTGAGACCCTGGATCGCTCATCCGAGTATAGGGTTACCCAAGGAACATTTGTACTAAAACATTTTGAAATCTGGCCAGTAGTTGATTTTTAAGTTGTCACATTTTTTTCTTTCTGTTGCCATGGCAATCACAGTTCTACTACAACGATCAAGTTTACTTTAGCAACTTTTGTGAAGGTTCCCCCAAAGATCATCCCTGCCAAGTTAAATCAAATTCTGTTCAGCATTTTCAGAGGATATGTCATTTAAAGCAAATTACAGATGACGGGCGCAGTGTGATCACAAAAGCTCACCTTGAGCACTTTGTGGTCAGGTGAAAAAAGGAAAAGAAAGGTTTCTAAAGGCAGAAATGTAAAAAAAAACTTTAGGGTCAGCCATGAAAAAAGAGGGTCGGTTGGGAGACCAGAAATGGAAATTTGGGGGGGGGGCGCTAAACTAACTAAAAACAAGAGTGCCAGTGATGCCACAATATACGCTGCCACAAAATATGAACACCAAGAGGGGTCTTTTAATTATTGCTTTTAACATTTCTGTCAGCATAAGCTCCCAATGAAGTCTATAAGACCAATTAATTTAGCTGAACAGAGATAGAACCCTAAAAATGCTTCCAATATGAAAGTAGGTCAAATAGCACTATCAATATGAATCCTTTTTTCTTTCTCCGCATAACTCTTGCAAAAATCACTGTACCAGAAAATCCTTGCTTTATGCACTTTTACCTGTTTAGAAACTTGAGTTGTGTTTTAAAGAGACCATGTTTAGAAAGGCATAACTATTGCAAATATTGATGAACATCAAAATCCCTGATTTGTGCATATCTATCCAGTATAGTAATTACATTTGCCCAAGTTTTGAAAAGATTAGGTCAGAAACATACAAGAAATTGCATTCACAAAGCTGAAATATCAATCAGCTAAAGAGACTAAGTTTCAAGGGACAAAAATCTTGCAAAAATTAATGAACCGGAAAATTGCCACTTCATGCACATCTACCCATTATAGTAATGACATTGACCAAGTTTTGAAAAGATTCATTCAGAAACGTAGGAGGAGTTGCGTTCACAAGGCTGCAATATCAATCAGCTACAGAGACTAAGTTTCAAGGGACACAAATCTTGTAAAAATCAATGAACCGGAAAATTGCCACTTCATGCACATCTACCCATTATAGTAATGACATTGACCAAGTTTTGAAAAGATTCATTCAGAAACGTAGGAGGAGTTGCGTTCACAAGGCTGCAATATCAATCAGCTACAGAGACTAAGTTTCAAAGGACACAAATCTTGTAAAAATCAATGAACCGGAAAATCGCCACATCATGCACATCTACCCATTTTAGTAATGACATTGACAAAGTTTTGAAAAGATTCATTTAGAAATGCAGGAGGATTTGTGTTCACAAGCCTGCAATATCAATCAGCTACAGAGACTAAGTTTCAAGGGACACAAATCTTGTAAAAATCAATGAACCAGAAAATTGCCACTTCATGCACATCTACCCATTATAGTAATGACATTGACCAAGTTTTGAAAATATTCATTTAGAAACGTAGGAGGAGTTGCGTTCACAAGGCTGCAATATCAATCAGCTACAGAGACTAAGTTTCAAAGGGACACGATTCTCGTGAAAATCAATGAACCGGAAAATCGCCACATCATGCACATCTACCCATTATAGTAATGACATTGACCAAGTTTTGAAAAGATTCATTCAGAAACGTAGGAGGAGTTGTGTTTACAAGATATGGACGTACGGACGGACAGACGGAGAAGATAACGCCAATATACGACCGCCTCCGGCGGCGTATAAAAATCATAAATCTTTAAAACTCCCTGCGGCTGTGTGTATTTTTATTGAAAGATCTTAAGAGCAAAGTGATCTTCTTTGAAGATATACTCCAAGATTCAAGGGCCTGGTCATTTAATGCAGAACTTCTTCTATAATGAACATTTCTGCCAGTCACCTCTGTCATGAAGTCTTCCCTAATTACAAAGTACTGCCACTTAGTCACATTTCCCTATCATTTCCAGATCTATAGTCTTTGACAAGTGTAAAAACAGACACATGTATGTCAGCATCTCCTGGAAATCGACAGGAAGAATGGTACCTGATCCTTTGAAATTAACTTGGGCAAGCATACAGTGTGTGGATTTTGATAGCCAATGCCTTTAGACTCCAAAAATTGACAAAAAGTCAAATTCTCCTAGATCATGCAACCCACAGCTTCTTCCTGGGGCAAAATATTGATAGCTGCATTATTCTATATGAAAACAGGCCATTTTTTTGACAGCATATAATATACACTCAGCCTTCAAGAGAAAATAAATATAAATCAGTCATTCCAATGGGAACTGATCACATGATATTGGTCCTGTGGCAAAGGGATATAAGCAAAATATGTTTATTAACTTAATAAATATAGAGACATATGGTAGTGTATGTTGGCCCTTGTTATATCTGTCCAGTGGATCAAAAAAGCCCACTATAAAACTATCCCCTCCGGTAATATTGGCAAACATCAGATGAGAGTAACTCTCTGTAATCTAAGTTTGTTCAAACAGAAATGGAATGTAGCATATCTAAAATGTTCAATACTGGAAACAATACCTTGGATTCCGGATTTGATTCATGATCAGCAACATTTAAATAATTAATACAGCATATTTCCAATAATTTACCAAATAGTTGCATCTATGTTAAATATTACTGAATATAGGTCAATAATGATTTGGCATCATTCAGCTCAAAAATGAGAGTGGCATACCTAAACATACACTGGTGCTCATATAAATTGTGGGTCGTAGAGCAATCACAAAATGCTTAATTGTGAAAACTCATCAAAAGTTGAAAATTTAATCATAATACAAAGGGTAGATATATCCACAGTCATTTATAAACCTTAATCTTATAAATATTCATGTACAAATTCATGACTTGACAAATATTAATTAACTGAACTTTAACCTTTAAACTAGTATATGAAAGAAAAGTGCAGACTGTAGAATCAGAGCTTCAATATTGTATGGGCAAACAACTCCTGGGTCTGCTCAGCTTGCCAAGGCATCAAAATTAGAGGGTTGACTGGTTGGTGTAAAGAAGATATCATTCGTCATTGACTTGACTTGACTATTTGAGCTTACCGTTGCTTCGACAGTATTTCAGTCATATGGTTATGTCCAGCTAATTACAGGTGGAGGAAGACCCCGAATGCACGGAAGCATCCGGGTAGAACCACCGACCTACCGCAAGCCAGCTGGAAGGCTTCCTCACATGAAAATCTGAATTACGGTCTGCCGGGATTCGAACCCACGCAGTTAGAGGCTGAGTGAGTGTTAAAGTCAGCGACTTTACCCTCTTGGCCACAGAGGCCCGATTCATCATTGAACCACAGTGACAGTGACCATGCCTCCCCAGTATAATTCCATAATTCTATTAAGGTAAGCTCTTGACAGTGTTTTATTCAAACAATGGACTTTCTGTCCCATGGGTAATGCAACTATAGAACAGGAAGTTAAAATATGATTGCACTAACGATCAATAGCCCTCTCTCATTTGATTGCATTTGATGAAAATGAATATAGAAAGCATCATCAGATTAAGTGTCCTTTTAGTCCATGTTTGCCCAGAAATACATAGAGGAGAAGCAGCTATTGCAATGAGAGACTCCTAAATGCTGAATAACATAAAAAAGAAAAAGAAAACACCACCCATGATACTAAAATCACATCACTTAGACATATAAGCACAGTGTGAGTCATTAGAGATCCGTCTATGAATGCTTTACGAAGGAATAACGCCTGTCTATGTCATATCCTAACATTAAAGAAGACTTGACATCATACGATGCTTTAAATGGATTATTGTATCCAAGTTTATCTCGAAGGGTGATGACAGCATGCAAACATGCTGTCAAAGGAAATACCTTGACTGCATTTTCTGTGTGTTTGTATGCAGCTAAGTACAAAAAAATATATCAACTTTACACTTTTTCTGGAACTTGACCATATATTAACCTTTTATCTGATATAAATGCATTCTGACGCCTTGGAAATCAGAGCAAATCCAGATCAGATAGCTCCTTCCAGAGTCTCCTGTCTGCTCATACAATATTGTAGCTGACAAATTCTACACAACCTGCACTGCCATTTTTTTTCTTTAATTTTTATACCTTTTTAAGTTCAGAAAATTCATATTCATCTAGTCATACATTTGTACATGAATATTTATGAGATAAAGGGTTAAGCAGTCAAATTTTGAAAATGGCTTGAAGATAAATCTATTTCTTATATCTTTGCATGGTTTTCTCTGTTTATATATATTTTTTTTCTTTTTCAGATTCTTCTTTTTCATCCAAAAACCAGGCCATGTCAACATTTCTGTTCAGCATTTGCTTTAGGTTCTAGTAGCAATGAGAAACAATTACACCAACTGCAGTGATTTGCAATGGATTACAAAACCCTGTGGCCAACATTTTAAGTTTTTGCCAACAGACAACCTGACGACACCAAGCCTATTTAGATGCCTCGGCATAACTTATAGGTAAACCAGATATACAAATAAATAATAGGTATACAAGGTTTTTAAAGAAAGGGCAATCTCCTAAATCAACATTTAAAATCTCTTGAAGTGTGCACAAGGTTCAAAATTGTACAAATCTGGCTACAGAACATTGTCAAGTGAGATGGATCGGGAGGCTTGGTGCCTGATAGGATCCCTGCTTATCTGGAAAGTACAGATCCCTAGTAATAGTCTGGAAAGTACAAATTTTTCAGGGGTTTACTTAAGGATTTGACTTTCACTTGTCCGGGGGGCAAGCTACTTTGAATATCCAATTTTGATTCATCATTTGTCATTAAAATGGTCAATTTTGTTTGTTTGTGTGTTGTTCTTTATCTCTGTCATCATTTATTTGAAGAACTACGGTACAAGTGTTTATTACAAGAATGTAAAAAATACGCAACGCCGCGATATACACAAACTAAAGCAACGGGTTTCAATCATATTATCGGTAAAAAAAAGAACTTGTTTTAGACTTAATTCTCACAATGAAAGCTATGATCGTGCTATTTTTGTATTTTTAAATATATGTTTATAAAGTATTATTTAAGGCTAAACGTAACAAAATAATTAATGAAAAGACGACATTGGTAATCAACAAAATTTAATGTTAATGTATTGAATTTTGACACATAAATGATTCCTCGAAACCTGCGATTCTTCGAGTTTTTTTGCAGATCTCATCCGACCTCGAGGAATCGCGTGACCACTGTATGTGCAAAATTAAGGTGGATTTTAGTTAATATGTATTTCAGACAATTTGCAAGCATTGATAAACTATAGAAAATAAAAAAAAAACAGAAGATTTCATTTACATAAATAAACTTGCCCACCGGGCTATGAAAAAATCTTTTGCCCGCAGTGATTTTAACCTGGCGTGGGCAAGTGGGCGTCCACTTAAGAAAACCCCTGTTTTTGATTTTTTTTTAATAAGATCTCCCTAGTAATTATCTGGCAAGTACAGAACCCTAGTAATCTGGCAAGAACAGATCCTTTCAGACCTACATGCAGTATCCTGTTATATCCCAAACCAGTCCTAGAACTACCCATATAAACTGAGCACCATGTAACAGTTCTTATATACCTCAATACTATTTTTAATTACAACTTTGGTATGTCAAATGCCAATACTGCCAGGGATTGAACCCTTGATCTCCAAGTTACTGAGGGGGGGGGGGGGGGGGGACCAGTAATTTTATCAACTGCTAGCTCTCTCTAAGTACACATGCACCACACAAGACTCAGCAAAATTAATAAAATCACAACCGCTCTTGAGGACAATTTTACGATTTGATTTTAATTTCACCATGATGTGTCCTATAATGCAGTTCTCCATTAATTTAATACTGCACTTGAATCTCAGTTGAATTCTTTAAAAGCCATTAGAATGTGCCAATTAACTTAATGAAAGATTGAAATTTTAATAGTTTTTCCTGTAGCATTTTCATGGATTTGATGAGAAAATATTGCCATTATCAAAATGATTACTAGGGAAAATATGCATGAAAAAAAAAAATGAAATTGTTATCTGTAACCCTGTTTGACTCTCCCCCAAACTATTAGTCTAAAACCAGCATTTGTTTTGCTTGCAGAGCACAAACTCATTTATAAGTTTTCTATCTCTAAAACAAGACCCTATGTCATGATGCATAGTTCCTGCCATAGGCTTTACAGCTGAATTATGCTTTAAAATGCTGAGAGAACAGAAAAATAGGCTAGACCTGTGACTTGACTGAAGGGAAACGTGTAAGCCTGCTAAGTATGATTAATTGGTGACACTCAGGAAACTTAGCAAATGAGCTGAAACTGTCAATCAAATCACATCCATATCCTCACAATGTAAGCCCATATACTTCCCAAGAGTCACCAGGGCGGGCAAAGAAGGATCTATCAATCATGAAATACCTGATGAGCACTTTTAATCACTTAAACATTGTATTCAAAGTTAGGACTTTAGAAGTTAGAAATTTTAGGCCTTTTATCTTTGTTTTTACAGACAATTAGAATTAGAATTATGTATAGTGTGATTATATTCTACTTCAGTTTCAGTCTATGCTATTATAATCTGAATGCAGATGTTTGATTGGTGAATATATCTGCCTGTTGTTTTAGTGTGTAACAAAAAAAGCTGTTCAGCCAATGGACAGATAATAATTCAAGGCAAACGTAGACAAATTTTACCACTAAATGGGTGTTCTCTGAAACACTTATGTTGTCGGCATTCCTCATACGGTATCAATGATCCAAGTTTGAAGTAAATCCATGCCATAGTGTTGAAATTATGCTCCGGACAATTCCTTTCTTTTTTTTTCCTTTTTTCTCTTAAACCAACTAAGGGAGATAATTAAAAAATGAAATGTCCTTGTAGAATTATGGTTCTTGTACACCACACTTCTATGCCTTATAAAGTATCCATGTTCCAAGTTAAGATTGAATCCATGCAATTGTGTTGAAGTTATGCTCCTTTCAAGAAGTGTGACAACGATGCTGATGACAGACAAAATCATCCCTATGAACATACATTTTTATTTTTAATACTGATTGGAAAACAATTTCTAAAAACTCAAGGTAACCCATCTTAACAGTTCCTGGTGTGGATTAGTACTTTTTGCCTACATTAAGGTTATCAAAGGTTCTTGCCCCTCTTGTGATTCAAACCCACAACCTTCGTAATCGTGGTTATATACGCTTCATTGCCACCTTTGGTACAAGGCACACTCAGTGTCATGCATTGGGGTAATATTTGAGACTCTTTATTCTCAGTGAATCAACTACAGGAGAAAAGGAATGATGTGTTATGTACAGACTCTCTGTTTCATTCATTTTTTTTTTCCCTGTCAAAATATTTTTTGGAATGTTCAAAACTTGAGAAAAACAGTGAGGATTGAAAAATCAATTTCATTGATGAAAAAGCTTAATATTGAATCCTGTAAAACACTAAGATGTTGATTGTACTATCTTGATAAGCATTTGTATTCATCAAAGGAAACCCTGTAATGCATGCTACAATTTGACCTGGTTCCTGAAGTCAGTATAAGTGCAAAATAATCAGCCTAAAAGCTCTATCACTGGTTAATATGCTGATACTAAACTTGAATTTTACCACCTCAATACATTGCTTGCATATATATTGGGAAAGGCATTTTATCACACAGCAAACTTAAGGCAGTTTAATCCTATAAAAATTGTTTTAATTTGCAGTATCTTGCACAATCAAGCTGAGTATTTTGTACGGTACCCCACAAAATGCCAGTATACCAACATTTTTGATGCGTTCCATTGAATTACAGGGAAGTTCCGCAAGTACATGCCAAGGAAAAGTGACCCCAACACATGGACAGATAAGAGTGGGGATAAACACTTAAATCATTGGTTTCTTTAAGTTCAAAGTCAATGCTAGTAAAGGAAATATGTATCTCTGATGGTAAACTTTGAAGAGTAAATAATGATATGGGGAAATAGAACACATTTATATGTTTTTGACTGACTTTTCTGAAAGTTTACTTTTCACTAACAAAATTAATATTCAAAATTTAATGACAATTTTTTACTTCCAAAAAATATACCGTCATCGTTTGAATATAAGCCGCATTCGTAGATAAGCCGCATCCCAAATTTTGTCCCCAAATCAGCTAAAAAACGCCTAATACTGTATATAAGCCGCAGACAAATCGTCAGGATCGGCCATTTTGGTAACCTATTATTTTTACACGCTGCGTAATTTACAGTTGTCTTAACCCGTACCCGATTGTAAAAATATATCCTAACAGATTTATTTGTATGACAATTGTGAAAATATATCTTAACGGATATATTTGTTTGCCCTGAAAAGATCTGTTTGACAATCGAAGTTTGCTAGGCAAGCTTGAAAGCAAGAATGAAATTTGATTGAAATGATCCTGCTTATATCGTAGTTGAACGTGTCATCTCAATACATTCTCAAATATGTCAGGTAAGTGTCAGGTTAGTATTTATTAACCTGTGGTACACAGTGTCAAGGTGACACCTCATCCCACCCGGCGCTACCCCTGTTCGAACTCCCCTCATTGAATATCGGCCTGTGATTTACCTGTGTACCCTGTGGACATGGGTACACTAAAATTAAAGAAAAACAACACAAAAACACTAAATTACAATTAAAAAATATTTATTATAATGATTTCATATAAAACGTTTAATTATAAAAGTATTTTATTTCATTGAAACTGTCCCTTATTTTATGTGATGCGCCGTAACCTTGAATCACTACGAATCCGCAGAATAGTACACAAAATGGCGGCACTTGTAAACAAAAGACCGATTCTTGGTAGGTTTATGTTCGGGAAAAAGTAAACTATGTTGTAATACCATATATAAGCCGCATGCACAGTTTAGATTAATGAAATTAAGCATGAAACCGCGGCTTATATTCAAACGATTACGGTATATAAAAATCAAATTTCAAAGGTAGCAACCCTGATCATTATGGCCATGTATGTTTTGGGTGTGTGTATCTATATATAAATATATATACTAATGGACTTTAAAAATGCCTCATTTATAAATCTTTAATATTTTCACATCATGTTGTTGTTGCTTTTTCCACAGTTTGACTCCTCCCTCTAACTCGTATTTCTTTAGAGATAAAAAAAAGTAGAGCATTTACACACACTAATCTATTGCTGAATTATGCCTTTTTCCATTTCTAAATGATCTAAAATTGTTTGAAAAACACAAAGTAAAATATTTGACATTTTTCCTAAGGGAGACAGTCTTACAGTCCTTGAGTATACATACATGCCAGCAAGGCCATTGCTGGTATACAAGCATTAGTATGCAGCACTAGTGCGAGTGACAAAGCAATTACTGGTAATGACAGTGCTCCCTCAATCAATAGCAATGGACATTAATGCACTGATGCTGTACAGGAATAATTGTTTTCCTAATCTGCCTCATAACTAATTCAAAATTTCCTCTGTAACTGATTTCCAACATTTTCCATTAACTCTAGAAAGCCAAGATCTGCACTTCTGATTTCCCTGTCTTGCTAAAGATAGTGCCTTGATAGTGTATTGTAGATTAAAAATGTGCAACTATAAAGACATATTTAGATTCATTGTCTTTAATTATTTGTTTGTTTGTTTGTTGGGTTTAACATCCCACCAGCAGTATTTCAGTCATTCAGAAACTATGTCTACTTGAGACAGATATAGTGCTGCCAAACTGCAGTATCATGCCATAGACATCTGGCATGATACCACACCCAGTCACATTATCCTGACACCGGGCCAACCAGTCCTGCAACTAACTTTAAATGCTGAATGTCAAGCAAGGGAGTTATACCAGTACCAATTTTTATGACTTTCAGGTATGTTGTGCCTGGGGATCCAACCCATGACCATCCGCTCCCAAAGCAGACGCTGTAACCACCAGGGACAGTGTCTTTAAATTTAATTTTCATTTTGACTAATTTTCTGTTTAACTGATTAAAAAGTAAAAATTTTCATATCTGACTTTTCAGCAAAAGATTGTTATCTGCAATACAAAGTCTCGCGATGGGAACAGTGTTGCATAGTGTACAACTCTCTCGTTATCTCACAAACAAATAATACAACTGATTCTTTTAATGACAATTGATTAATCAAGAGGACCCGTCAGTTTGTTATATGATCAGTAGGTGTAAAAATAAGTTTTACATGAACATGTTCCTTTTATGACTAGTCTTTTTAAAATCTGGAGTTTTCACAATCAATCGTAAATCACAGCCACAGGTGGTCAAGGGCCAGAGTATGGTTGCCAAAGAGATGAAGGACTAGTTTGATAACTTCAAATCACGCAAACATTATATAAGATATACATATAGTAACAAGGGACCAGGCACTGAGCTGAGGGAATCCAAAATCGCATGACTGCTCGAAGAGTCGCTCTAATATTCTGATGGAATAAGGAGGATTAAATCAAGGAACTGAGGTACTTCAATTATTTCATGAATTATCCCTGTCAGGTAGTTTTGTTTTGTTTGAACAGAAAACTAATAATACAGTGCTTCCAATTTCTCATCCACTAATGGGTTTTACTGATGGCAAAGTTTGACTACATTTGGGGAAAGATATCATGGAGGATATTTGTTTGCTTTGGGTGAATATGGAACATATCTCACTGAAAAGTGATAAAATTACAAAATTTAGCGCCAGTGAAAATATGAAAATTATATCACTTTGAGATGAGATATATTCCATATTCATTTAAACCAAACAAATTTTCTTTTTATCTTATGTTGTTTTCTATAGTTTTTGCAAAAATGGCACCAAATTTGACATAACAGTGACGTCATGGAAATCTTTATCCATTTCACATTCTATTTTGCTATATAATTATGTCAATGTACAGATTGGGAATCAAATTTCTATATCACTCAGTTTCAACAGTTAGATATGAATTATATCTCACTGATATATTTCAGTATCTCATTGAAAATCATAAATATATATACTTTATTTGGGAAATGGGGCCGAATTACTGCCCCAAAATTTGCTATTAAAAAGCCCTGCAGAATCATTCTTCCATGCATTACCAAAACCTATCTTGTTTACATTCTTTCTTATTTAGCGAGACACAGTACATGCAAACAAATTTTAATATCTAATTAATTTGAATTATAAAAAACAGACACATTTCAACATATTTTTTCAGACAAATATATGACTGACACCTGTTTTTAACAATATTCTGTTTCACAATTGTAAATTATGATTCTTAAGGATTTAGTAGACTTTAAAATATCATTCACATTTCACTTTTGTTTATAATGTTCAACATGTACATATATCTGCATGGCCAACAATTTTTTGCTTAGACTTCAAAATAAGGTCACTTTAACCTTATATAGCTATACACAATTTCGTATGAATGCAAGCTAAAGAATAGGTTATCCATAGTGCAATAAATGACCTTGACATAAATCCATTTTTCCAACAGCATGGTCTTAAGCCAGGATTGTCTATATACAGTCCTTAGTACATGTGTCCTGTAAATGGTGCCGTCAATAAAATGTCAACACAAGGAGACACATACCATTTAGCAACATAATGCACATGTGCATTTATGCCTGTATTGAATGTGCAATTTGTTTGGTGTGTGGTGCACACTTAAACTTTTACCACATGCAAGCTAGCGAGTAACTCATGCACCTTTACGACCAGTATAAATCCAAATCAGCCAGGAAATATTGTTTTCATCTCAGGTTTTGAAACATCCTTTCCTAGCCAGTAATTTGCATGTGAAAACCAGTCCAAACTGAGTTTTTTCCCAGTTTGATCCATTTTTTCATGATGTAAACTGGCATATCTAAGCTATGAAGTTAAAGTGATACATGTATATGATTGTCCTTTTGAACACTCTAGGATATGTAATCCAGAGATCTGTAGCCACAGATGAATTGGTAATCAACTTGCATGAATGAAGTATCTCAGTATTATTATGATCACAATACAATACCTGGGGCTGTATGGGGAAGAAGAGACAAGACACTGATAAACATGGGCAGAAATCAAACTAAGACATGACAAAAACAAGCACAGGAGCCAGGCATAAACATGCAGATCTCCATTAATTGATTATGAGTATATTTACTTAGGAAGTTTACTTTAAACACTGCTAGAATATACTTTTTAATCATTCCCTCAATATAACAAAACAGGCGGGCTGGTTATCACATTATAAGCCAATTCAAAGGGCCATTACTCAAGCATAGCCACAATATTGTGTTAATATGCATTGTGACAAAGTTTGGTAATGTTTGTTTCATGTTTGTCTGAAATAAGAAGCAGACATCCCAAGTTGACGCCGCCAGCAACAGGTGAACCCATAAAACATTCTGTCAATCGACAGGCATATAAAAATGTTAATCAATGCTTCCCATAAAATCTAAAAACACAACCCTGTATGATAGCAAAAATATAAAATCTGATTTGAGTGCATATCTGGCCATTTTTATATCATTAGAATCTCAGTATTATGCTCTATTATTTCAAAATACTCTTGAAAATTTGCAGCAAAGGGACCTCCATGCAGTGCTTGGCATGTTAACAGTCATATTTCATTGCCATAGCTCAAATAAACAAGCAAAAACAAAGATGTAAGAAAAAGATACATGGACCAAGAATGTTTCCAGATTTAGAGCTGTTACATATGTTTATCTTCCTATGTCTGAATTGGTTTTAAATAGCTGAGACACGTGCATGGTACTTTCATAAATAAGAATTTATTAGAATCTGATCAATAATTTACTTTCATTTTCATCCACATGGTGGTATAATCCTGATTAGCTAGAAAGAACTGGGAGGCTGGACTCATGGATATAAACAAGATATGACAGCAAGCAACTAGGTGGCTGAACCCATGGTAAAACCAGATCAACAAGCAACTAGGAGGCTGAACCCATGGTAAAACCAGATCAGCAAGCAACTAGGAGGCTGAACCCATGGTAAAACAAGATCAGCAAGCAACAAGGTGGCTGAACCCATGGTAAAACAAGATCAGCAAGCAACAAGGAGGCTGAACCCATGGTAAAACAAGATCAGCAAGCAACTAGGAGGCTGAACCCATGGTAAAACAAGATCAGCAAGCAACAAGGAGGCTGAACCCATGGTAAAACAAGATCAGCAAGCAACAAAGAGGCTGAACCCATGGTAAAACAAGATCAGCAAGCAACTAGGAGGCTGAACCCATGGTAAAACAAGATCAGCAAGCAACAAGGAGGCTGAACCCATGGTAAAACAAGATCAGCAAGCAACTAGGAGGCTGAACCCATGGTAAAACAAGATCAGCAAGCAACTAGGAGGCTGAACCCATAGTAAAACCAGAACAGCAAGCAACTAGGTGGCTGAACCCATGGTAAAACCAGAACAGCAAGCAACTAGGAGGCTGAACCCATGGTAAAACCAGAACAGCAAGCAACTAGGAGGCTGAACCCATGGTAAAACAAGATCAGCAAGCAACTAGGAGGCTGAACCCATGTAAAACCAGATCAGCAAGCAACTAGGAGGCTGAACCCATGGTAAAACAAGATCAGCAAGCAACTAGGAGGCTGAACCCATAGTAAAACCAGAACAGCAAGCAACTAGGTGGCTGAACCCATGGTAAAACCAGAACAGCAAGCAACTAGGAGGTTGAACCCATGGTAAAACAAGATCAGCAAGCAACAAGGTGGCTGAACCCATGGTAAAACAAGATCAGCAAGCAACTAGGAGGCTGAACCCATGGTAAAACAAGATCAGCAAGCAACTAGGAGGCTGAACCCATGGTAAAACAAGATCAGCAAGCAACTAGGAGGCTGAACCCATGGTAAAACAAGATCAGCAAGCAACTAGGAGGCTGAACCCATAGTAAAACCAGAACAGCAAGCAACTAGGTGGCTGAACCCATGGTAAAACCAGATCAGCAAGCAACTAGGAGGCTGAACCCATGGTAAAACAAGATCAGCAAGCAACAAGGAGGCTGAACCCATGGTAAAACAAGATCAGCAAGCAACTAGGAGGCTGAACCCATGGTAAAACAAGATCAGCAAGCAACAAGGAGGCTGAACCCATGGTAAAACAAGATCAGCAAGCAATTAGGAGGCTGAACCCATAGTAAAACCAGAACAGCAAGCAACTAGGTGGCTGAACCCATGGTAAAACAAGATCAGCAAGCAACTAGGAGGCTGAACCCATGGTAAAACCAGATCAGCAAGCAACTAGGAGGCTGAACCCATGGTAAAACCAGAACAGCAAGCAACTAGGTGGCTGAACCCATGGTAAAACCAGATCAGCAAGCAACTAGGAGGCTGAACCCATGGTAAAACCAGAACAGCAAGCAACTAGGTGGCTGAACCCATGGTAAAACCAGAACAGCAAGCAACTAGGAGGCTGAACCCATGGTAAAACCAGATCAGCAAGCAACTAGGAGGCTGAACCCATGGTAAAACCAGATCAGCAAGCAACTAGGAGGCTGAACCGATGGTAAAACAAGATCAGCAAGCAACTAGGAGGCTGAACCCATGGTAAAACCAGAACAGCAAGCAACTAGGAGGCTGAACCCATGGTAAAACCAGAACAGCAAGCAACTAGGAGGCTGAACCCATGGTAAAACCAGATCAGCAAGCAACTAGGTGGCTGAACCCATGGTAAAACCAGAACAGCAAGCAACTAGGAGGCTGAACCCATGGTAAAACCAGATCAGCAAGCAACTAGGAGGCTGAACCCATGGTAAAACCAGAACAGCAAGCAACTAGGAGGCTGAACCCATGGTAAAACCAGATCAGCAAGCAACTAGGAGGCTGAACCCATGGTAAAACAAGATCAGCAAGCAACAAGGAGGCTGAACCCATGGTAAAACCAGAACAGCAAGCAACTAGGAGGCTGAACCCATGGTAAAACCAGAACAGCAAGCAACTAGGAGGCTGAACCCATGGTAAAATCAGAACAGCAAGCAACTAGGAGGCTGAACCCATGGTAAAACCAGATCAGCAAGCAACTAGGAGGCTGAACCCATGGTAAAACAAGATCAGCAAGCAACTAGGAGGCTGAACCCATGGTAAAACCAGAACAGCAAGCAACTAGGAGGCTGAACCCATGGTAAAACCAGATCAGCAAGCAACTAGGAGGCTGAACCCATGGTAAAACCAGAACAGCAAGCAACTAGGAGGCTGAA
>CM037790.1:14992613-15042613 GCA_021229015.1 Solen grandis | reverse complement strand
ACAACCTCAGAAAATGGATGTACTGAAAGCCAATGTATACAATAATATGCCACAAAGTCTATACGAAACCATGATAAACAGTACTAGGTTATTGTTTTTGTTCTTATTAGTTATCCTACTGGTATATTTCATGATAAAAAGATTGCGAGAAACTGAAACAACTTGATTGAAGCCATTTTCAATATAAACAAATAAGTTTATTTTACAGGACCTCATGATGTACAGGAAAAACTTGACAGGTGGCAATTGTTACGTAATGTTTGTTAGTTGGGAGAATTTTGACAGGTGACAATGGTCCCCAGTAGTATTTAGAATGCGGGGGACATTGAGTAATGTCATGTTATGAAAATGTGTCACCTTTATCCTACCCCTCGTTAATGTAACAGTCTAATGGTATTCTTATGCCATGTGTTGATAAAACGGTTCACTGTATGAATAGCCCGGTGATGTACAGATAGCTTTCAGTCTGTCAAAATGTACAACGGCACAAATTTCAAAACAAGATTTCACTGCATACAATACAATAAGTGTTGTTGTTTTTTTATGCCCCCACCAAAAAATTGGAAGGGGGAGGATGCATATAGATTTTCCTTTGTCCGTCCGTATGTACGTGCGTCCGTCCATCCTTTTTGACACACATAACTCCAAAAGTATTTGTACTACAGACTTGATATTTCAGGGATATGTTATTCAGGACATGAACTTGCGCACCTGGGTATTTTCATCGAAATGCCATTGAATTTGACAGAGTTTTGGCCTTCGTTTTTGAAAAATATGGAATTTTATGCTTGTGACACACATAACTCTGAAAGTATTTGTAATACAGATTTGATACTAAATGGATATATTATTCAGCACATGAACTTGCACACCTGGGTATTTACATTGAACCCCTGTTGAAGTTGACAGAGTTCTGGGCCTTAGTTTTTGAAAAATATGGAATTTTATGTTTGTGACACACATAACTCTGAAAGTATTTGTACTACAGATTTGAAACTTCATGGATATATTATTCAGAACATGAACTTGTGCACCTGGATATTTTCATCGGAACCACTGTTTGGGCCTTTGTTTTTGAAAAATATGGAATTTTATGCTGTGATGCATGTAACTCTAAAATATTTGTACTGTAAACTTGAAACTTCATTGATATAGTATTCAGGACATGAACTTGTGCACATGGGTATTTTTATCAAACCTTTGTTAGAGTTGACAGAGTTATGGGCCTTTCTTTATGAAAAATATGGAATTATATACTTGTGATGCACCTCAACCAAATCTGTTCAAATTATCACCCTGGTGTCAAAATTTACCCAGCCTCATGGGTCACTTGATTTTATGTAGTCTTATTAGGGCTATGACCTTCAAAATTTGGATGGCAGGTACAGTTGTGTTGAATTTAGATGATCTTACTGTACTTCTGCATGGATTATGTATTCAGTATGACTCATAATACAATAATTGTCAATGAAGGCAATCTTTCTCAGGTGAGCAATTCAGGGCCATCTTTGCCCTCATGTTTTACAATCTAAAGATGGTTATTTATAGACGTAATTTATACATTTAGTTTAAACTCAATTTTTTTAGTCAATCAGACCATCTGTAAACAAGCTGTTTTACTACAACAGTATATCAGTCAAATATAGCTAATCACAGGTGGAGAAAGACCCCTCGGGTGCATTGATGCAAAACTCACAGCCTTTTTATGTCACCTGACAAGAGTCAGGAGTTACTTTTGGTGGTAACAGCGGCGACCCCATCTGCTTGTCCGGATCATAACTTTGTCACCTTAAGTTTGAATGACTTGAGACTTGGTATGTATGTTTCTTGCAGTAACCCGGAGTGCATTGCACAAGAACCATACTCTACCTTGTGCGCTTATTGATTTATTCCCCTTTGATAGAGTTTCTTAGAGCATTTCTTGTCCGGATCATAACTTTGTCACCATAAGTTTGATTGACTTGAGACTTGATATGTAAGTTTCTTGCAATGACCTGAAGTGCAGTGTGCAAGAACCATAACTTTACCTTGTGCATTTTTGGAGTTATTCCTGTTTGATTGATTTTATTAGTGTATTTCAAGTTAGAATGAGATGCATAGTTGAGGGAATGAGAATCTTACAAACTCGTAAGCGTGTTTGCATAGGTCATTTTTATTGGTGTTCCTATCAGGAAAAGGGTTAAACAACAAAAAAGTAATTATATTTCATTATACTTGTTAATATGTTAGTTTTAATAGTCCTTATATTTTTTATTTCATCTTTATAAGCCTTTCTCTGTTTGATGGCAACATCATTGTGCATTAATACCCCATTCTTAAAAGAAAGTGACAAACTGGCATCTTTACTGTCAACAGGTAAGTCATCGTCAGGCGACACATCCGACTCGCAGAGTTCCATTTACATACCACTGGTATCTAGGGAAGGAAAAATGGTACTGAAATCTCAATATTGCATAGTACAGTATATAGTGACAGTTGATAAACAATTAATAAGATTTAAGAACAAGGAGACTAATTAGAGTTAAGGACAGGGAGACTGGATGTATTGTGTCAGAGTGTCATTTGTCTGCCGTGTATAATGAGTCTTAATTCATAAAAATGTCTTAATGACCCTAACCAGACATTGCCTTGAAGGATCTGGGTCTTCTCTGTTTTTCAATGTTTATAATGGAGTGTGTTGTAATGGAGTGTATTATAATGGAACATGTTATAATGGTGTGTGTTATAATGGAGTGTGTTGTAATGGAGCATGTTATAATGGAGTATGTTATAATGGAGTGTGTTATAATGGAGTGTGTTATAATGTAATATGTTATAATGGCAGTGTGTTATAATTTGGATATGTTGTTGGATGGATGTATGTTATAATGGAGTGTTGATTGTGTATGTGGAGTATGTTATAATGGTGTGTGTTATAATGGAGTGTGTTGTAATGGAGCATGTTATAATGGAGCATGTTATAATGGAGTGTGTTATAATGGAGCATGTTATATTTATGGAGTGTGTTATAATGGAGCATGTTATATTTATGGAGTGTGTTATAATAGAGCTTGTTACAAATATAATTGTGTTTAGTGAAAAATATTGCAAAGGCATCACAAATGTTAGAGGTTTCTTGGGGTTTTGGTTATTTGGTTTGTAATGAAAATCATTATCATTCTTAATTAATTATTATATGGTGTTTAACAAATGTCAGGGATATGTTTTCTCATCAAAACTTATAACATTGACCAATGAATGTCATAAATGTTCTTGATTCTGTTGCCATATGAACAGAAATATCAGTAATTACATAGTATTAATATGATTTATGACCCATTGCCTCATAATTATAGACTCATTTTGATGCTTTGGCAAACACAACAGACCCAGATTACACAGCTTCTGGATATATAATAAGGAAATATATAAGAACAAATATAAGAAACATCCATTATTTATATTCCATTTTCAGTAAATTACTATTAATTAACTAATAAATCTGTAAACATGAATGTTCATGAGGTAATGGGTAAAGTATGATATCAACAAGGGTTTGCTTATCTGTTAGTGGTGTCACTAGCTTAGGTATATATTTCTTTGCATGGTACTCAGCATTATATTCATGGATTATAGGTCCTGGTGCCATTTTCACCAACCATAGTGTAATTTTAGTAATACAGTAAAACCTTGCTTTAAGACCACCTCAGAATTAAGACTACCTTGCTATTAAGACCACTAATACTAATTGGAACCAAATAGTTATAAGTCCTTTTCTGACTATATTTGTAAAATTCACTATTAAGACCACCTCACTGTAAAGACCACTTTACTCTGGAACTGATGAAGGTCAAAATAGCAAGGTTTTATATCATTCTTGAATACATAGGAACATTGTATATTTTCACCTTTCTTGTTTCTTGTCAAAAAATATCCCCAATATTTCTTTTCATAAATATTGTTTGTTAAAACCATTTTTGCTATATTGATGTTTAAACCTTTAGAAAAAAGTAAAAAATGAGGAAATCCATGCTTGCATGTCATTATTTTCTCCTATTAACTTTGTTATTCAGAGTCCAATCTTAATAAATCTGTATTTAGAAGGCCCTAATTATCATGATTATGATCCATAAGGAAAGATATCTTTTAATTATCTTGAACTATCTTGTTTGTTAACCAGGTTTTCTGCCAGAAAATCTTCATCTCTTGTTAACAAATGCATTTCTATAAATAGATTGAAAGTTGACATAGTATGAGATAATCATTTGCGTCAATTTTATTTCAACCCCCCACTACCTTTTGCAAAAGGTAATGAAAAATAAGCCACATGTATGATATAAATAGAAAGTTCTATGAACACCATTTCTGTACAAACATGTAGTTAGTATTGTGAAGGTGATTTTTAAGGAAATGATTTATTAGTATCGAAATTAAGCAATGAATCCATTAATTCCATGCACAGTAAACTTATGAAGATTGATTTACAACATACCCTGTTGATATAAGCAGCTGTCAGTATTAAATTTGGCCAAACTGAACAAATTTTTGTCCCGAAGATTGGGAGGTCATGGGTTCGAACCCTTGCTTCCAAAGTCTTGAAAAATGGTACTGGTATAGCTCCCTTGCTTGACACTCAGCATATATAAGGGAAGTTCCATGACTTGTTGGCCAGTGGTGTCAGGATAATGTGACTGAGTGTAGTATCATACCGCGTGTCTATGGTGTGATACTGCAGTGTGGCAGTACTATATTTGTCTCAAGTAGGCATAGTCTCTAAATGACTGAAATACTGTTAATGGGGTTTTAAACAATAAACAAACAGACTGATGCTTTATATTATAGCTGTACCTGTAGTTAATGCATATAATTTTGAAACAACACCAATCATTATTGTGATTTATAATATTCATTTACTATCTTAATTTGCTTTTATTTCACCACATGGAATCAATGACGAACTATTTGTTACATTCAGGTCAGTGGCCAGGCAATCAATTGATGGTCTGGAAATAGAGCTTCGTTTGCAGCTGTTTGAATAAACTGTTTTATGTTTCCAACTTGAGTTTTATTGTTAATTAATCTTAGAAAAATACTTTTTTTTTCTTTGATTTTAAGTTAGATGGATTGACGTTAGATGAAATTCAGGGGAAAAAATCCTTTGAATGTATAATGATAGTAATTTTTCATTTGTTGTAATAATGAACTGTTGTCTGTTTATCGTGTACTTTTATCATATCCTTTATTTGGGTTAGAGCATCCAATTTGTAATCAGGAATTTGTTGGTTTGATCTCATGTGAGTCATGAAATTTCAAAATCTAAAAATATGGAAATGATATTAATTAGATCTCTTGCTTTAGCGCTAGTACTGAGCATGTAAAGGTTGTTCTTGGATAGGCACAGCGAGGTTATCACGAGATATGTGGATGGCTGCTGCTTGATGCTGTGCTGACTCTTTAAGTTGGGCTTAGTATTGTCCTCGAAAATAGTATTGAGATATACTGCGATATAACAGCTTCCGTATTGTGATACATATTGCTATTTATTTGGACTTATTTTCTTCAATTTACATTGCCAAAATATTGCTTTTTGTTGGGGGGTTTTTTGGACCAAAGTTGCTTTCCTTCAAATCAAGATTGCCACTGGACGTCATTCTGAAACACATTGACAAGGGAGGTTATTCTAATTGCGCTGGAAGAATTTAGAAAATCCTTGGCAACTTTTCAATAAAGGTAAAACATGAAGAATGATTAGAAATTAATGAAAAACATCCTTGACCTTTTGGTAGACCTTTTTGTATCAGGGGAAAAAACTCTGGTATAGCAGATTCATATTGGCATGTATTGTACTGGTAGGACATATTGTACCTAGACATTTTTAACCCAAAATACGCGGTGCACCGGTGAATTATTGCATCTTTACTCATAAGATCTAAAACATTTATCTCCTTCATTACTTAAATTTTCCAAATCCCTAGGGAAGCAAAATCTCCTTTTGGCTTTCAAAATTTATTGAAAATACCTAAAGATTATTACATGTAATAGAATTACGCAATAGAATAGGAAATTAATGCTGATTGATCTTCATGAAGCTTACGGTACAACTAAGGGAAAATTATGGCTTTTATTTGGAGATGATTTGCATTTCAAAAAGGGTTAATGAATAGTTCATTTGAGGTAAATGAGTGAATGCTATAAACACAGAACGAACAAGTCATGTACTATTATCTTTGAATATATGAACTTTTTGTCATCATATATTTTCTCATTTAATACATAGTTACATTGCCTTGGATGACAATGAAAGTTTGAATAGGTGTTGGAATGGAGGGCAACATGCTATCACTCTCACTTTGCTGGCATCTGACTTTGATGTACCATCTATCACTTGTAAACTCTGATTCAGTCTATAAAATTCTGAATACATGTATTTGGTAACGTTAACCAAACTACATTTCTTCTGACATTGCCTCCCGATTCTATTGGATATTGTTGTTAATGGCTGTATTGACAAGGATTCTCTTGATTACACCACATTCATCCCTGATGCTTTAAACATGTTAGCGTTGTAATAACTGTGAACAGTTATATTCTGCAGATCACCCTCCTGTATCCGGTGCCAATACTAAGAAAAAGATTTCGGATTTTTTTTTTACCCTTAGATTTCATCAGCAGATAGTCATGAGAGGGTACAGTTGTTGGTTGTCCAGACAAATGGGTTTTCTCAAGTAATATAATATATTACTGATACTCTCGTATTCCGGTTTCAGTCTGGTTTCCGCCCACAGTAAAAAAAAATGTTTATAGTCACTACAATCTGCGCCATTGATCACAGGATTTGAGGTATGAAAAATATTTCCTGAAATTACAATAAAAAACCTTAAAGCAATTGAAATTAAAGCAATTTCACTAATTAATGATTTATAAAGCAACTTTAATTTCAATACTTGTAATTTAAATAGTATTTTTCTTTATTTTAGGATAAATTTTGTGGGAAAGTCTCCATATTGTGTATTATTATATAATAACACTGAATAATGATAAAACCAGGTAGTACTTTTGATTACCTGATATATTACCAGAAGGAATTATGTCAAAATAATATCAAAGTATGTATCTTTGATTTAAAATTCAAGAGTATGAAAGATATTTAGCAATTAATCATTTGATCCATCAATGCTTCTGATGGCTGACTGCAAAACCATTCTAAGTGCATATAGAAGAGACGGAGTTAAAACAGTTTTGCTGTGTCACCTCGATTAGTTTCTCTGGAAATTGATAGTAATGTAGACCTGAACTGTCACAATGTTTATTGACAACTTGTTTTATGGCTTGATATTTAAGTTATTTCAGAGGCAGCACTTTATATGTAGGCAAAAGTCCCCCAAATAACTGAAACGCTGTCTGTGGGACTTTATACAGCAGCAAATTAAACAAAGCCAGGTTTTACCCTTCACTTGATATAGACTCATTTTGACACATTGGCAAACAGAGTAGATCCAGATCAGACAGCTCCTAAAGGAGCTGTCTTATATTTGAGCTGTCTGGTCAGGGTCTCCTCTGTTTGCTCATATGATATTGTGGCACAGTCTGTGGCAAAAAAAATTCATGATTTCATATACCATTTAAAATTCAGTTAATTAACCCTTTAAATCATGAATATTCATTTAAAAATGTGTGACTTCATGAATATTAATTAACTGAACTTCAAATGGTATATGAAATAGTGGACTTTTTATCACTGCAGACTGTGTAGAATCTGAGCTACAATATTGTAAAAGCAAACAGAAGAGACTCTGATCAGACAGCTCATATATGACAGCTCCTATAGGAGCTGTCTGATCAGGGTCTCTTCTGTTTGCCAATGAGTCAAAATGAGTCTATAAATTATGAAGTAAAGGGTTAAAATATTCATGAAATCATAAATTTGTATATAAATATTCATGAGATAAAGGTTTAATAGTCCTAGTGAGAGTGTTAAGGGTTTTGCTTTGAACAAGACAGAATTGACCACTTTCTTTATTTGGCATCACCTAATAAGGACATTGCATCTTAGTCAAGTTTGTTAACCAAGGGAAAAAAATTCCTAGTATTGCCAGTGTTATGTTTCTTAAAATAAAAAACAACAACAGGCTTTCCTACAAGCACAACAATCCTATTTTGTAATATTTTGGCTCTTTTTTTTATTATTTAGAAAGCTTCAAGATGATTAAATTATCAAGAAAGCGGAGGAATGAAGTGAAGGTCTTCTTGAGCATGCAGTGTGAATATGATGTTTTTTTCAGAGCTTAAAAGTCTGAGTGTTATTTTTTTTTGATGTCCTTCTGAATTCAAAAGGAATCTACAGGCATTGGTAATTGGTTTTGTGAAAGACCTACCTGTAGAATCATTATGAAATCTTTTTATGTCATAATTACATCGATTCTGTTAGTCTGAACAATTTATTCTCTTTGAAAAATATTAACAATGTACATTGAGGTATAAAATCAAGCTTTCCTGTAAGGATTTTCTCTGAAAATAGCCTTTGTAATGCTTCGTGATTCGTAGCTTTTTCGCAGTTAAAAGTCATGTGTTTGAGATGTGGTATAGACTGACTGTAATGATATTCATTGACAAGCTTGCAAAATAAGAAGCCATTCTGGTGTTTATTTCAAGTCAGAAGTAGGACATCATGTTGTTGCCTTTGTGGTTCTTTTCATAAATATCAGTTTTGTGTGCAAAACTGCTGCAGATTTCCAGAGGAAAATGTTTGCTTTCCTAATTCCTACAATCAGAGGTAATGCAAGTTAATACAATTTTCTGACATCGGAACATGTTAGAAAGTATTGCAAGACCTCCAGCCTTCGATATTGTGCTGAATTTGAAAATGAATTGTGAAAAGTGCTCTTTTCTTCTGTCAACAAGTGCTTTCAAAACTTTTGGACTTCTTGTTTTGGGTAATGTTTGTTTTGTTTATTTTCACTTAGCATATTGCATTAAATAATGTTTTTACCACATAAATATAATTTTGTTTTCTTTTGTAAACGTATGTCTGTATGAGACTGTAATGGTCTCGCTGTTTGAGTTGCCATGGTAAGAGCGTTAACCTCACAACCTTGGAAAGGCAAAGTTGTGGGTTTGATCCCTGGCTGCTACACACTGAACTTATGAAGAATGGTACTGGTATGCCTCCCTTGCCTGGGGCTCCACATTTAAAGGATAGAAAGTTCTTATACAGGATTGTTTGGCTTGGTGTCAGGATAATGTGACTTGATTTGAGGTATAGTGCCATTTGTCTTATGGTTTGAGATCCCAGTGAGGTAGCATTATATACTACTCAAAGTTTGCTAAGCACCACCGGCTATTTTCCCATAGAGTCACATGAAAACACATGCTTAATGTAATGCTATGTACCTGAAACAGTCACATCATATTTATGGATTTTTAAGGGAAAATGAGTTTTATCCTGCAAATATTTAGATAATTTCCATGGATTTTTATTTCTACGATGTTGTGTTTATTCGCAGAATAGCAGAAATAAATTACCCACAAAAATAATCCGCTACCACTATAAAATAGATTATATTAACATAGTCATTTACTTGGATATTCATAAAACAGGAATTGTTAAATATGTTTCTACCCCATTTAAGAATTTAAGAATAACTTTGGGCTGAGTATTGTTAGTGAATTTTCAGCCTGTTAAATCTCTGATCAGGCTCGAATTCCATAAACAATACTTAGCGCTATATAATACTTAAATTCTTAAACTAGGTAGATACACATTTCACCATTACTATTTTATGAAATATTCAAGTACATGACTAAGCTGAAAAGAATTAATTATGTAAATAATTTACAATAATTGTTAAGAAATGAATATTTGGGTATTTTATTAGAGAAACAAGATTAATAAAATTCACCTTTTTAAGTATTTAATGTTTTACTTAGGGCTAAGAATTGTTGGTGGAATTTGAAACAGACTGCAGCTGATTCTCAGGGGGCTGCATGGATACGTCACAATTTGATATGTTATTTTACTGTAATTATGAAATTTTCTGATTTTTGTTACGAGAATCTTTTGTTGAGGATGATGCTGGAAGAAGGAGGTTGTGGGTGGACAGACTATAATTGTCTAATTGCCCTCCAGCTGCAGATAATGGTGGTGGCTGAAAGCATAACGAGCTGGTAATTCTTGGTCTAATAGAGATCTGAAATACCTTCTCCATGTTAACAATCTTAGATATTGTTAACACAGCTGCAGGGAGTCATTTTTTCTTACTCACATTTCTTACCATTCCTTGCCTTAAGCTTAGGCTCCTTTCAGAGCGTTCGTTTATATTATATATATATATATATATATATATATATATATATATATATATATATATATATATATATATATATATATATATATATATATATATATATATATCTTGCTGGAATATCAGAGCCTTTCAGAGGATTATATTGAGTATATAATTGATACTCAGGGACTGACATCTTTATTCACATTATTTTGTTCAAATTACAAATATCAAAACATTAATTTTTTTTTCTCAAAAAAAGAAAGAAAAAAAAAAAAGAAGGCAACATGTGTATTTAAAACACTGCAAGGCCGATGAAACACTAGTTAAAAGGCTACCATGTCCAACATAATATGCCCAGTCCTGGTGTCCATCCTGGAATCAGGAGGTTATGGGTTTGTTTCCCGGCTGCAACATACAAAAGTCATAAAAATAGTACTGGTATAGCTCCCTTGCTTGACACTAAGCATAGAAGGGTAGTCCCAGGACCGGTTTGCCTGGTGTCAGGATAATGTGACTGGGAGTGGTGAAAAGAGTCTGAGACATAACTGTTTCAAATGTTCTGTCAGTATTTGACAGATTGACTGACAACAATTTATTAATTGTCATTAGGGACAAGCTTTATTATACCCCCAGATACAAAATATAATATTTGGGCTTCGTTGGAATCACGTCTGATAGTCTGTCAGTAGACAGGATTTGTCCGCCCTTTTTCTTGGCTACCTTTGTAAGGAATTTGATTAAACTTTACAAGACTGGTAAGTACTAAGCCTAGTTGCACATATCGTTGGCATATCATGATCAACTCTATTTTAAATGAGTTATGGTCCTTTGTAATATTTCTTGAATATATTTTGTTCATGCTGTGTTTTGGCTATCTTTGGTCTAATTTTTATTAGCTCACCTAGGCACGTGTGCTCAGGATGAGCTTTTAGGATCGATGAATGTCCGTCGTCCGTCCGTCGTCCGTCGTCCACAATTTGTTCGTTTGCACTCTAGCATCTTCATTTTATGAGCAATTATCTTCAAACTTTAAAACAATGTTTATAACCATAAAATCTCGGCCAAGTTTGATTATGGCTGATATCGGAACATTAGGTCAGGAGTTATGCCCCTTTTAAAATTAAAAAATGCCATATTTCAAGTTGTTTACACTCTAGCATCTTCATCTTTTGAGCAATCCTCTTCAAACTTTATGGCAATGCTTATGACCATAAGGTCTCAATTGAGTTCGATTATGGCTGAGATTCATCAATTAGGTCAGGAATTATGCCCCTTTTAATATTAAAAATATGCCATATTTCACTCTGTTTACACTCTAGCATCTTCATCTTTTGAGCAATCATCTTCAAACTTTATCAATGTTATGACCATAAGTCTCGATTGAGTTTGATCAATGCTGAGATCCCTAATTAGTTCAGAAGTTTAGCCCCTTTTAATATTAAAAAAATGCCAGATTTCACGTTGTTTACACTCTAGCATCTTCATCTTTTGAGCAATCATCTTCAAACTTTATTACAATGTTTATGACCATAATGTCTCGATTGAGTTCAATTGTGGCTGAGATGGGTCATTTAGGTCAGGAGTTATGCCCCTTTGAATACAAAAAATGCAAGATTTCACTTTGTTTATTCTCTACCAACTTCATTTTTTTAACAATCATTTTTAAACTTTAAGACAATGTTTATGCCCATAATCTCACAATCGGGTTCAATTATAACTAATATTGACTTGTAAATTTAGGAGTTATGCCCATTTCACCATAAAAAAAAAAGCCAGATTTCACTTTTACACTCAAGCATCTTTATTTCTTAAGCAATCATCTTTCTCAGGTGAGCGACCAAGGGCCATCTTGGCCCTCTTGTTTAACTTCACAGCATTAATAAGTACCAAGCGTAGTTGGGCGTAATGTTGGCATGTCATGATCTTTTTTATTTAAAA
Source organism: Solen grandis (assembly GCA_021229015.1). NCBI lineage: Eukaryota > Metazoa > Mollusca > Bivalvia > Adapedonta > Solenidae > Solen > Solen grandis. The sequence continues at coordinate 15,030,410 of CM037790.1, read as the reverse complement.
TGAGTTATGCCCTTTGTTATAGTTCTTAAATATATATATATACAACGCTGTATCTTGGCTACCTTTGGTTGAAATTTCATTTATAAGTGTCAAACCTAGTTGGACATATTGTTGGCACCTCATGATAACTTGGATTAAAAAAAAAAAGTCATCACCATTTGTTATGTTTATTGAATATATCATGCCCACACTATTTCTCAGCTATTAATGTTCTGACTTAATAGCTTATTATGTACCAAGTCTAGTTGTGAACATCGTTGGCAAGTCATGACTGGCTCAATTTTAAATGAGTTATAGCCCTTTGTTATATAAATTGAATATATTTTATGTATTGAATATTTTTTGTTTTCTGCAATAAATTTAGGGTGAAACGAAGCTCTGCCTGTTTTTTGAGTGTTTTTATCCTTCAAATGTGTCAGGGCTCCCTCTTAACTGGTCACAGTAACTGCAACTAAATGGTATCTGAGGGTATTCATCATCTTCAATGATAGTTCTTGTTTGTCATCCAATGAAAATACTTCATTCCTGTATATTTATGTGTTTATTTGTATAGAAGGACCAAACTCAATAATAAGTCAAATTTCACCATAGTCACCTGCTATTTTTCACAGTATTATAGTAGTCATACAAATGTTGTTCATAGTACTATCAAAGTTGCCAAATAAAACCTGCCACTAAGTATGTTAGTGTAATGATTCATAGGTAGTTGTTCTTTAAAAAAAAGAAACGTTCTGTGGTTGCAGTAGCTCCTGTCAAAAATTCTTATTTCTGTAAAACAGCACAGTGGACACTAACATATATATATATATAGTGATTTTTGATTATAGTTGGTTGGCGTGATATTGCAGTTTGGCGTGCTAACAGTGTATTTGTTTGAAGTAGACATAGTGATTACAGTCTCCAAATGACTGAAATACAGTCTGCAAGATGTTAGGTCCTCAATTAATAAACATACAAACAGAATATGTTGCACACTATTAAGTAATTTATTGTCCACAGTGATCTTCATGCTTTAGAATATTAAAAAGATTTTGTGTCAGCCTTGTGCTTAGTGCTCAGCACATAAGGGTATGTCAAGAAAATGAGATTGGGTGTTGTAACATGTGGCTTGTCTGCAGCATGATATAGCAGTCAGGCAGCACTATATCTATCCCTGAATGACTGAATTAGTGTTAGTGGAATGTTAAACTGGAGCAACCACCATTGCTCTATTGCAAAGCTCAGGGTGAGCTATTGTGATCCCGTGAGTGTCCGTCGTCCATCGTGTGGCGTCAACAATTATTAGTATTTACACTCTATTACCTTTATTTCTTAAGCAATCATCTTCAAACTTTAAGACAATGTTTATGACCATAATGTCTCGATTGAGTTCAATTATGGCTGAGATCCGTCAATTAGGTCAGGAGTTATGCCCCTTTTAATATAAAAAAAATGCCATATTTCATGTTGTTTACACTCTAGCATCTTCATCTTTTGAGCAATCATCTTCAAACTTTATGGCAATGCTTATGACCATAAGGTCTAAATTGAGTTCGATTATGGCTGAGATCGGTCAATTAGGTCAGGAGTTATGCCCCTTTTAATATAAAAAAATGCCAGATTTCACTTGGTTTACACTCTAGCATCTTCATTTTTTGAGCAATCATCTTCAAACTTTATGGCAATGCTTATGACCATAAGGTCTCGATTGAGTTCGATTATGGCTGAGATCAGTCAATTAGGTCAGGAGTTAAGCCCCATTTAATACAAAAAATGCAAGATTTCACTTTGTTTATTCTCTACCAACTTCATTTTTTTAACAATTTTTTTTAAACTTTAAGACAATGTTTATGCCCATAATCTTGCAATCGGGTTCAATTATAACTGATATTGACTAGTTTACACTTTAGCATCCTTATTTCTTAAGCAATCATCTTTCTCAGGTGAGTGATCAAGGGCCATCTTGGCCCTCTTGTTTCTTCAAGCGTTACTAAATTGTTTTAGCAGTATTTTTTGAAGAATATTAAAGAAATTTGGATTATAATTATTCTGGTGTCAAAAAAATCTTTTATTTCTTAAACGTCTGACTTTTTTTATAAAGTGTGTTTTGGCTAAAGACATTTGCCATTAACAAAAGTCTGTCAGAGTAGATTGTAAGAAAAAAAAGGTGGAGGGGATGGAGCAGACTAACTAGATGTCAGGTTATTTCAAGCTGGAAATCATACGTATATATTTTTTAACAATGGAAAATCCATTATATCATGGTCACAATCAGTCCTCACACTTCAGTGTCAGTGATTTTGGCACAACAGCAGGGCGTTGACAACATGGTAGAAATTTCAACATACCAATAGTATACTATGCTAGACATGGCGTGATGCTATTTATAGATGGGTGTGACTATTGGTATTGTGTCTTATTTCAAAGCACTTCCCCATTTCAATTGACTCGGTCTATATCATGTCATAAAAAATCATGATGTTCTATTTATAGGTACTGAGTCACTTACTCATGATTAAAGTTATGTCAAAGGGGGTTTTCTGTCTTTCTCACCTGTATGAAGAGTAACGCAGATATTTACACTGGACTTAAATGCAGTCAATGGAAATAGTGGATTATGAAAAAAAGCACAGTTTGCATGCTATACTGTAAATAAGTATGTGCGTCGATCTGCCTCAGAATATTTTGACGCATTGAGAGCAGACCCAGAGCAGACTGCTTCTGATCAGGGTCACCTCTGTTTGCTCATAGTATTGTAGCTCAGATTTTTCAGGCTCCGCAGCAAAGAAAAATCCGTCGTTTCACATACCATTTTATTGTTCAGTAAATTGATATTTTTTTTATGAATATTCAGGATTATTTAAGAGATAAGATAAATTAAGTGGGTATAGAAAATTAAGAGCCAACTTAAGCTAATCAAATCTTACTAAATGTAATGACTATAAATTGAAGATAATTGTGACTGAAGAAATTATAGGTTTCAGACTAGTTTAAGTACCTTGGGATTGTAACAGTACAGTATTGGAGAGAGAGAGAGAGGGGGGGGGAGGGGGAGACACTGACAGAGATCGAGTATAGTTAAAGATTGAAGTTAATCAAAATGCAGAATCAATTTATTCAAATTTATTTGTTGTTGTTTAACCCTTTCCCTCATATTGACTTCTTTTGACGCCCTCAATAGGTATCACATAAAGCCTGATCTGCAGAAAACCACAGTTAAACCTTACCAAATTTAATTACAAAATCCTCATTTCCAGACCACTGAGGAGCAGCGAACAGCATAAAACCAGATCAGCCTGCGAGTTACTCACAGGCTGATCTGGTTTTATGCTGTTTGCATAGGTCTTTTCATGGTTTCCACTATGAGGGAAAGGGTTAAGAAATTATGTCTTACAACTTATATTAATCCCTATCGACAGTTTCTGGTAAGAACCAGCTGCAGTACTTGTCATGGAATTCACAACTCTGCAGTTGATGGATGCTAATGCTCACCACTAGACCGTGGTGCCTCTTAAGACATTAGTATGAATACATTTTAAACTGGTGTTGTATGTTGTCAAATATTGTGGCTCTTAACATCTGAAATGATAATAATCTAAACAAAAGATCAGTTAAAAAATACACTGGTCAGTGTCAATAATTTGCCAGCTTAAGACTCTTTAATGGTATTAATGGTACATGTAGTTTACAGAAAGCATTTAACATTTAAACACTTAACAGTAGATGAATGCCCATGGTTGAATCCCAAGTTAGCCAGAAAACTGAAAGACAATTTGACAGGTTGCACTCTCGTCATAGATGGACAGTTAATTTTAAACAATGTACAGCATAAAATCTGATCCGGTTTGGGTTACTTGAAAGCTAATCCGATTTTCATGATGGTTGCTTATGTCATTTAGGTGTAGTCTTCATGAATGAATGAAATGGGTTATTAATGACGTTGTGTAGGAGGACTTGCGTAACACATTGTCCATGTCATGTCACGATTGTGGGGCTAAGTAGAAAAGAAAATATGTGAACAAATAAAAACATGCTTTAAGAAGGACTGCATGCTTTAAGGGTTTTATTAACTATTCTCTACTAAGTCATGCCGTTATGATGTCAGTATCGCTGTATGCCAGTGAAAGAACTGACTCATTTGTCGTAAATATCCTGTCCAGGTTTACCTAGGTGCACCTGATATGAACTTCTGCATTCTAGACTGTGGTATTTTTGTGAGGTATTATTATCTTAAAGATTTCCTAATGTGGTTAAACCATTGATGCACCTTTGAAGCAGGTGTTATTGTTTTTTAATTACGCATATTTTGAGGAATGGAACATAACTAATTTGAATGGAAACTCTTTCATTGTTTTCTGCTAAGACTTTGTAGTCTCCTACAGGTAGGTAGAATGTTCATGTTTTGGTATGAGTTTGTTTTAGAAAGAGTCAGGATGGAATAGGTCTTAGACACAGGGGGAGAATTGAAGAGATAGAGAGGAGGAAATAATGGAAGAAGTCTCATATAGAGAGAGAAAGAGGGGTGGGGGAGAAAGAAGAGGAGGAAGGGGAGAAAAAAACAACAACAGAGAGGTGGGGAAAAGGGAAATAGAGAAAGAAGATGGGAGGAGAGTTAAAGAAGGGAATAATAAAAATTAAATAAAGAAGAGAAAATTAATAGAAATAGAATAAGGGTGAATAAGAAACAGAGAAAAATGGGGAAGTCATCAAGTGGGACAAAATAAAGAATTCTTTGTCAACATCAGTGTTCGCCTTTTAAAATGTTTTGATGGTTGGGTTTGAATGATTTATAAAAACGCAAGATTATGGAGAACTTAATTAAAATTTGGTGTAGATGTTCACACTTTATTCGGTGGGATTGTTTGAACCCTTACAAAGCTGTAGGCTTTTTTGACTGCCATTGCGGCCAGTGCAGACCAAGATCAACCTGCACATCCTTGCAGTGAGATAATGATCTACACAGTATTCATTTTTCAGTCAATAAACTTTCAACATCCCCATAAACGACGAATGGTACTGCCCAAAATGAAAAAAGGAAAAATCCAAGTAAGAAATTTAGCATAGTAAGGGTTAAGTAACTGAATTACTGAAATGTGTGTACCCTAGTATTCATACCCATTCAATAATGTGTGAATACCATTGAAAATGTACTTTTGATAGAGATTATCTAGAATAAATGAAAACATTTATTTTTACCTGCAGAAACATACATTGACCTGAATTAAGATCTGAACTGAATTAACCCTTAACCCTTTCCCTCATAGAGGACACCATGAAAAGACCTATGCGAACAGCATAAAACCAGATCAGCCTGCGAGTAACTCGCAGGCTGATCAGGTTTTATGCTGTTCGCTGCTCCTCAGTGGTCTGGAAATGAGTATTTTGTAATTAAATTTGATAAGGTTTAACTGTGGTTTTCTGCAGATCAGGCTTTATGTGATACCTATTGAGGGCGTCAAAATGAGTCTATATGAGGGAAAGGGTTAATACCAGATTGTGAGCTTTTAAAAAAAACAAAAAAAACTGACATATGTGACAGGTACGGTGGCACTGAGGTGACATGTGCAATAGTTTTTTTTTTGGTATTGTTTTCCCGAGTTAATTTTTTTTTTTAACTCGGGAAAACAAAATTTGTTTTCCCGGTTTTTTTTTTTTAACTCGGGAAAACAAAAAATATTGTTTTCCCGGTTAATTTTTTTTTTAACTCAGGAAAACAAAAAATATTGTTTTCCCGAGTTAATTTTTTTTTTTAACTCAGGAAAACAAAAAATATTGTTTTCCCGTGTTATTTTTTTTTTTTAACTCGGGAAAACAAAAAATTAAGTCGTGCGCACGACTTAATTAGCCAATCAAATCCGCTTATTATGTTGTGGCCACGACTTAATAAGTTGTGGGAACGACATAATTGGCCAATCAGAGCCCTCAGTCAGAGTTAATGTCTGAGTTAAAATATATATATAAATATATATTATATATTATTATATATATATATATATTAAAAATATATTTTGAATAATTGTAGTACTATACCTCCAACAAGCTGGCCGTTGCGTTTACTGGTCCAGTCCGGCTGTAAGAATTTAAAGCGCCCACCATTTCCATGCATTATGTACTCAGCAAAAAAGAAACTTTACATTTATTGACTATATTCCTTAAAACACTTAGGATACAAGTAATAATCACCTGCAAATATGTTTGAATTCGCTTATAGTCACCAACCAAAAATCATTGTTTACAATGGCGTATAACTGTTTACGTGAAAACATTTTACAGTCAGCTTAAACATTCCGAGGGATCGTGTTTTAGCATTATTCTTGCACTTAACATCAAACCCAGAGTCTAGGTCAAGAAAAACAACTTCTGGGACAGGTACTGAGAGCTGTTTGTAAATTAGATTATATAATGTATATATAATGTAATATTATGTAATCATAAATTACACCATCCATTTGAATTGAAATAAGAAGGATATTCCTTCACCGCGAGACTATGAGAACGAATTGTGTAGGCAGCAGCATTGGTCATCGTTATCAATAAGTTTAGGCTATGAAGTGATCCAGAAAGTTTCGACAACGATAATCAAATGGAAAGGCATGTAAAGATGCTTTTTTCTGAGTATATATTGCATGTCCGATCTGGTTTTAGCTTTTCATTTGGCGAGATAGTCTGTTTATCAAAGTTTGAATTTCTCTGTTAATCCTTTTCGTTCTTAAAATATGTATGAAATATATGTCTTGAAATTTCAAGATAATTCTGGGAAACTATCACACAGAGTTAATGGAATTCGGTCAGTTGGTAATTCTTAGGATACAAAAGGCAAAAATCCAAGTCTCAGTCCGATACCCTTTCTAGTTAGTGTAGTTTACTTGAATTATCTGATTTTTTCAAGATTTTATCTCGAATTTCAAGGATTTTGTATCTTGAATTATCGAAAACTGATTTGAAGATATTATCTTGAATTTTCAAGATCCTGTTTAGAATTCCTAAACCTTATGTTGACTTTTAAAGATCTTATGCTGATTTTTTTATGCTTCCCGAAGGGGGAGCATAAAGTTGCCGCTTTGTCCTTCCCGTCCGTCTGTTCGTCATAATTTTGTCCAGAGCATTACACAAAAAATGTAAAATGTATCAACATGAAACTTCATAGGTAGATAGATCTCAGTGTGGAGAAGTGCGGTGTACAATAACCATAACTCTAGGATGACTAATTTAAGAGTTATCGCCATTTGAATACTTGTACATGTTAGACCAAAGGGTGGTCTCTTAAGATTTTCCTCAGTTGAGGTGTTCTCTTCAGCAAGTTTAATAGTACATTAAAACATTTTTTTAAACAACATGCATCTTTAAAGGTTTCTAGACCCCTTTACAACACTGCTTCTGCAAACTTACAGATGATTTTGCTGTTGCCTTTTAGGCACTTGATGAATTTCTATATCAAAATTATAGACTGTACAGACCCTGATCAGATGGCTGCTGTAGGAGCAAGCTCCCTCATATATGTATATTTTGTTTGCAAATGTCACCAGTGTACAAGTACTGTGTAAATAAGTAAACTGTGTGCGTATAAATAAATACTGGCTACAGATATGCAGTCTGTGAGTGTGAGTGTATCTGGGGAGATGGGTTGGGTGTTAAAAAGGAAGACAGACACACATATTAGAATTTGTATTGCCAAATGTTATTTTTAGCATAATGCTTACAACTGAAAGAAATATATCAACATTATGAGCTAAAAGTAAAAAATAAGAGTGGGCGTCAATATCTGACACTGTTGTGTTTGTTGTAAAGTTGTTATTCCAGAAATTTAGCACAAATGAATGAGTGTTCAATGATTATCACAAACAATGTTGGTAATAAATAGCCAAGTGAGAATCCAATTAGTGACAAAAACAAAGATTATGTCAATAAAACAACACCCCCCCCCCAAAAAAAAAAGAGAAAAAAAAAGAAAATAAACATTTTTAAACGTTGCATCTCTTTTAAAGCTATTGTTTTGAATTTGATAAATTATGATTGTATAACTTAGGACAGAACTTTGCAGCCCTCGTGACTCTGGCGGAGGGCTCTGATTGGCCAATTATGTCGTTCCCACAACTTATTAAGTCGTGGCCACAACATAATAAGCGGATTTGATTGGCTAATTAAGTCGTGCGCACGACTTAATTTTTTGTTTTCCCGAGTTAAAAAAAAAAAAAATAACACGGGAAAACAATATTTTTTGTTTTCCTGAGTTAAAAAAAAAATTTAACTCGGGAAAACAATATTTTTTGTTTTCCTGAGTTAAAAAAAAAATTTAACTCGGGAAAACAATATTTTTTGTTTTCCCGAGTTAAAAAAAAAAAATAACACGGGAAAACAATATTTTTTTTGTTTTCCCGAGTTAAAAAAAATATTTAACACGGGAAAACAAAAATAACTTTGTTTTCCCGAGTTAAAAAAAAAAATTAACTCGGGGAAAACAATACCAAAAAAAAAACTATTGCACATGTCACCTCAGTGCCACCGTAGACAGGTACTTGTATAGAACCAGTTTTAATGATCCTGATGACTGAGTGGTTTGAGTCTTCACCCCAGAATCTGGAGGATGTGGGTTCTATCCCCATCTGTGACATGCCTAAGTCATAAAAGGGTAATTGGCCCAATTTCAGGATAATTTGACTGGGTGTGGACTATTAGTATAATGCCACATGTCTAAGGCATGATACTGAAGTGTGTGCTGCACTATATCTTTCTCATGATTGTATGTAGATACAGTCTCCAAATGACTGAAATACTGTTGGTGGGATGTTATTTTAACTTAATAAACAAAGAATCAGTTACTAATAGGCTGTCTAGGTTTCATATTGCTTGAGCGAATCTGGATCTGATACTTACAAAATGAGAAAGTTCATACGTTTTAACCCTTTCCCTCATAGAGGAAACCATGAAAAGACCTATGCGAACAGCATAAAACCAGATCAGCCTGCGAGTTACTCAGTTTTTATGCTGTTCGCTGCTCCTTAGTGGTCTGGAAATGAGGATTTTGTAATTAAATTTGGTAAGGTTTAACTGTGGTTTTCTGCAGATCAGGCTTTATGTGGTGAGTCTATATGAGGGAAAGGGTTAAAATTTATCTAAGTGAGATAAGTTAGTAAGTTCAGTATGGAGCAGTGCTCAGTCTTAAGATTAAGAGAAATCTTAATTAGCTATAATCTTAAGTAGATATAAGATTAGATTATACCATTTAAAGTTCAGTTAATTGATATTCTACATGTCTTGAATTTTTATGAATATTCATGAGGTAATATTCTAACTTTTTACCTCATAACCTCATTTTGAAGCATTGGCATCCTCTGTACTGTAACTTAAATTTTACTCAGTCTGCAACAGAAAAGAATAATCCATTGTTTATATCCCATTTTCAGTTCAGCAAATTATCAGAATATTCATCAGGTCAAAATACGGAAAATTAATATTCATGAGGTAAAGGGTTTTTCCTTCGGTGTAAGATGGTGTAAGTGATCGCTTACAAGTGCAATGTCTTCATGTCAGTCTCAAGTGAGGGGGTTGAAGTGTAAAAGTGTGTCTATATATGGCCCACAATCTGGTCTCCTTTTGGAATGCAATTTGTTTTACTAATCTGTTGCAATTTACATGGTGATGGTCACATTTAAGGAAACCTTTTAAAGGAAGATCTCATTTTATGTGTTTTAGCAAAGGGGGCTAATATAATGTGTGAAATCATAGTGATATTTTCATGTAAGTTAGATTTGGAAAATAAATTTTAATTTTTTTTCCTTAAAAATTTTTTTTTTTTTTAAGGCATTAAATTAGAATTTAACTTGACCCATTTACCATATACAAATTTGATTGTTTATGAATTTGGCAATAATGGATTGTTGCAGCTGTGCAAACAGAGCGGACCCTGATCAGACAGCTGAAACACAGTCTGCAAGGCAGAATAAAATGCAATTTTAAAGTTCAGTAAATTGCTATTCATCAATTTATATTATATGTGTATTATGGATATTTATGAGGTAAAAGGTAAATATATGTGAAATATGCACATGTGAGGAAATTTTCCACCTAGAATTTAATGAAATGGACCACAGAAAGAAGGTCACAGTTGACCCCCAATAGAGAAGCACCGTAATACCCCTACTCTCATAAACAGCTGTTTCTTATAAAGTTACCCCTCCTACTTGCGTGGTTCTTAATATGATAAAGAAATTTCCATAGTCTTAATGAACCTTTTCAAGTCTGTTCAACACAGTTAACCCTTTCCCTCATAGAGGAAACCATGAAAAGACCTATGCAAACAGCATAAAACCAGATCAGCCTGTGAGTAGCTCGCAGGCTGATCAGGTTTTATGCTGTTCGCTGCTCCTCAGTGGTCTGGAAATGAGGATTTTGTAATTAAATTTGGTAAGGTTTAACTGTGGTTTTCTGCAGATCAGGCTTTATGTGGTACCTACTGATTGCATCAAAATGAGCCTATATGAGGGAAAGGGTTAAAGAGTAATTACACTGTTACATGCCTGATTGGAAGGAGAGAACTGGTCTCTTAGAGTTAACCTATTGTCAAAAATACTGTACAAAACATTATCTTTACAGGAATCTGACCTTGACATTCATCCTTACCTTTTCAAAGGTCATGCACTTAATGAGGATTTTGCAAAATATATGAAAAGCCAGACATGTGATGACAGATTATTTTAGTTCTTTCATGAACAAGTCTATCAAGTTTGCAAATTAAACTTATAATTGCACAGTTTCATATGTAATAATAGAAACTTTTGGAAAAAAAAAAAATCACTTTACCTTAGTTTGACAAGTCATGAGCTATTTTCTCTTCTTTTATGTCTCAAAATGCTACAATTTGAACTTAATTTGGCAGAGATTCAGGCAAAACAAAACATCAGGGTGAGTAATTGTTTTCAATTTAATGTTCTAAGCAGTCAGTGCATCTCAGTATTCTATATTTTGTCTCCACGAAATATGTAAATACACATAAAAAGCTGTTTGATAATTTTATTTGTTAGAACATCTTTGTTCCATTATTATTAAATCAGTAAATTTCATGGATGTTTTACTAAATGACCCCAGGCTCTCAGTACAAAATATTTATGTAATATTTGTATAACGCCATGAATGTAAAGATGAGCTTTATCACATCAGGTTATTTATGTCTTCTCATTAACCTCTTACCAATTTATGATAAGAAATGACTGCTGATATTTGACTAGTAAAAAAACTTGAAGACTGATCAGGCTTTTCACTGTTTGCTATTCATCAGTACTTTGGTTACTTTTGAGTTAACCATTGGTGCTTTAGTTATTCACTCATTTGAATTATCTCTGAAACATGTGTATTTGTTAATTATTTTCAATATGCTAACCAGTGGCATCAGCTTATGGGGAAAGATCCTGGGTGCCTCTGCACAGAGACAAAATTCCTTGTCCAGGTCATAATTTTGTCATATTTTAAATCCCTATCTCACTAATATTCATGTATAAATTTTTGACTTAATGAATATTAGTTAACATGACGCCCAAACGGGTATATCCCCTCCCTGGTTTTCGGAGGTTGTTGAACAAAGATAACTATTGAAAGCAAGGTTCATTTGCATTTGTTTGTCGGAGGTTTATACAGCTTTTCACTAGTTAAACCAATATGCATATTCATTTCAAGGCAATTTGGCATCATGTTAATTGACTTGATTACTTAATTGAATGGCTGAATTATGAAACGATGGGTTTTTCTTTGCAACAGATGATTTTGTAGAAACTGAGCTACAATATTGTATGAGCAAACAGCGGAGACCCTGATCAGACAGCTCCTATAACAGCTCTCTGATATTGGCCTGCTCTGTTTGCCATTGCGTCAAAATGAGTCTATATGAAGTAAAGGGTTAAAAAAATAATGTTCATCATGATGAAATGGTGTGTATGTCAGAATTCACAGAGCAAATGTCAAGGTCACACTTACAAATAGGTATAATACTGTGACATCATTAATTTTCATGGAACACTAATTGTCATCAATTTCGAGGAAGCATTCTATCCGCAAATATTAATCCCCACAAAATTTGTCTCTTATATAGACCTCGCGTTTTCTAGAACATGGATCCACGAAAAAATGTACCCATGAAATCAGTGAAATTTAATGTCAATGAAAATCAATGATTTTACAGTAAAACTTTTCTGGGCTTCAACTTCCGTTTACATTGAGGAATTTTCAAATAGCTTTGTTCACTTGATCAACTCAGGTTCATAGCTAAAAGTCAAGGTCTTGCAGCTTAGTGGTTTAACTTCAAAATTGTGCATATTTCATTCATAAGAAAACTGAACATCTGTTATATGTAAAATAAGCCAATAACACTGTTTCTCCTGAACTAAATGTATTGTGAACTGGTACAGTAGAAGACAGCAGGTGAACTTGATTTAACCCTTTCCCTCATAGAGTACGCCATGAAAAGACCTATGCGAACAGCATAAAACCAGATCAGCCTGCGAGTAACTCGCAGGCTGATCAGGTTTTATGCTTTTCGCTGCTCCTCAGTGGTCTGGAAATGAGGATTTTATAATTAAATTTGGTAAGGTTTAACTGTGGTTTTCTGCAGATCAGGCTTTATGTGGTACCTATTGAGTGCGTCAAAATGAGTCTATATGAGGGAAAGGGTTAAGTTGCTCTGGTTTGTAAGGACCTAATAGTCGTGATGTTTGATTGATTGTTCAGAATCCTAATATCATGAATTGGAATTACAGCCAAACCACAGTCACTGTTGTAACCCTGGTTATAAGTATAACTTCCAGGCTGATTTCTACCTGATGGTAATAAAGGGAGATTGAAATTAGATTTAGGGAACAATAATATTGCCTAATATAAAAAATTTTATGTGCCTTAGGGGGGTTATGTCAATTACTTTTTGTGGCCAAGTGGTTAGAATATTCAGGGTGTAAGTTATAGGTTGTGGGTTTGACCTCAGTGACTCCACACCACATCAGTTTGGTTAAAAATAATACTGGCATATCTCTACACAGACTTACAGGTTGGCCCAGTGTCAGGATAATGTGACTAGGTGTAGTATCATTATGCCCCCCGCAAATAAAGTTTAAAAGGGGGTATATAGGACTTAGTCTGTTGGTTTGTCAGTCTGTTGATTTGTTTCTCATAAACTTGTGACATAAACCACTTCTACATTTCTTAACCGATTCAGTTCAAATTTTGTGTGTGCATTGATAATCAGGTGGAGAGGTACGTGACATAAATTTCACTTGAGTTATCTCAAGGATTACCAAGTTATTGCCCCAGATTTGAATCTAAATATCTTGCGACATGAACTACTTCCTACATTTCTTAACCAATATTTGAATATTATACATGATATTGACTTGAAACTTAAAATGTAAACAGATGGCGACTAGGAGAAGTGCAGTGTCCAAGAACTGCAACTCTACACTTTTAAACTCTTTGCCAAACAACCATAATTGACTCTCTATCCACTTTAAATAAATACTTTTCTTACTTACTACTTACTTACTTACTATCATAACCAATATACTATGTATACTATGCTCCATCTGGAGTCTGGCTTCTCCTGTATCAAAGCATTTTGCTGGGGTATTTATCACCTTCAATGATAGCTTTACTTTCATTTGTCTTTATTATAATATTATCACAATGAGGTAGAACTATATCTGTCTGATGAAGACTCTCAGTAGGATGTTAACCCTTTCCCTCATAGAGACTCATTTTAACCCTTTCCCTCATATAGACTCATTTTAACCCTTTCCCTCATATAGACTCATTTTAACCCTTTCCCTCATAGAGACTCATTTTAACCCTTTCCCTCATATAGACTCATTTTAACCCTTTCCCTCATAGAGACTCATTTTAACCCTTTCCCTCATATAGACTCATTTTAACCCTTTCCCTCATATAGACTCATTTTAACCCTTTCCCTCATATAGACTCATTTTAACCCTTTCCCTCATAGAGACTCATTTTAACCCTTTCCTCATATAGACTCATTTTAACCCTTTCCCTCATATAGACTCATTTTAACCCTTTCCCTCATATAGACTCATTTTAACCCTTTCCCTCATAAAAACTTAAACCTTACCAAATTTAATTACTTTTGAGCACTCAGTAGGTACCACATAAAACCTGATCTGCAGAAAACCACAGTTAAACCTTACCAAATTTAATTACAAAGTCCTCATTTCCAGACCACTGAGGAGCAGCGAACAGCATAAAACCTGATCAGCCTGCGAGTTACTCGCAGGCTGATCTGGTTTTATGCTGTTCACATAGGTCTTTTCAGGGTTTCCTCTATGAGGGAAAGGGTTAAACTCAAGCAAACATTCAAACAGGGAATGTTTGTCCAACTGCAATTACATGCAACCTCTTCTAATCATGGTCTTTCAAATAGTTTTAATTTATGGTACATAGTTTTCCACCTGATTTATGCAAGTTATCTGTAATTGCATTCAATGCATACTTTTTGTCTTACTCATTATTGACAATTGAACAGATTTGTCTCACATGTTATCATTTACATGTGATCATAGAAATCTGTGCATATTCTTTTTTTCTTTTTAATTTAAATCGGCTCTTCATCCTTAAATTAAAATAACACAAGGAATTTTGAAAGTTTAATTTTCTTTGGAAATTATTATTTGACATTGCTATTGGAAGTTTCTAAGCAGAAACACACATGCATAATGAATTTGAATTTCTTTTACCTCACAAGGTTTGCATTGCAGTGGGATCAGTTTTAATTGCATTGTCCTTAAGATCATAAGGTTATGGGGTTGACATACCATTAAAAAGTTATTAAAAATGTCTGGTAAAATCCCCTATTTTAGTGATAAGGGCAGAAAGTACTGGTATAGAATCCAAGTTTATTGCTAAGAGCAGAAGTCTGCTATTGCACCCAAGTTTAGTGCTAAGGGTAGAATGTACTGGAACTGGTATAGCACCCAACTTTAGTGCTAAGGGCAGAAGGGTCTAGGACACCCCTAATAAGTGTAAAGGAGGGGTAAAGCACCAAGTTAAGTACCAAGAGCAAATTAAAGGTACTGGTATAAAACTCAAGTTTAGTGCTAAAGACAGAAAATACAGTATAACATCCAAGATCAGTTCTAAGGACAGAAGGGTCTGGTTAATGCTGAGATCAGAAGGTCCTGGTATAGCACATTAGTTTAAGGGCAGAAAGTACTGGTATTATAATAAGAACCCAAGTTCAGTTCTGAGGGCAGCAGGTACTGGTATAGCATCTTAGCTAAGTGCTAAGGGCAGAAAGTACTGGTATAGCACCCTAGTTAAGTGCTAAGGGCAGTTCCAGGACTGATTTGTGTTAGGGTGTGGTATCATGCCACTTGTGTACTTAATGATATCTCAGTAAGGCTGCCCTATGATACTTATGTACCTTGCGAATGGATAAACAAATACCACCAGCAGTGCACTCTGTAGTTATATATAATTCAGTCTCTTGTGTATTTTTGATTATTCATGCCCAATAGCAACTGTCGAGCAGAACTAGATACTGTCCCAAAGAAGGATGATGGTATAAATAAGAAGTAGTATTATTGCCTGCAGAAAGTTATCTGTGACTTGTGTTGCTTATGAAATTCTTTATCATTTGCATTGAGATGATGTCATTCTCAGCTTCTACACTGTGGAACTTTTTTTCCCAGGATATCTTTGAAATTTATCAAGCAGAAATATGTATCTAATGATCCCCATACTGCCTCCAGCCAAGGAAGCCTGGTGATCTGTCTTGCAGTTGACATTATCTTTATGAATCAGTGATACTCTGTGAGGAGACGAGAGCTTTTGTTGTCTGTCAGTCTGCATAAGATAACTACTTAAAACCATGCACAATTTTCAGCATTCCATAGTCTGGAATAGTAGAAGCTGGCAGTCATGGACAATATAACGATAATAATTTTAATAATTGAAAAATGGATTATGTGCTGTATCCTACCTGTGTGATTTTAATGTTTGTTTTGGACAGATGGGTGATTGTAAAATATGTATGTACTATTCCTTTTCTAATTTACAAAAAAATAAAAAAAAAAAATTGTTTGTCATGGAAACCTTTCAGTATATTGAGGGCTGTCCATGAAATTGTTCTAAGTTGATATAGAAATAGGAGATTGAACAGTTTATAATATGATTAGAGAATAGAGATTTATCCAATTTTTTCATTTGCAATATGTTACACAATTTACCTCATGATTATAGAAGTGTTATTGATGCCTTGACAAACAGAGCATGCCTAGATCAGAAAGCTCATGAAAAGTGTTGTCTGATCAAGGTCTTCTCTGTTTACTCATAAAATATTGTAGACCTTGCATTGGCAAACAGGAGCTGTCTGATCAGGGTCTCCGCTGTTTGCTCGTACAATATTGTAACTCACTTTCCATACAGTCATCAGTGGCATGGAAAATTTCATGATTCTAAACCTTTTTTAAAAATTAAGTTGTAAATGGATATCATGTGGTAAAATAGTTGAAGGAAACTGCTGAGCAGCCATAAGCATGGTTTATACGTTGAAAAAAAAAAAAAAATGCTTTTCTTAATATGCAATGAGTCTCCCCAAAAATCAACTCATCTATTTCTTGATAGTGCCTTGCTCCTCTCAGAAAATTTGATGACACCGTGACAAGTAATTCTTCAGAAATTCTGCTAATGAGTGACAGCCAGACCAACTAGGATGAAAATATTGCTTCATTTCAGGAAGGTAATAAGTCGACTCGTGAAGTGCACTGGTCTGACCCTCCGAAATGAAAATCGTTCTTGATGTTTACTTCTGTGATAAGATTGGACAGTAACTGTAGGAAAATATGCAATATTTTATATGTATTGCTTTCCCAATGAATATGATCACAGTAATTGGACTTTCTTGGGAAGGATTTGTAAAGTAAATATTGGTATTATTTTTCCTCATAAGAATTTATCTTGTGCTGGAAAATCTTGATAGCAGATTGTCCAGTTCTCTCAGTGCTGATTCATTAAGGAAATGGTGAAAACAAATTAATACTTTGTGGCAAATTGTGCCTTGTACTTAATATTTGATTGTTATGCCCCTCTTCAAATGACATCTTGTATTGCACATGTTGGCACAACAGGTCCTCACTTTGAATGTGAAAATTGTTTCTGATAGATAGCTTGAGGACACTTGAGTCTGTATTCTTCATACATGATAGGATATATGGCCATGACTAAAAGATGACCCCTAAAAATATGTTTTAAGATCACTAAAACAAAGGTCAGGGTCAAAGTGATCTTGAATATGAAAATTGTTACTGATCAACAACTTGAGTAAAAATGACATTGGACTCTGGATGACTTTGGGTGTAAAAAATACTGACATTGGACTCTGGGTTTAAAAAAAAAAGATATTTGACTTTGGGTGTAAAAAAACTCTGCCATGGTGTAAAATTGACACTAGACTCTGGGTTTAAAAATGACACTTAACTTTAGTTGTGAAGTCTGGGCATAAAAATGACTTTGGACCTTTGTTGTGATGTTGACACTTGTTGAAACTGGACTATTTAGGTGTAAAATGACATTGGACCAGGGGTATAAAAATGGGTCTCAGAGGAATTAAAGACTCACAGGTATTTAATTAAGCAGCATGCTAAAACACTCAGATCATAATATAACTGTGAGTTCAGTATCAACACAAGTCGGCCATCAAGTGACATTTCATGCTGTTCTGCTCATCAGTACCTCATAGACAAGACAGTTAATATGACATTTCAGATCAGACTGATATATCTTCAATATTAATCTTAGCTAGGAATAACTTGTTTGTATACATGTAACTAATGGATACAGTTCTTGTGTGGTTTATATGCAAGTTACTAATGAATACAATTTATGTGTGTTTCAGGTCAAGCAACAATGGAAGAACTGCAGATTCGGCCACACTTGTTGTTTGTCCACTCCTACAAGTCACCACACTTCTGCGACTTCTGTGGGGAGATGCTGTTCGGACTGGTGAAGCAGGGAATCAAATGTGACGGTAATTGTCTTTCAAGCAGTACATGTCATTAGTCGAGGCACAGGGGCTTCTGTGACTGGAAGTCAAGAGTCACGCAAGGGCTTGTGATAGGCCTGAATATAGCTGGTGGAGGGATGGTTGTCACAAAGATATGATGTCAGGGCTGTAAAAATCCACTTTTCCATGAACACTCGTCTGACCGGACGAGTAACTTTTAGCGGCCAAGAAAGAAATGTTTCAGAAAAAATATGAATTCCATATTGTTACGATAGTTAATCGAGATCATAAAACTCTTTACTTGATCAGGGGAGCTAATGTTGACAAAATATCACCATAGCTACGATCATTTTTTAGAAAGATCCGTAAGGTGCTAGACTGGTTCACAATATTCTACGGTTTTTTTCAATACGTTTTTTGTTAGTTTGCGGCACAGTCCGGGACTGCAAATATGTTTTGTTTCCGGCAGTCAAAATGTCGAAACAATTGTCATTGAATACGCTTCTCGGCGGAGGAGACGATGAAAATACAAAAAAGCAAGAGTTAAGACGTAGGAAGCAACAAAGCGCCTACGATAAAATGAAACGCACAAGAAAAGCCCTGGATCATTGGTTTTCTGGCTTTCTGTGGTTGATGAAAAAAGAAGAAAAAATGTTTTGCGGTGTTTCCGCAAAATATCAAAAAGTTTATACAACTTAACGGGAAGCAAATAGGATTTGCCAACTTTGTTTAAGGACGAGTAAAACTTTTCACCTACTCGTCCTACAGGACGACTGAAATAAAAGAAAATTATATACCCCTGGATGTGGACCATCTGATGTGTGATTTTTGAGGGGGAGAGTATGATAAGACCAGGAAGATGGTGCTGACTGATCAGGGTTTTTATTTTTAGCTCACCTGAGCACAACATGCTCAAGGTGAGCTATTGTGATCACCCTGTGTACGTCGTGTCGTGTGGGGTCAACCATTTGCTGTAAATGACATCTCCTCTGAAACTGCTGTACAGAATTTGATTAAACTTGAAAGGGATGATCCTTGGGTGAACCTTTACAAAAGTGGCTAAAATAAACTTGATCCATGAAGAACTCTGGTTACCATCGCAACAGAAAGGGAAAACTATGAAAGCTTTGAAAATATATCTCCTTCAAAAATACTGGTCAGAAATGTTTTAGTACAGATGTTCCCTTGGTAACCCTATACCAAGATAGCTAAAATTATTCTGATCCATAAAAAACATGGCTGCTAGGGGCGGGGCTAATTTGCCTTAAATGTATATAGTGAAAACTTTAAATGACATCTTTTCTGAAACCGCAGGACAGAATTTGCTTAAATTTGGGTGAACCTTCACAAAAGTGCTAAAAAAACTTAATCCATGTAGAACTCTGGTTGCCATGGCAACAGAAAAAATGTCCTTTTTTACCTTCATTACATTTTAGCATCCACATTTATATAGCATTCTTGATCAGATGTGGTCATAATGATAATAAACGAATGATTATCATGCCTTGTATGGAAGTTATGGTCCATAATACTTAAGGTTGCCTCTTGTTTACAATTCAACCTGTGTTAGTTACTACATGCCCCAAATTCTTGAAAATAAAAACTGTACATATATTTGTGTGTGGTTTTCACACTCAAACTCCACTTCTGGCCTTTAAGATTCAATGTAGATTTGAGTTGAGCCTGAGATTGTATTTACGTATTTTCAAGAAATGATATAGGGACCAGCAGCTGTATTAAGCAGCCAGTCTTAAAGCAGTCATTGGACCATGAATCTCTCATTTAAATTACAGAAGCTGAATAAAGAATTAAATTAGGAGAAAAAATATTGCTTGTGACTTCTGTTCTGAACAAACAGAGGAGAACCTGATCAGACAGCACCTGTATGATCTTGGTCTGCTCTATTTGCCACTGCGTTGAAAGGAAAGAATATGTTGTATTTTAAACAAAATAAAAGTACATTTGGTGTCTACAATACAATCAATAGGTCCAAATATAATTTTTATACCCCTGCTCCACTGAAGTATTGGCTATATAGAGAATGTTTTTTGTTTTTTTTAAAGTGAATATGAAATATTTCTCACTAAGAAGTGAGAACTTTTAGATGTTTTAAAGAGCGCAAAGTGTGAGTGAAAATATAAAAGAAAATTCTCAGTTTGAAGTGAGATATATTCCATATTCACTCAAAACAAATAAATTTTCTATGAACTATAGTTTTTAGCTCACCTGAGCCAGAGGCTCAAGGTGAGCTATTGTGACCGGTCTTCGTCCGTCGTCCGTCCGTCCGTCGTCCGTCCGTCCGTCGTCCGTCCGTCGTCCGTCAACATTTTGCTTCAAACGACATCTCCTCCTTAACCGCTTGGTCAATTTTGATAAAACTTTACAGGGATGTTCCTTGGGTGGTCCCCTTTCAAAGTTGTTCAAAGAATTGAATTCCATTTGGAATTCTGGTTGCCATGGCAACGGAAAGAAAAAACTTAAAATGTCTTCTTCTCCAAAACAACCAACTGAATTTCAAAATGTTTTGGCACAGATGTTCCTTTGGTAAGTGTCTACCAAGATTGTTCAAATTATTTGGATCCGTAAAAAAACATGGCCGCCAGGGGCGTGGCTAGTTTTCCTTAATGCCTATACTCAAATCTTAAAAAATCTTCTCCTCCAAAACTGCTGGCTGAATTTCAAAATGTTTTGGCACAGATACTCCTTGAGTAAGTGTCTACCAAGATTGTTCAAATTATTTGGATCCATAAAAAAACGTGGCCGCCAGGGGCGGGGCTAGTTTTCCTTATATGTCTATAGTGAAAATTGAAAAAA
The DNA here is from genome assembly GCA_021229015.1 of Solen grandis. NCBI lineage: Eukaryota > Metazoa > Mollusca > Bivalvia > Adapedonta > Solenidae > Solen > Solen grandis. Next base: position 15,009,625 of record CM037790.1, on the reverse strand, counting down.
AACTTCTTCTCCAAAACCACTGGCGTTATTTTTGGTATATAGCATGATCTTATGAATCTCTACCAAGATTGTTCAAATTATGACCCTGGGGTCAAAATTGGCCCCGTCCCAGGTGTCACTTGATTTAACATTGGCTAATATAGGAAAAAAACTTGAAAAATCTTCTTCTCAGAAACCACAAGACTTGGGAGTTTAGATATTTGGTATGTAGCATGATCTTATGACTCTTTACCAAGATTGTTCAAATCATGACCATGGGGTCAAAATTGGCCCCACCCCAGGGGTCACTTGATTTAACATAGGCTAATATAGGAAAAAAACTTGAAAAATCTTCTTCTCAGAAACCACATGACCTGGAGTTCAGATATTTGGTATGTAGCATGATCTTATGACTCTCTACCAAGATTGTTCAAATCATGACCTTGGGGTCAAAATTGGCTCTGTCCCAGGGGTCACTTGATTTTACATAGCCTAATGATACCAGGTGAGCGATCCAGGGCCATCATGGCCCTCTTGTTTCATTAAACTAGTCAGACACTACCAAAAAAGCACCAAACCCTGTCAAATTATGTGATGTTATCATGATGTTACAGAAATCTTTATTAAGTTTAGTTTCTACTTTGCTATATATATCATTGTAAAGAACAGGAACCAGAAGTTAATATCTTTCAATTTCAAACAGTTAGATATGAATGAAATCTAACTGATATATTTCAGTATCTCACTGAAAATCATAAGATAATTAGGAATAATGCTCATCTGGTCATGTCCATTATTGTCATATCAATTCTGTCCTACATTCACATAAGGTGGGATGTACTAAATTTATCTTGCCGTTGTCTTCTTTTTAGCAATTAAGCAGTTGCTTGTCATTCTCTTCGAGTAACTTGAAATATGGGATACATTTCTATGGAAACCTCCAATCCCAGACCAGATTCAAATAAAACTTGTTGGCTGCCAGATGAAGAGAAATAGAATAAAATGTTAAATGAAGTAAAGCTAAAAGCCATAGATAAGCAGTGGACATTTTTCTAGCTGTATGGAGTTCCATCTTGTGACTGCCTTTACAAGGAATACGACTGGGTCATCATGACTCTAATAATGGATTTGTCTCTAAAAATCCCAATTTCTCATGGAATTGAATTATATGGTGAATTATATCCCTTTGTTGAATGCAATTAGTTCATTGGAATTTTATTTGATGCATGGTTTATCTGAGAATCCGTGGATTTAAGAAAGAGAGGTTTTTTTATGGCTTAATTTTATCTGGGGCCTGATGTTTCTTCATTAACATACAGGTTTACTGTAAAGTTGAGGCCAGTTTTTACATTTCTCTATTTTCTGTTGCTGTTTGATTACTGCTGCTTTGTATTGACTTAATTTTCCCGTATTGTTTGGTATTCCTTGATTAGGTGTGGAATAATCAAATTTTACAAATTTGTTTCAAAATAAAGAAAATCAGACCTTGGAAGAAATTTTGTGTTTCATGAAATGTTCACAGACAAATGAAAACAAGGTAAAGATTGGATTTTTCCCAATTAAGTAAAGATTAAAATATTTAGAAGACTCTTTGATAGCAAAATTTTGAAAACTGAAAACCTTTAAGGTAGGTGATAATGCCAAGCTTCAAGAAGCATTACTACATGAAAAACTGATGAAATAAATGATGATGATGATGAGGATCTACTAAAGAAAATGAAAAACATGACAATAATTAAAACTAAAATATTAAAATGATGATGATAATAATGATGATGATGATGATGATATAGGTGGTGGTGATGATGATTATGGAAGCAACAACATTGATGACAACAAAAGATATTCATGCATTATCATTTATCTCTTGTTTAACTTTGTTATCATCTGCAATGATATACTTATGAATTTTTTCTTTGTATTCAGGATGTGGATTAAATTTTCACAAGCGCTGTGCCTTCAAAATCCCAAACAACTGTTCATACGACCGCCAGCGTAGGACCTCCACCAGCAGTGTAAGCAGTCTATCATTCTCGCTGAGGGACAAATCTGACAAACAGGAACCTCTGACACCAACCGAGGTACACTCAACCCTCCCAACCCACCTCGTGTACTTTGTGTAGTTTTGCCAAAAAGTGTTTTGAGGGAGGGGGTGAAATGTTACAGGGGAATTACCTTGTCTCGTCCTGTACTGTTTTGTTCCATGCTGTAGTGAAAAATGTACAACGCGCTCATGGTGAGCTTTTGTGATCGCCTTTTGTCCGTCGTCCGTGCGTGGTGCGTCCGTTGTCAACAATTTCTTTAAACAACATCTCCTTCTAAACTACTCACTGGATTTTGATAAAACTTCACAGGAATGTTCATTATGGGGCCCTTTACCAAAGTTGTTAAAATTATTTTGATTGGTCAAAAATCTAGGTCACAGGAGCTAAAAATAGATTTTAAAAATGAAAATTTTAAAAATCTTCTTCTCTGAAACCACAAGGCCTAGCCTTTTGATTTTTGGTATGTAGCATGATCTTATGACTCTCTACCAAGATTGTTCAAATTATGACCCTGGGGTTAAAATTGGCCCCGCTTTAGGGGTCACATGATTTAACATAGGCTAATAGAGGTAAAACTTGAAAAATTTTCTTCTCAGAAATTTTTAAATTATGACCCTGGGGTCAAAATTGGCCCCACCCCAGGGGTCACTTGATTTAACATAGGCTAATATTGGAAAAACTTGAAAAATCTACTTCTCAGAAACCACAAGACCTGGGGTTTAGATATTTGGTGTGCAGCATTGTCTAGTAGATCACAACCAAGTTTGTTCAAATCATGGCCCTGGGATCAAAATTGGCCCCACCCAGGGGTCACTTGATTTAACATAGGCTAATATAGGAAAAACTTGAAAAATCTTCTTCTCAGAAACCACAAGGCCTTGGGTTTAGATATTTGGTGTGCAGCATTGTCTAGTAGATCACAACCAAGTTTGTTCAAATCATGGCCCAGGGGTCAAATTTGGCCCCGCCAAGGGGTCCCTGATTTTACATAGGCTAATATAGAAAAAAACTTAAAAAATCTTCTTCTCAGAAACCACAAAGCTCGGAAATTAGATATTTGGTATGTAGCATGATCTTATGACTCTCTACCAAGATTGTTCAAATTATGACCCTGGGGTCAAAATTGGCCCCGCCCCAGGGGTCACTTGATTTAACATAGGCTAATATTGGAAAAACTTGAAAAATCTTCTTCTCAGAAACCACAAGGCCTGGGGTTTAGATATTTTGTGTGCAGCATTGTCTAGTAGATCACAACCAAGTTTGTTCAAATCATGGCCCTGGGATCAAATTTGGCCCCGCCTAGGGGTCACTTGATTTAACATAGGCTAATATAGGAAAAAACTTGAAAAATCTTCTTCTCAGAAACCACAAGGCCTGGAGTTTAGATATTTGGTATGAAGCATTTTCTACTGGGTCTCTACCAAGTTTGTTCAAATCATGACCCTGGGGTCAAAATTGCCCCGCCTAGGGGTCACTTGATTTAACATAGGCTAATATAGGAAAAAAACCTGAAAAATCTTCTTCTCAGAAACCACAAGGCCTGGAGTTTAGATATTTGGTATGAAGCATTTTCTACTGGGTCTCTACAAAGTTTGTTCAAATCATGACTCTGGGGTCAAAATTGGCCCCACCCCAGGGGTCACTTGGTTTAACATTGACTAATATAGGAGAAACCTGAAAAAATTCTTCTTCTCAGAAATCATAAAGCCTGGAGTTTAGATATTTGGTATGTAACATGGGCTTATAGACCTCTACCAAGTTTGTTTAAATCATGCATTGTCTAGTGGATCTATACTTAGTTTGTTCAAATCATGGCCCTGGGGTCAAATTTGGCCCCGCCATACTGGTCACCTGATTTTACATAGGCTAATATAGTAATAACTTGAAAATTCTTCTTTTTAGAAAACTAGAAAACACATGGCCTGGGGTTTAGATATTTGGTGAAAATTAGCCCCGCCCCAGGGATAACTTGATTTTACGTAGACTTATTTTGGAAAAAAAAATAGAAAAATCTTCTCAAAAACCACAAGGTCTGGAGTTTAGATATTTGGTATGTAACATGGGCTAATAGACCTCTACCAAGTTTGTTCAAATCATGACCCTGAGGTCAAAATTGGCTCTGCCCCAGGGGTCACTTGATTTTACATAGCCTAATGATAACAGGTGAGCGATCCAGGGCCATCATGGCCCTCTTGTTTTGTTCAGTCATCAGATTTTTTTTTTCATTGTAAAATACATTATATTTTTTAACAGTATCTTCACATTGACATGTGGGACTGACCTTTACTTTTCTTCGACCTTGACATGTTTTTGACGTTGACCCCTACAATGATTTTATCAAATAATATAGTGAATTGTGATTTATATTTACATGAAATGAGTCATAGAACATTTGTGGACACTTGTGTCATTTTTTTGTCACCTGCTGTAAACAGAAGTGACACATAGGGATCACTTTTCCGTCGTCCGTCTGTCAGCATAAACATCCATGTCCGTCCGTCTGTCCATCACATTTTTCCATCACACTTCAGCAGGTGACACACGTGTTCCAGAGAAAACTCTTGTGCAATTTTTTAACGTAGTTGAAAATATATGCCACAGATATTCTGGATATTTTTGGGAGTGTAGCTAAATCAAGTTAAACTACAGTTCCACTTACAGAAAAAAGTCTCAAATTATTGAATTCTTACAGAAATCCTCCCGGATGTGGCAGTTCCCACCTAGGCCTTATTGAATGTACTAAATTATTCATGCAGCTTAGAAGTTGTCATTTGTGTTTTATGGGCAAGCTGCATGAGTGGATATATATTATACATGTACATTGAACATGTGTTTTTGTTTTGTTTTTAGCTCACCTAAGCACAATGTGCTCAAGGTGAGCTGTTGTGACCAGTGAATGTCCGGCGTCCATCGTCAACATTTATCTTAAAAAGACATCTCCATCTAAACCACTGGGCCAATTTTAAAGTAAGTTAACAGGAATGTTCCTTAGGTGAAGCCCTTTCATAGTTGTTCAAAGAATTTGATTCCATGTGGAACTCTGGTTGCCATGGCAACAGAAAGAAAAAACATATGAACATTTTGAAAATCTTCTCCCCCAAAACTACTGGCAAGATTTCAAAGTTATTTGGCACAGATGTTCCTTGGGTCACTCTCTACCAAGATTGTTCAAATTATTTAGATCTGTTGAAAAACATGGCCGCCATGCAGGGGGCGGAGCCCGTTTTCCTTATATGTATATAGTAAAAACTTCAAATATCATCTCCTCCAAATGTACTGGCTGGATTTCAAAATTTTTTGGCACAGATGTTCCTCAGGTCACTTTCTACCAAGATTGTTCAAATTATTTTGATCCGTTAAAAAACATGATGCAAGGCAGTGCTCCAGATAATTTTTTATCCAATCAGTATGGTACTGATTAAAATCAAAACATATCAGTACCGACCAACTTCCATCAGTACCACTTGTACAATAGAGAGAACACAAGGTTAATCACAAAAACTTTTAATTTCATATTCTAAAGACAAACATGTTACACTTTTTTATAATGAAAATAGTATATATTTTTTTCATTTTATAAAAATCTGTATCTTTTTAAATATATTTTGCAAAAGTTTATGGACAATCCTTCATCTGCATGAAGAGGTCACATGACTGTCATATGTGTTCTATGTAATCAAGTGTTGAAAATAAGTCAATGTATTCTGAAAGAGCAGACTTATATACATTTCTTGTTAAATTTGTCCTCAGAGAGTAAGCTTTAGTTTGATAAAAAAAGTGCAAGCAAAGGATTTACTACGAATAAACTAAAAAGTGAATAAATTCATTTTTAGCACTTTTGTTCTGTCCCTTTTGTTCTGTTTTTACAAGGAGATCTCCAAAATTATATCTCGTCAAACTATGATACAATAATCGATCTCTATTTCTAAATTATAGTTTTAAATCATACTTCTTTCTTAAAAAAACAAGCAAGTAACAAGTTAAATTACAATTTGTTGACACTGAAAACATTTAAGTATAAGTACACATGTACAACATTTCTACCTGCACGTGGTTATCAATCACCTCGATGTCAGCGATTTTAGTTTATCACATTTTCGGGCACGTATTATGCCAACTTATTTGCGTGGTGTGTTTTTGGTGCTACAACTGATTTGATGATATCTTCCAGTAACGCTGCAACGAATTCATTTGCCTGTTTGTGCAGCACATCAGGCGGTGACTGCGATTTTGAATAGTGAAAATAATTAGTAATTTCTGATTGCTTCGCCATATTTGCGCATTTGAGAGTGACTTCCCTTGCATGATACATTCAATCGTAACTACGGTACTCGGCATTGTCCGCGCTATATCGGTACATACCTATGGTTTCTATTAATAAAAGCCGATAAATCTCGTTTTTTATGCACTCTAGACGTAACAGCTACAGAATATCGGTACTGACAGAACTGATTTTTTCCCACGTATTTGGTACGATGGATTTTGAAAATTCTAGTGTACTGCATATTTTTGCCGCGTATTTTACGTGGATACGCGGCCTATCTGGAGCACTGCAAGGGGCTAAGCCCATTTTTCCTTATATGTGTATAGTACAAATTTGAAAATTCTTCTTGTCCTAAAGTACTCACTCGATTTATGGCTGGCAGAGGGCAGAGCCCATATCATAAGATATTGCTGTATCTTTTCCTCCCACTAATACTTGGTTCTAAGGTGAGCGACCCAGGGCCATCATGGCCCTCTTGTTTTAATTTGTCTTGAGCAAGATTTGTGAAATCGAAGTCTTGAAATAAGGGTTGGCTCGGCTTGGCTAGATGACATAGTGCATGTTAAATTACAGCATGTTTTTGTTTCTTCTGACTAAGTTTATTTATTACTCCCTTAACTTATCTTATGTTGAGATATAACAGTATTTTTCACTATTGGATTTGAAATGAGAGCCTCAAGATGCTGTGTTTTATGCCCTGTTCCCCACATCAGAGTCAGATAGATGTGGGATTAAACTCCACAATTAAATTTAAGCCTTTGGACTTACTTCTTACAGGTTCCACTTGTGAAACATTGATATTTTTTCCTTTATGTTGTTCTACCATATTGTTTTCTGATTTGTTTGGAATGTCACAGATTTAGACTGAAATGAAATCTGATGTTGATGATTTTTAAATTAAAAATTTAGGGGAAAATTGTAATTTTAATTGGAGCTAGTCTTTGACATGTAAAAGATTAGAATTCCATCAGTCTTTGCTTCCGTCTTGAAAAATCCAGAATTAGTAGAAAGCATGCAAACAAGATCTTGTGTTTTGTTTTCTTGAGAATTCTTTATAAGCAGATAATTTGTTCACTGGAATTTGAAAGTTTTCCACAGAATTGAAAGTTTTCTGCAATTTAAGGTTGTTAATGTGGTTGACATTTGTGAATAATTTGATGACTTTTGTTTTTTGGCTTTTCCCAAAGTTGCATCCGTCTTATTAATTTGCTTTTCAAAGAGAATAAAGGAGAGGGTTTTCCATTCCCCAGGGGTGTCCTTAACACAGTTGGCGCCATCAATGTTACATTGTCTCAATTGTTACAAGAAAACTTCTTTTTATCCCATTATTGATAAATTTTATATTCATGCAATCGACATTGACCTCTAATATGACCTTTTTCAAGGTTAGACATTCATGATAATAAAAAAGAGGAAATAAACTTGAATGCTTGCCATAAATTTCTAAACAAATGATGGATTTCTATCATTATCCTAATTCTTTGTCTCCTGGAATTCACCTCAGTCATAATTATACCATTCTTTACCTTGACTTTCAGTATGACCTTTACTTAACCTTTCAGCTGAACAAAGAAAATCCATCATTTTATATACCATTTAAAGTTCAGTTTATTGATATTCATCAGGTTATTAATTTGTTAATGAACATTCATTAAGTAAAATTATAGAATTGTTAAGATAAAAATGCATATTTCTATTTCATTAACATTAACAAAATAGTTTTATTGAAAGGACTTTGGTCATTTTATCACATTTTTATGCAGGGAGGAGAGAATATAGCTTTGCCATTGTAAGTCCTTTAGTCATGCATTTACAGAAAAACTTCTAGTAGAACCTAACATACAAGCAGAACCAGTTTTTAGGAAGGTTTTAAGTAGTGGGAAGAAAATGTGGAGTTCTCTCAGTCTTTTTTACAGTGGTCACGCAATTCTTTGAATGTACAATTCTTTGAAATATGGCGATGACTCCAGCTACAAGCTTGCTTCCTTGATTTAGCCCTTCTTCCTTTATATGAATTTAAAGGCATTTCTTCAAACATGTGCTATTGGATTTCTTGAGTTTCATGCCTGATCCCAAGATAGTATATCCTATATAATTCTTATGCAATTTCTGGAGGTTGTTTTCAGATCTACCTGTATCTCCTTAGCAACCATATTCCTGCCTAATGACCACCTGTCACTGAGGATATGATATTTGTTTTCACACATTGTGAAACCTAAGATTAATTGAAGGTGAATCCTAATGCCAACATGGCTGTGTGAAAAGTATGTTTAATGATTCAAACTCAATAATCCTACGGAAAGAAACTGATTTTGTTTGTGTTTTTTCTTCATATTATTCAATCATAAGGAAATAATGATGAGAATGAGTAAAACAAATGGAAAAAAGCTCTGATTAATTCCCAAGCATGTAAAAATAAGGCATAGCAGCCATAAAAACAAACGGTCAGTTAAAAAACAACCAGTAAATCAAAATATATTTTTTAGTTATATTTTACACTGGAAGGAATTTTTGTGTCATTTCTTCACATGAAAAACACATTTGATGTTAATAATATTACCATCAAAACAAAATGAAACATTATAAGTGGTATTTAAGTAATTTATAATCTATAAATGCATAGTCTAGAAATCTCTTTAAGTTATGACATTTTTAATGATTCCTTGAAAATGGCAATTCTTGGAGATTTTTGCAGGTCCCAACTGACCTCGAGGAATATGTATTTCCGCCTCAAATCACTAGCACTTTTCCATTCTAAGATATTTTCATTAAGGCTGTAGGCTATTTTATGCATTTGTTTTTTGTAGCTTGATTTAAGAATTTCTTGGCCAAACATCAAATCACAGCAAAGAAATATACGTGATTTGACTTCAACATTTGCTTGGCTTCAAAAGCAAAGGACAATTCTTGTTGAAGGATTAGTGTTATATGACACAATTTACTATTGATCTCTGTGACAAATGGCCAGGATTTCCAAGGGTCAAACATCTGTGAAGATATATATGATCACATTTAGTTGGATATATATGATCACATTTAGTTGATTGATCACTGGATTCGGTGTTGACGTGATGACAGAGTGATCCGATCTTCTTGATTACGCGATGTGACTGTCACCCTGTTGTTCACAAGATTTAATGGCTCGTACATGGTGGCTCTTCGCTGGATTCATTAACACATAATGCCATCCCTGGTTCTTTTGTGTAGACAATAGGAAATTTACTGTGCGACTGTCAGGATTTGTCAGTGTTTATTCCTATATTCAATTACAGCTGGTCTTTGAGGTAAACATGTCTTTGTCTGGTAGAGATTCCTTACAGCTGTGGCTATCAACCAACTTGAATGAAATAAAAAAAAATAAAAAAATAAAAATAATGAAAGTTTTCTAAGAGGCACTGATAAGCCCTTTGTTTTGCTTTCCATGTAGACATCTTGTAACAACAGCAGAGTTTTTGAAAAGTCCTCTTGGTGGAGTGGATTGGAGATTTCTTTGCAGTTTGAACTCACACTCAGGTGCTTATGTATAAGCCAATAGGCCAAGAAGTATTTTACCAGACTATACGTTCTGCCCAGTCCCCTAGGTCTATATTCATGCCCTACAAACACCTGCTCCACCTCCTTAAAGCGTAAAACGAGTGGTAGTGACTTCCAGGAAAGAGCAGTAGTGCTTAAATCTGCACAGCAAGGTAGGTGTTGTCAATACTTCCAATTTATACTTTAAAATTACGAGGGCGTGATATTGGCTGAAGGTCTGTAAACTGATGAAGTCAAAGAAAAAAAATGTAACTGAAATTTTCAGTGGTCAGACATCCACAATCCGGTCACAATTTCTAATTTCAGCATTCAGTAGGAGAAATTAAGACTGCTCAGGCTTAGGTTACTGCAGTGAAATCAGTTCAAAAAAGTATTTTAATCAGACTAGGTACAAAACTATCAAGCCCCTCCTTGCTAATAGTTTATCTATTTATTCTGAACTTTAGGACCTGCCTTGGAGGGAAAAACACTATCTTTTTTATTGTTTGTGTGTATTCCTTCGGTCTGAGCCCCATATGGAGATAAAACAAAAGAAATTGCCAGATAATGAATATTTATAGCACTATTACTCTGTACGTTTTCTATATTCAAATATTTTAAGTGTAGATTAAGTTAATGATGAATCAGTTCCAACAATTGTATTTGTTCCCATTTTGAAGGCTTGATGTAAAACTGGTATCTGTGTATTAATAAAGAAGCAATTACAATAGTTTTGATCCTTGGCTGTGATGTACCAATAAAATACAATATTTCTTTATTGCTGGAAAATACATGTAAACGCAAGCTATATTTAGCTTCTGACTGACACCAAAGTCATTATATATAATACTGGTATACTCCCATATATGGTAGTCAGCATTAATTTTAAGGATTGTTATAGGACTGATGGATTATACAACCCTATTGTATAGAATTTTGCATATGAATGTGATATCCCAATGATGCATCGCTATGTCTGTGTCCAAAAAAAAAATAGTTCTGTGTTTCAGCTCTTCCAACAGACCCTATTTTTTAGCCACCGATTAAAAGTTTTTTTACCTTTTTGCCTTTAAAAAATATTTCTGTTTTATCTTTACCTTTCATTCCATGTCAAAAAATTAATTTAAAAAAAACAACCTGACCACGGAAATGATTGAAATACTGTTTGTGGAAAAAAAATAAAAATAAACTAAAAAAGTCACGACAACTTTGACAGTATTTTAATTCATTTAATGCATTATCCTATTTCTGCTTAGATTCAGTAAATGATTTTATATTGCTCATAATTTGCACTAATATACAAGACACATACAGCTATGATTAATCTCAAACAAGACTCACTGTCAGAGGTGCATGAATCATACTTTCCAAAATAAATTAAATTTTTGAGGCTGCTTGGAATATTACTGATAGTTCTAAGTTAGTTAAAATGATGTAAATTGTGAAGAACAGTCACTTTATTAAAGAACATTCTTCCGGTAGTGGCATGAGGTTGTAACATGTTTGCCTCATTGATTCCTTCACTTTTAACGATAATAATCGTAAAGCGTTTTGCTGGAAATAGGATACTAGCCAAAATGCACTTTGCATGTTACCACTTAAAAATTTCAGTGCACTTTTTTTGTTAAAGACTGCACACTGTGATTTAAGGCTATCTTGTTTTTTGCAATTTGTTTTGTAAAGCAGACGGGTGTTGATGAAATCAAAGAGAACATAATAGAAGTTGGTGATGCTTAAAGGATTTGTGAAGTGAATCAGGTTGTGACAGTTTTTTTAAATCCATATTTCAGTGACAACCAACATGTGCATTACTAGAATATTCTCTGTACATGAACATTATGAAGGGCATATAAGATCCAGAGAGTGTCTTTTCTTTTTGAACTATTCATGTCTTTTATACATGTTAAATAGATGTTGGAATTAATTTTTACGTAGACTTGAAACTTAAAAAAAACATTTCAGTGACTACTTTGTTATCCTACCTCTCTATGGTTGTGACAGATCCTTGTCTTTGTGAGGTTTAGCCCAAAAAAAACTTAGGACTCTGGTGCAATGTATGCTACCTGAAGGTTGAAACCTACAATCTTTGGCAAAAGAGGCAATGTATGCCACCTTGAGGTTGACACCCACAATCTATGGCCACAGAGGAAATGAATGCCACCTTGAGATTGACACCCACAATCTTTGGCCACAGAGGTAATGTTTGCCACCTTGAGGTTGACACCCACAATCTTTGGCCACAGAGGAGATGTATGCCACCTTGAGGTTGACACCCACAATCTTTGGCCACAGAGGTAATGTATGCCACCTTGAGGTTGACACCCACAATCTTTGGCCACAGAGGAAATGTATGCCACCGTGAGGTTGACACCCACAATCTTTGGCCACAGAGGCAATGAACGCCACCTTGAGGTTGACACCCACTATCTTTGGCCACAGAGGAAATGAATGTCACCATAAGGTTGACACCCACAATCTTTGGCCACAAAGGTTATGTATGCCATCATGAGGTTAATACCCACAATCTTTGGCCACAGAGAGGCATTGTAAGCCACCTTGAGGTTGACACCCCCAATCTTTGGCCACAGAGGTAATGTATGCCACCGTAAGATTGACACCCCCAATCTTTGGCCACAGAGGTAATGTATGCCACCGTGAGGTTGACACCCACAATCTTTGGCTACAAAGGAAATGAACGCTACCGTGAGGTTGACACCCATAATCTTTGGTTACAGAGGCAATTTTTGCCACTGTGCCACCGTGAGGTTGATACCCACAATTTTTGGCCACAGAGGCAATGTAAGCCACCTGGAGGTTCACATTCACGACCTTTTGATAAGGAGGCCATGACACCATTGGCCCTTGCAAGCTTCCTGCATGGAGACACTGACAGTGTGGCACACATATTGGATGATATCCTAATCGAGTCTGTTGCAAAGTTTTTCATTGGATTACACCTGACTTTGCTGCTTACTTAACCTGATAAGTTCCATTGTTGGCTTCTTTGCCTGATGTCATAAGGAATCCAAGAATGTAGGGACCGTTTCTAATCCAATTTGTCTCATATTTATTAGATTATTTTGTGACAAGAATAAAAATGGCCTGTGTGAACCAAATTGCTGGTAAATTAGTATTTACTTTGAGAGAATTAACTTGCCTTGTTTTTGTCAGCATTCATTAATCTGCCGTCATTTATGTCCACAAAAAACGACATTTTTCATTCTCCATTTTTCTATAATTGATGTCAAGTGAATGTTTAAGTAGCTGAAATAATTTATTTGTCAGGACCTGCCACATCTGTATTTATATACTACTCAGAGTTTGCTAAGCACCACATATCATATAGCAATGTGAAATTGCTTGAACCAAAATTGTCTTGAAATGGAAATGGCCATTATAACTTCTGTATACATACTTGTCCATATAGCAACCCAACAGTCCTTAACATGCACAAATGTTTTTTATAGTGCAAAAGTCTTAAATTTAAAATTTTTTTTTTAAAAAAAAAAAATTTAAATTTCAATATTGTCTTGTAAAATAGAGAGTTGCATTTTCAATTTAAAATGGTAGTGTAAAATTGTGACTGGTCATTTCAGAATTTTGAATTTCAAACTCTATAGGCCTCTTGGTCTTATCAATAAGTTACCTAATTATCAAAAATCTTGATAAAACTTTTTTCATAGATTCCTAACCTTATCATAGTACAATTTTCCAATGGAAAGTTTCTTGTTTGATTGAGTACATTTTTGATGCTTAGCAAACTTTGAATTGTACATTTTAGAGGTGCTGCAGTGAATGTTAATGCACGATATTATCTAGAATCCTATGTAACGGCCTCAGGTGGCAGTGTGGTTATAGCATCCACCTCAGGAGCTGGAGGCCATGGGTTCAATCCCCAGCTTTGACATATGAAAGGCATAAAAAATGATACTGGTATAGCTCCCTTGCTTGGCACTCAGCATATAAGGGTAGTTCTTGGACTGGTTGGCCTGGTGTCAAGAAAATGTGACAGGGTGTGGTATCATGCCACATGTCTGTGGTGTGATACTGCAGTGTGGCAGCACTTTAGTAGTAGACATCGTCTCCAAATGACTGAAATACTGTCGATGTTAAATCCAATAAACAAACAAACAAACAGAATCCTATGTTGACCTAATATAATATATCCATGTGTCTGAGTCAAGGCCTATCATTAGCAAGCCTGTTACCTCATGAATATCTGTGTACAAGTTATAACTTGATTAATATTAATTTACTCAAACTTAACTCTTTCCCTCATAGAGGAAACCATGAAAAGACCTATGCGAACAACATAAAACCAGATCAGCCTGCGAGTAACTCGCAGGCTGATCAGGTTTTATGCTATTCGCTGCTCCTCAGTGGTCTGGAAATGAGGATTTTGTAATTAAATTTGGTAAGGTTTAACTGTGGTATTCTGCAGATCAGGCTTTAATGTGGTACCTATTGAGGGCGTCAAAATGAGTCTCTATGAGGGAAAGGGTTAAACTCTGAATTGCTAGCTTTCGGATTTCCACAATAATAGGTACCCACAGACAAATAATACGGTCACACAGTATAATTAAATCTGCTAAAGCCCGGTATTCTCCGAAAAACATCTATAAGAGACGGGAAGGTGGGGGTGTTCATCTGGTATGTCATACACTGTAGTCCACAGGGACTAAGGAACTTCTGTAAATGAAAGGGAAACAATAGATGGGTTTTGTGACCTTTGAATACTGTCATGATTGATATTCACAGACTATCCTGGCATTATGTTCTGTGTATTAGCTCTGTTATTGTTATTCCGGAAAACATCCATTGCAAAGATTTTTGTCAGCTTTATAATAAATTTCATATTTGGTAGTTTGGTTTAGCCCTTAACTCATTGAAAACCTAATCAGACTGAAAGTAACTAAGTTTTAGGAAGTTACTCCCCCCACTTAATGAGTATATAGCAAATGAAACACTTAAAGTACAAAACTGTAGCTGTAACTGCTTCTTTATTTCTATAAATGTTAAGAAGGGTTAGGATAACTTACAGACTGATCTAGGTCCTGATTCACAGAAATCTCAAGTCAATATTTTATACTCGGACTCAAATTTCAGAAAATTGATGTACTCTTTTTCTTAGGTTATAGTGAAAGAATTATCAAAGATCTTCCTGTGTGTATAAAAATATGATAAACTTTTAAACCCTACCAAATATTTTCAGGAATTGTGGTAATCTCAAAACTAGCAAATGATTGCATGCGAGATTTTATTTCAAATTTTAGTTATTTCCAACAAAATTTAACAATAGGGTAAAAATGACACCCGCAGATTTCAAAATCATACAATTCAATAAACTGATAAGTCTGTGTTCTCCATGTTGTATTTTATAAAGCAGGGGTATATTAGTTCATTGTAGATTCATTGAGTATAAATTGCAGTACAGTCTCCTTATGTTTCCTAAATATAGACTAAGAATATTGATGAATTAGAGCCCTTTGCTTGATTGTCTATATTTTAGACTGACAGACTCATGATTCTGAAATTTAAATCATTAATTTCTACTATGAATTTATGAAAGCACCATCATTTCAGGCTGGTTAAGTTATTAACTTTTTATTGAAAGAAAAATAATCAAGAGTCCCTAAAATATTCAAATTAGATTTATAAAATGTTACATTAAAGATAGGAACTTCTTTTAGATGTAGACTTAAGACAATGATGTAACATGCCCCAAGTGCTATTCTTATTGCATAAGTTATTGCTGTCTATAACTTATGTGTCATAAATGGATTCTACATAAAAAATTTGAATATTGTTATATCAAATAGAATTTATGACATTTCTTTTTGATATTTAGCAAACATTTTGAAAAGGTCTTTTTCATTTTAAGTCAGGCATCTGCATGAAAATTGATACTTTATTTTAAGGCCCATTATATCTCATATTGATACACTTTCATGAAAAACAAAATATAAAATGGCATTGACATAAGTTAGACTAAAGCAAATGGTACACAATGTGCAAATATCTTTTGTGAAATAATATTTATATGCATTGAAAATGTTGATCAAACCTCGCTATTTAGTATTTTGTATGGATGTCAAAATACATTGTTTACATTATTCCCGAAGACGGTCTATAATCAGAAATAATTTGAATTTGAAAAAATATAGAGGATTCAATATTTGTTTTTCTGCTATGTCATCAAAATATGTACTCAGTATAGTTAACGGAGACATACAGAAGGTATACTGAAAACGTCAGAAAATTGACAAAGATATGCGGAATAGGCAAATATCAGACATTTTGTAAACAATTGAATGATCTTTAGTAAAAGATTCTTACTTATTTACCCATTGTAGTAAGCTGTGTCAACAAACATGCACAATTAAGCTGCATCTATTAACAAATCAGTAACATACATTTTACTTTTCTATATACACTTTTTTAAAGAATAATGGGTCTTTAATGGCATAGTGATACTTCCTGGAATCATTTGTTTCATATAATCAATCTTATGGAAAAATTGTCAGAAATAGTAATTTATGCATTATAAATTAATAATGCTCCACTAGGTAGAAGTTGATGAACCTGTCATGTTATGGCTCAGGAATTTTTAGCTTGCTGGAACAAAGTCCTTGGAGAGCTTATATTGGACTGGGGTATGTTGTTTGGCAGTAGACTTTAGTTTCCGCACGATAACTTCCAAATGAGTGGATAGATTTGAATAATCTTTGGCACACATGTTCATCTCAATAAAATGAAGGTCAAGTTCGATTTTAGGCAAAATCCATAAATTTTCAAAACAGTTATTGGCCCTTTTTACCTAGAATTTGCAAAAAACACCATTTCCGCGCGATAACTCTTAAACGGGTTTACAGATTTAAATATTTTTTGGTACACATGTCTATCCTAAAAAACCAGGGTCAAGTTTGATTTTGGGCAAAAACCGTAAATTTTCAAACTCAATTATGGCCCCTTTTTGACTTAGAATTTGCAAAAAAACAACCTTGCCTGTGAGATTATAAAATTACCAAACTGGTTGACAGATTTAAAAAAAAATTGTATACTTGTTTATCTCTATAATATGAAGGTCAGGTTTGACATTTTGCAAAATCCGTAAATTTTCAACACAGTTATGGCCCCTTTTCAACTTAGAATTTAAAATTGTCCATGTGATAACTCCCAAATGGGTTGACATATATGAAGAATGTTTGTCC
>CM037790.1:14958682-14992513 GCA_021229015.1 Solen grandis | reverse complement strand
AAATAAACAAATGCATGAACTCAGTTCTTCTGAACAAGGTGTACAGAAATTTGAAGCAAACTGGAATTTAGTCGAAAAAATATTTAGCAAATAAAAGAAGACATAGCCAGAGGATAGAAGAAATGTTGATGTTGAAAAGAAAAAGAAATAAAATCCTACATTTAGTTTCATTTTTTTTTATAAATAGCATATCGGTATTATATTTATTTTCTTTGCAATGTAAAGAATGTCAGTTTTTCTTTTGGTTTGTTTTTTTGTTTCTTGTTTTTACCTGTAAACTTTAAACCTTTATGACTTTATAACAGCTATAACTTAAAAAAATATTTGTAGAGACTGTTGCTTTTATATAGATATACTGTATTCTAATAATCCAACTTTAAAATCAAAATTGTTTATCCTGAAACTGTTAGTCCTGTGTAGTTGTGAATTACTATAAAAATGTTGCTTTGTCGCTCATATATGTTGAAATCATTGTTCTAATATCTTGATATATGTCTGCATTTGTGAGGTGGTAAGTGGGATGGCTCCCCGACCTACTTCCACCAATTGACGGGGATAATAAAGGTTAAAAAAATATTAACAATTATCCTTTATGATCAAGTACATCAGACGCTTAGCTGCCTACACGCAAGTCCGGGACTGAATCTACATGAGTTTGACAAAACATCAGACAAAAGTTATTTAACCCTTACATGTACCCAGCTGGAACCGTAAGTGCTAACCTTTGCCACCAGTAAAGAGCCAGGCCAGCCTGCACCGTGCAGACCGTCCCCGGTGGCCGAGTGGTTAGAGCGTCTGCCTCGGGAGTGGGAGGTCGTGGGTTCGATCCCCGGCCGCGACATACCAACGTCGTAAAAATGTTACTGTTATAGCTCCCTTGCTTGGCGCTCAGCATATAAGGGTAGTTGCAGGACTGTTTGGCCCGGTGTCAGGATAATGTGACAGGGTGTGGTATCATGCCACCTGTCTACGGTGTGATACTGCAGTGTGGCAGCACTATATCTGTCTCAAGTAGACATCGTCTCCAAATGACTGAAATACTGTCGGTGGGACGTTAAACCCAACAAACAAATACACATGCACTGTGCAGGCTAGCCTGGCTCTTTACTGTTGGCTGACCAACTACAAGTTTTTATCTTGTTATCCCTAAAATTGATAATGGACAGTTCCAAAAAGGATGCAGGCTAAGTCCATTTGAGAAATTCAGCAGGTGAAGGGTTAATAATCTGATTATTGTGAAATATGAACATATTTGGGGCTTGTATTTGTTTGATGTTTAAGCTGTATTTCAGAGAAAAATCTGCCGAACAAAAGTTTTTTTTTATTTATGCTTCTTAAACGGTCAATTTTCAGTACTACCTAAAGCACCAAAGAGGGCCAGCTACCCTTCAGTACGTCATACATAATTCTGATACTAACGGGAGACGTCATGATATATGCTACGGTAAAAATAAGTGTGAATCAATTATGTAATTTTTAGCTCAGAATAAAATTTGCTTTTGTTTACTTGCTATACCTCGAGGATTTGGGGGGCTGGGATGGGGTCCGACAGAGATTTATTGGCCAACTATGAAAATTAACAACTATGAAATTCTAAAATTCAATTCACTGTGTGTGTGTGTGTGTGTGTGTTGTGAGGGGTCGATCCAATCTATACACTTATCGGGCAATTACCTATGAAAATAGCCGTTCTTGAGGGGCTGGCGGACTGGGTTCTTCCATACTTACTTTCTTTTCCTTTCTTTAGGAGTTCACAAGGAGAGTCCATCGGTTTTACAAAGGAGGGGGTCCAACGGTTTTACAAAGGAGGGGGTCCAACGGTTCTTTCAGGGGGGATGGGGGTAAGGGGATCTTTTTCTTCTTTATTCTTGATATAATAGCCAAATTCCGCGGGGGGAGTCATGACACCCTAATCCCCTTTCTGGTTACATGCATGCGTTATCACTACTGTATATAACGTGGGATTTTTAACTGTCAAAACTCGTTTTCATAAGTACTAATCCGCTTCTTGCTGGCCAATGAAATCACGCGCGATATTTTGAACACTCTTCATTGAAGTTACAAATAAAGCAAAGGTTGACTCATTAGACGAAGAGCGTGACGTCACCTCTACATTGTAGAACGAAGCTTACTTTCATTGCCGTGTCATTGATCAAATGTTCCCTGCTGTCTCAGTCACGGATCGACCGAAATTCATTTGTAAGAAAGTTTTGCTAACTAAATATCCCACGGTCGATTAAGAAACAAAGTTTATTGAGCGAACGTGGGTTTTCCATTGATGACATACAATGTACATCTTCTATTCTGTACCTCAGAGCTGATCTCGTCGATACACTGTTCAAATTTATCCTCAAGGATATAAATGACATTTCGAAACGCAGCTGTGTACTTCTGTAATGTTACATTGCATTGCTGCATTTTTTAAATAATAAGTAGTTTCAAAACAGTATATGGATTGTGCAGTTGCTTATGCTCATTTAACCTAGACTTATATCATCATATTTTATTATGTGTCTACTTATATTTATCCATCGTTTCAATTAAATGACATTTGTTTGTTTCTCATAACGTCCTACCCACAGTCTTGTAAGTGATTTTTAAACTCAAGTAGATCTATGATTTTACATTTTGTTAATAAGTTGATAAAGAAATCGTATACGAAATTAAATGTAATTTTTTTTTTTTTTTTTTTTTTGAGTGAACAATATTTAGAGACAAAATACAAGGCAAAGACAAAACCATTTCATAAAACATAAAAACATAATATATTATAAGGCTATTTTATAAACCGGAAAGTAACAACAGGTCAGTGACTTGGCTTAGTATAATAGTATAATATCTCTGACGAATACAAGAAATATATGAATAATTTCAGTCGTTAATCTCAGTAACATATGTACAGTAAAGACTAGGAAAATGGTGAAAACCAACAACCCGCTGTCTAAACATTTCAAGATGATCCGTTCTGACGCGCTCCATTATAAGCAACCGTCGATTCAACACTATTTAATCATGGAAACCACATCTTCAAATCTCTAAATGTCGTCACCATGTTAGCAACAAAAACTGTCTGACAAACGTCACGTGTGTTTGGCGTTTATCGAGTTTTGTTCTACCGTCTGTGCACAGTCTGTGTCTGTAGTTTTGTCTATTTCTAACCGGAAGTAGTTCTCCCTGTATGTTCCCAGGGCAGGGATACTGACCAGATACACGCCCAACAGGGTCCAGTTCATCCACACCACTCCTGTAAATTTTGGGAAAAAATGATTAAAGTGAATGTACACGCAAACCGTTTGTATTACAAAATAATGTATGTTGAAAGTAATTTTGCTCACAGCAGTGAAGACTGGACTTAAGCGTAACAGATAAAGAAATATTCTTTTTTTAACAATTGTGAACATAATTCATTCTTAAAGTATTGCTTATTGTATTGTTATTATTAAGTTAATTACTGATATATAAGATTGGTCCAATCAGAAATTTTTTCATACAAAGAATTTTCACTAAATGGGATAAATATTCTTCATGTTTACATGAACTGTGAGTGTAGGACGGGACATAACGGGATGTGACATGATGGGACGTGACGAGACGTGACGGGACATGACATGACGTGACGTGACGGGACGTGACGTGACGAGACGGGACATGACGTGACATGACGTGACGGGACATGATGTGAGGGGACATGACGGGACGTGACGGGACATGACGTGACGTGATATAACTTGACGTGACGGGCTGGGCCGGGACGTGATGTGGCGAGCGGGGTTCCTATATAACCTACATATCTGATAAGCTTGTATATAATAAAGAAAACCTGTCCTAAAATCAATATTAAAATGTCAAGTCAAATTTTGTCATAAAAAAAGAAATAAATGTCCATTAGTAAATACTAAATGATAGATGGTACAAGGTGGAAGGAGGAGGAGACTTACCCACGCCAGGAATGGTCTGTATCAACAAGAAGACCACAGCAGCAAGGTTGATCAGTAGTCCTAGAAACAGACCAATTATGGACTCCGGCACCGGGTAGCCGGTCTCACACGCTGCCTCGTAACACAGCGGGGCACCACCATTGGAAAACACGCCGAATAACGATATGGCGACAGCAAACATAACTGTAATAACACAATATAATTAATACGTTCCAGCTTCATTTATGATTCAATGAATGAACAGAAATGCATGTCGCTATTGTATTCATACTGAGGCGTGCGGGCCGTGAGACTGTTCCATCCCAGCCCTCGATATATTCAATTCAATTCAATATGCACCAACAGCGGCTACCGTGTTTTTGATTAGAGCAAATAAGTCTTCTTCCGCTTATACTTTATATTCATTTCATGGTCAAAGCCTTCATCTAACATTTACGTAATAGTGTTACTTTCGAAGTTTTGGAGAAAAATATTTTCTCAATTTCTCTTCTTAATGCTGAATGAATTTTAAAAAAAGGAGAAAAAGAAAAAAAAAAGACCGTTATCATATTTTGCAATGCCGCATGTATCTCATTCTATATAGGCCTATTTAATCACAGATTAACGAAGGCGCCATGATGTACATTCGGCCGCCGTAACATTATAGTTTTCCCACCCTTATAGTCTTCAATTCCACCAAAAACCTACAAACATAACTTGACAATATTACATGTAGCTTAAAGATGTCTGACAATGTAAAACGAATGAACATTTTGTCCAGATATATAGTGGCTAAAATTCTTTTGATTTCCTCCCTCCTTTACTTGCCTGGGTTATCTCCTCCGAAATCTATAAATTATTTCCCATGGCTTCCTACCGTGAGTTTTTCTCAATATTCAATTGCATTTTTTTTTTCAAATCAAAATAAATTAATTTAAGAGGTTTAAATATTAACTTTAATATGGATTATCTGCTTAAAATCTGACAAAACTTAAAAAAAAAAAAAAAAAAAAAAAAAAAAAAAAAAAAAACCGTTCGGTGATAGATATTTTAAGATTTCTTAAAAGTGAAAAAGAGTCCTAGAACTATTACTATCCAATTATTTGATATGGTATATTGCTATTTGAGGGTGGGGGGGGGGGGAGATATGAAACATAGAAGAAGACATGTCTAACAACCAGACATGGGACAACACTAACTGGATCCAATACGTGGTCCAGGAGTAAACTAAATAAATGACATTTGTTGAATGACATGTCGTTTCCTAAATTTTGATGCAAGTGTTTAAAACGGGTAGATTCTTTAGTACAGATGGTCACAAACACAGGTAAATCAGTGTTACTTTTCTAGCCAGGAGATCCCACCACTCACCTTGTGACCTCGGTATGAAACCCAGCCGCATACACACGAACCATGCCACTGACGCGAAGCTGAGCGTGTAAACAACCAGCAATATAGACTTCTGTCGCCGCTGTACTTTGTCAGCGATTCTGTAAAATGGACATTTTTGTTAGAAAGGAATCTTAAGTGTATACAAACCTTGAACTCAATGATATATTTACTGTGAAATCTTTTTTTTCATGTGACACTAATTTTCGTCGATTTCGTGCAGGGTTTGTATCCACGAATATTAATCCTCACAAAAACTTGTCTCTTACACAGACTTCACATTTCTAGAACATAGATCCACGAATAAATGTACCCACGAAATATCCTTTGGTACATAATCAATGAAATTTAATGTCATTGAAAATAAACGATTTTAAAGTAACGAGAAAAAGGTCTCGTTGAAAAAAGTATTAACCCTATTGCCATTTAAGACGAAGTAGTTTTAATGGCACAATCTTATTACAAGTTCCGAGTTAACTTTATTTCTGGAATTCGTGTATGAACCACTGGATACCAGTTACCTTTTGAGTCATATGGACTAATACTTTTCAGCTTATCCGATCATGCTAATTTTCAGCAATTAAAGTCGTCAATTTAAGTCAGCATTGGCTAGTTTATAATTAAAGGAATTATTAGAAAGTTTCAGCGGGTCAAAGAATCTAAATGATAGAATATGGAAGAATGTTTTCTAAATTTTAAAATGCGATTTTCAAAGCTTAAACTTAAATTTTGACTACAAAACTCATTTAAGATGTTAGTATGATATCTTAGACTGAGCTTTAGATTGTCTGAAATGAAATGAGAGATTCTCGAAGACTGTGAGGCAGTGCCGAAGCACATTAGAGCTTTACACGTAAATATATCTTTGATATTTGACATAATAATCAGGAAGACGAGATACATCTTACACTCCTATTATTGAACCTCCAATGGACCCGAATAGTGTACAATAGAATCCGAACCGTCCGGCCTCTACCTGAATTATAATAATAATAATAATAACAATAATCATCATCATCATCATCATCATCATCATCATCATCATTTCTTCTTCAACACCATCATCATTTTCATCCCAATCAATCGTCGTAATTATCATCATTATAATCATCTGTGATGAATATATCCATTGGCGACAATAAATTAATCCTTTAACAACGATAATCGATAACCTTTTTTTGACATTTTGTTGATACAAGTACATGTACATACCAGTTTCATACTCCGGAAAAAATATCCACTTACGTTTTTCTTTCTTTTCCTTTTACTCCATAACCCTGCTGGTGCCATTGTTTGTTTGTTTTTTTGTTGTTTTTTGTGTGTGTTTTTTTGTTTTTTGTTGTTTTGTTTTGGTATATCTTTGTATTTGGTCAAAGGCAGAATGCTGCCGATTTGCCATAATAAAAACTTGAAACTTGTAAAATGTTTGGCACCAGATCAAACTGCACACTAAAGGGAGCCGAATCGTCTATTCAAACTAAACAAACATACACACACACACACACACACACACACAAACAAACATAAATAAACATACATACACAAACACACACAAACACAAAATTCAGGATAAAATATTTGAATTTGCAAAGGTACTCTGGTGACATATGGAACAATCAACGCATTAATTTACAATGTAACTGGTTAACCGCATTGCAGACTGAGTGTCTAAAATGTTTGAGCTTCTGATTAATCGATTACAATTTTTGGAACAAATTCCTGTCAGTAATTCTTAATATATATAACAAATGAACTTGAATGATTAAACTTAAAGTTAATATCTTGGTGAAAGAAAATCAACAACAGCATTTGAGAGTTGCATTTAAAAGAATTAACACAGACAGAGTTACATCTAGAACCACGTCAACTGACGCGAAACCAGGTTTTCATGTGTCGACCCCCAGGCAAGCAAAACTATGTTTAGTAACAGTGACCTTATTGACCTGAAATCCTCTTCCCATAAGGTAATATCTACTAATTCTGATCATCATATTTCATTCCTAATACAAGAGTGTTCTTTGGAACACATATGGCACCTGCTGAAGTGTGACAGGAAAAGTGTGACGGACAGACAGACGGACGAATGGACAGACATACAACGGAAATGTGCCCCCTATGTGTCACATCTGCTTGCGGAACAGTCAACAGTAATCTTGACGTTGAGCTTATCATCCTGAAAATCAGTCCCAATCTTCTTCCCCATAATGTATCTACCTGATGAAAGTATGAAAGCTGTCTATTCTAACAGGAGATACTCGACGGAAATGAAATGTTTGACGCCCATTCGCTCAATGACGTATTCCATTCTAATAATCAGGAATTTCGTAGAAAATCTTGTTAACAAAGCGGTTCATATCCACTTCATAAGGATTGTATGACAGGGTATCGGGCCCGAGGGTTCGTGTACCTGTGTGATGCCGATCTCGTCCAGGTTGACGTCCAGCATGCCCATCCAGTTGCTGGTGACGGCCCACGGGATGGCACACACCAGGGCGATCTGCCAGACGTTCGGCTTCCTGGAGAGTACATGTCTAGTTGGTTAGTTTATTTAACGGTGTATTTGTATGGATTTTGTAGATAACACGTTAAGAAACTTTCAGCATATTCGTCAACATGAGACAACTGCAATTCTGTTTCACTGCGTTCTCAACCTGTACAACAGTAAGACATAACCAGTCACATATACTTATCCTGATCAGAGGTAACCAGTCCTAAAATCACCAATGTTGGTATACTAGTTACAATTAACAAATGTTCCAATACAAAAAGGGGCGGGGTTGGGGTGGGTAAGGACTCGTTACAAATTCAAGATACGCGATTTAATGCCCTTTTCCTCCATGCGCTAAGAGATATACCTCTTATGCTGCGTTTACACTATCTTCCCGGTGGACGTTGCAACCACGTTTCAGGCCACTGTGGACAAAACGGGATGGACGTAAGAGAAGGTAAGAGAACGGGATGGGCAAACGTGAGAGGCCGTCGATGCTGGAACAGGTTTTTAAACAGTCATAAAATAATACTACGGCATTCACGGTGCGGATTAGATGAACGCAACAAAACGTGACCGTAACACGACTTGGAGGCGGGAAGCATTCCTGATTCGAAATTTCAGAATACAATTACTGCTTTATTGGCTTGGGAGAGCTTTATTGAACAACTCTATGGTCTGCTTCCAACATGGTGAGGTCTTTGTTTCCTGATCAATAAACTAGGCAAGTGTAGGTCACATTGCACGGGAGAGTGCCATTTTTCGTAAACGTACTTTGAGTATTCCGGTACTACATGACATGGCCTCTTCACCAGTCCCGGGCAGCGAATTTGTAAGCGCTACTAAAATGTCCAGGCTGTTAAGTGAGCGCATGCGCTAAGAATGAATGTGAACAGTCATGTGACGGACCACGGAAAAAGAAATTTAAAATTACAGGTTTTATGATTCTAAATGTCATATATGTTCGTAACGTTATTGCCTGTGATATATTTACAATCACGGACTAACCATGCGTCTGAAATTTGGTATTGATAGTAATACACGCAGATAGTTTATAGCCAGTGTATAGTCAGTGACCACCTGTGATTGAGCTCCTTTAATGTTTCTTTAAATACGACTGCATTATTATCGTGTCAATGTATCAACTGCTGCAATAGTTTTCAGCAAACTGCAAGGTTAGGTCGCGTGTTCGAATCTAGTTCGAGAGTTGTTTTTTTATTTTATAAAATAAAATCTTATTTTAAATCATCTATGAAAATTAGATCAATAAATAAACGAATGAACGTAATTTATACTTAAAAAAATTTCCCTGGTACAATACAATAATGAAGTATTACATATCGTTGTTGATTTTTTTTTTTGGGGGGGGGATATATTTTTTGTACTAGATTTAAAGACATAATTCATGCGACGCCTAGCGATTTAGGTTGTTTGGAATCAAGATAGATAACTCAAGCACGCTTATCGAGGTAAAAATGTGTCGCCAATTCACTCCCTTGTATACTCGTGAAAAAAAACAAATAAAAAAAAAAAAAAAAAAAAACAAAAAAAAAAAATGCTTACTAAAACTGCAACAATAACTGGTAGAGAACAAATGAATTATATAAACTGATTAACTTAAAAAACATGATGAAAATGGAACACAATAATTTTCTAATACGTCTTTCAAGTAGCATTGTGTTATTGCAATTTTTAAATATTTATTTGTAGAAATAATAATTAAAAAATAGGGTTTAATAATTTTATAAGTTTCCAATAGCATGACTTTCAGATTTTTATTTTTGTTTGGTAGCAAATATATAATTAAATTTATTTTATTCATGTACTTATTTATTTTTTATTTGTGAAAAATTCCGGTGAAATTTAGAGGTGAATTTGACGCAAAGTTCAGCATGTAATTTATATATTTTCATGATTATTATTTCAAAACCTCACAGAAAGTCATATTTCTTTCTTCTTATTATTCTGATAAAGTAATAAAGCAGAATAAATGCATTATACATGTATAAATACTTTGTTCAATTAATTATTTGCTATTTTCTTTGATGTCCATTTATAAGAAAATACTGTGAAAATATGTCATATTTTCACCAAGCTGCTTGTATAGGTTTTTAGATGGATTGTGCCAATTTTCATGCATTCCTCAGGGAAACTTATATTGGGTGTGTATGTCTTTAATATGCATATTCTTGTGCGTTTCTTGTATTATATTTGAATTTTCTAATATAAATACATATAATATGTAATATATGTAAAACATCTATTTAATACAGGAAAAAGAGAAAAAAGGAGAAAGAGGGACAAATTTTGTGTGTTCATCCTTTCATGTTTCGACCGTGTTTACGCAAGTCAAAACGGGTTTATAACATTAGGTGCATTGGCATCGCTTGAAAATTGGATCCGCGTTTATAATTTACTAACATACACAAAATAAATGCGACATCATTACATTACAAACCCTGTTCTCTCGGTGCTATCAACGCTCTGGTTATACCGTGGATACAAACGTGCCCAAAAGTTGGCCGGCGTCCACGATTTATCCGTAGAAAGCCCTTGAGGAGAACGTGAAAAACGTGAGGGAACCCAGCAGAACGTAACGGGCCGGGAGGAAACGTACTGACATTCGTGGTAGACCGCGTAGTGCGCCTTGGCGCCACCGGGGCTAAACCCTTTCCCCCTCCACGGCCCGTCACGGTATACAGCGATAAACCATGAGAGAATTTGGCAGGACCTTGACACAACTTGATCACGGAGATATATAGTGCTGCTTTATTGCGATTTCACACCGATGGCATGATACTACATCTTGTCACGTTATCCTGATGGTGTCCTTGAACTACGTTTATACCCCGAGCGTTTGACATTTGTATGTCATGGTCGGAGAATTAACACAAATCGTCTTGGCTACCTGGACTAGAAAGGGAGAGTACAACCTGACGGTATGTGAACGTTAAGTATGGCAACTACCTACGCTATGACGTCCTTTAAGCCTTTCCAGAACTGGAGCCTTGATGCCGCCGCAGATTTACTGGGAGGTATGGCCGGCCTGGCCGGGTAGTACACCAGGGTCAGTAGGAGCAGCACCACGCCCCATATAAACTCTGAAGTAGAGTAGACTTTGTATTTATTTAAGGTTGTTATTAATGAATGCTCCTTTTTATTATATATAATGCACCTATCTAACACATATTATTTTACATATCAAATTCTATCAGTTAAATACAAGTTATGGACAGGGACTAGAGCCACGTGATTTGTGTCAGCAAACACAGATATCAAGTATTGTTTATTGTTCAATTATTCTTTATAATTCTTATAATGTCAGTTATACGTTTACTTTCAAACAATGAATTTTGATCTCTATCAAAGTTGCCCCTATCAAATCTTAGCAAAACATACCCACCTATCATGTTAAACAGCCAGATCTTATCCCGTATTGTGCTGATATCTGAAACACATAAACACTGTCATATACACAATATGTCTCGAAAAATGTTCTATAAAATATCGCCATAAGGCGTAACAAAAAAAGGTACTTGTTTCCACCAACCCGACCGACCCTATTGTTTTGTACCGACCCTAGACGTTTTTCGTCAATTTCTCTCTAAAAAAATAAAAATAAAAAAAAATAAAAAATAGGTGAAAATGGAAAAAGGTTAAAAAAAAAAAGTTTAGCCGACCTACCGACCCTATTTTTTTCGGAGATGTTAGTCGAAACAAACAACTTTTTTTTTTTCGCGTAACTTGATGTTTTAGGCAGGTTAGCTGTCTAGAACAGGTGCGAATTTAATATGTATTTCAAACCACGAGTCGTTAAGATGGTATGAGAATATCTTTTTTATTGTTGGACAACTGTGTTATATACTAAAGGACATTGAAAACTCATATGACACAGGCGAGCGTTTTCAAAGTCCTTGAGTATATCTACAACACAATTTCTGACTGACTATACAGAGTTAGGAATCTACACATATTTTTCAATAATTGCAATGATAGTATTATAATCGACATGCAACATAGGTGGTGTTTTTCTGTGTACATCTCGTTTGCAGTCAACATCAGTATTTCGTTTCCTGCTACCTGAAATATCAGTGACAAAATAATTAAAACCACTTACTTTCAACGTAACGGCTGCTGTTTGGGATTGTTTCATTCCAGGTGTTGTTCCTGTAACCAGTTGCTTAAGTCAGATTGATATTCATAATAAAATATGTAAGCATGAAATAAGATAAAACGTGCATGTTCAAATTATTCCATTTCTCCACGTATATAACAGATATAACGACGTGGTTGTTAAAGTCTCAAGAGTTTCAAATCTTGGTGTAGTTATTTAATTCTGAAGTATAACGTACATCACATTAACCCTTTCCCTCATATAGACTCATTTTGACGCACTCAGTAGGTACCACATAAAGCCTGATCTGCAGAAAACCACAGTTAAACCTTACCAAATTTAATTATAAAGTCCTCATTTCCAGACCACTGAGGAGCAGCGAACAGCATAAAACCTGATCAGCCTGCGAGTAACTCGCAGGCTGATCTGGTTTTATGCTGTTCGCATAGGTCTTTTCATGGTGTCCTCTATGAGGGAAAGGGTTAATAAACTTGTATCTTTAGATGCCAGTAACATAACAGAGGCTGGTTGCTTTCCCAAAGGATCTGCTACATATAGGTCAAAAGTTCAATACAATGAAATAGGAAGTCTGAAAGTTGGCATCTTAACACCGCTCGGTACAGGTTGACGGACAGATGCACGCTTATAAAGGCGAGCCATTACCTTATAGGCTGGGGCACGATGTTCGGACCTGCAAAATGAATGATATAATTATTCATGATATCACGTGCATTATCCGATCACAGAACACGGATGTATCTACAGTGTATCTACACTATACACACGTCTTCTGTACATATTGCATGTGTGCTATGCATTTCATTTATAAAAACGCTAGGCTATCAAAGTTTATTTAAATACAAATGCTCTTATATGATAAGCACAGCAGGAAACTTGAGCTTGAACTGAATGGGTTTCTATTGTTGATTTAATGTCACCCACATTCACAACAACAGGATGTATGAATGACATGAAAGAGGATATAAACTGATCAATAATCCGACTTATTTTACCCCGGATGTCCTCTCACGTCAAAGACCACGTGACCGTGGCAACGAGAAGATTTTTAAGGATTCTTTTTCTGTCAAATGGTTGTGAAATAAATATTTACTTATTCTTAAACATTATTTCTTTTCAAAATCTCAGATTTAGTCATTTTAATGTATATTTTAAATCATTCTTTGATGTTTTTTTGCGAGTTTTGTTAGTAGAGAGAATGTAAAAGAAATAAACAAAGTATTGTTGCAAACTTTTTTTCTTATACTCTTTTAGTGTTCAAATCTTTAGTATTCATTTGAATTATATAATAAAAAATATTTTTAACAATCAAAAAATGTATTTATTGTAAATATAATGAGCTGTATATTCTTTCAATCAGTTAGCTAGATTTTATGCTTATAAAAGGAAATATAATGCTAAATGTCGATTATGTAAGTACTTTCATTGCTAGCATAATTTGAATGTGGACCGTTTAACCATTAATAAAAATATTTTTTGATTGTTAAAAATATTTTTTTTTTTTCAATTCAACGAAAAAATACAATATGCGTTGTGAGAGTGTCTATCATAAGGACATATAAACGCAAAACGATGTTTAACCAAACTCATCATTTTACAAACCTAGAAGAAAGGCGGCTACCCCTCCCACAGTATTGGATATGACGCCGATGGCTGTTGCAGTTGTTCTTTCGTTGCTAGGAAACCAAGTCTCGGATATCACAGTCGGGATGACAGCTGTTATACTGCCGGCCATGCCGTTGAAAAACTGGCCCGCTCCTATAAGGCTTCAAATAGTTAGACAAGTCATTTTATATTGAAATAAGCGAAATATGTAATATCACACTCTTTACGGTGTTTATGGAAAAATGGTTCTTATATCTTATGTATATCTTTCTTTTTCCTCTACCCTAACGCCGCCACGACATACCAAAGTCGTAAAAAATGGTACCGTTATAGCTCCCTTGCTTGGCGCTCAGCATATAAGGGTAGTTTCAGGACTAGTTGGTCCGTTGTCAGGATAATGTGACTGGGTGTGGTATCATGTCACATGTAACAAGTGTATCAAATGTCAGTAATATTTACAACTGTATCGCTACTAAAGTCTACCTACACCGTGGCTATGACAGGTTCCATGGTAACGACACGGAGTCCTGACCCCAGGGCCAGCAGAAATGTACAAGTTAACATGCTGACACGAAGACCTGAAACATATCATACTCATAAAGTAATCATAGTAATAAAGCAAATGAAATACAAATTAATTTCCACTTAATATTTTGATGGGTCATCCAATGTAATGTTGTTGTTTTTTTGTTTGTTTGTTTTTAACAGAAATTTTAGGATATGTTTCATATGCGTAATACAATTTTACTAGTACATGTATATCAATACGCCCTTCTCTTTCTAGATCTCTTTCTGACCAGCCACCTGTCTCCATATCTCCAAATCTCAACCCCCTCTTTATTCGTCTCTCTCTCTCCTACATCAGTCAGTCTCTGTCCTTTCTCTCTCAATATTTTTCCTATATCAATCAGTCTCTCTCTCTCTCTGACCCACCTTTTTTATTACACAGATACCCGGCCCCCACCAGACAGAGCAGCACCCCTACATTGCCACAGTTGATCATCACCGCTACTGTCGAGTTCTCCCAGTTGTACACGGCCTGCAACACACATACACACCATACTTCTTTTTAAATCAGGAGATAGTTTTTTATGATTTTTCTAATTCAACAACTTATATAATTAACGATGTTTCAGACAAATGAAAATTGGGATGGGAACAACAGCAGAGGTCTTCAGTTCGATCCTATATTGCGATATACCAAAGCCTTTAACTGTACTTGTCTTGTGCTTGGCCCTGCAAAGCCGGTAGTCCAGTGTCAGGATAACGTGCCATTTGTCAGGATAATGTTCTACTTGTCGTGACTGGGTATGTACTTGTCAGGATAATGAGACTGGACGTAATATCATGCCACTTGTCAGGATAATGTGACTGGACGTGATATCATGCCACTTGCCAGGATAACGTAACTGGGTGTGATATCATGCCACTTGCCAGGATAACGTGACTGGGTGTGATATCATGTCACTTGTCAGGATAATGTGACTGGACGTGATAGCATGTCACTTGTCAGGATAATGTAACTAGGTGTGATACCATGCCACGTGTCTACGATGTGATATTGCTGTAAGGTAGCATTACATTGGTTTCATATAGATAGATATCTCCATATGACTATAATATCGTCAGTGGGAACTCAAGGAAATCTAAAAACACGTTCTCCTCTAAGTATAGGAAGGAAATGTGCACCGATTTTACTTTCATTTCATTTTTTTCCTGTTGTTTTTGGTGTGTGTGTGTGTGTGTGTGTGTGTGTGTGGTCTCTGTTCGTCACTCAGGTCACACACTGTGATTATATCCAGATAAATACCAGATAACCGTGAAATATCCTCTCAACCAAATGTACAATCATGAAATCTTTCACCTTTCATGATATATAATCAAGTCATATGATAAAATGTATGATAGAGAGGGAGAGAGGAAAAGAGGGAGGGAAACACTATGAAGCTATGGTCGGTCTCCACAAATTAAATGTTGATAGTGTCACAAAGAAACTTGTTTGTTTTTTTTGCATATGATATTGTCATTAGACCCCAAAAGTGTATGTCGCAATACTTCCCTGCGAAGGTTTTATCTATTTCTATCATCTGGTAGCTCATTGTTGTACAAATACTGGCTGCAAACATTTATATCTCATGTAACGTATCAAACTGCTTGTCTACCCACTAAATGCGTTTGAAAAAAAATGTTATAAGACTTGTGTATTTTGCTGAGGAACATAACTGGAACAATAGAATAACACATAATTGTGAATTTGTGCACTTCAGAGTACTTTGTCCTAATGTGAAACCCTGTACCATTTACAATGTGTGATCCGAAATACTCGAAATATTATGAAAACAATAACACGTGTTTGGTTTGAACGGTATCAGCTACATGATATGCCTGTGAACTGTTGTTACACGTACAGACATAAACTCGGTCACTCGCTTAATGAATGTCTCGCAACATGTCAGTTAAGATTAATTTTCTTTTGTGACTGTCTTGTATACGGTGCCGACTTTGCTTTTCAGTTAATACTTTGGACAGTGTTAGTTTGACTCTCCGTCTACTAGGAGCTTCAAAGCAGCCAATGCTTGATAACGATTGTAATATTTCTTTTCTGTAAAGATCGTTAAGGTGTATCTATGAATGCTGATATGTTACCCAACATGTATAAATGTATACAACTTTAAAAGAAAAGGTAAACTATAATATAATGTTTATGTGACAATACTGACTTGACGATATCTCTGAGGTTTACGCATGTATGTGTACATTTGCTTCATTGACAAGCATTGAATTACATTGTACTTATTTTCTCATCAATCATATGAATGAGCTTATGTTGCTTCTCATTTATTACTATGTTGTAATAATAACTATGTTAACTGTATATGTGTAAATATGCTGAAGATGCACATATAAATTGTGTGTTGCCCACTTATATAATAGGTTGTGTGTTACCCACTCATATAAGTTGTGTTACCCACTCATATAAATTATGTGTAGCCCACTCATAGAAGTTGTGTTACTCACTCATATAAATTATGTGTTGCCCACTCATATAAGTTGTGTTACCCACTCATATAAATTATGTGTTGCCCACTCATATAAAAAGTTGTGTGTTACCCACTCTATAATAAGTTATGTGTAACCCACTCATATAAGTTGTGTGTTACCTACTTATTTAATAAGTTGTGTGTTACCCACTCATATAAAAAGTTGTGTGTTACCCACTCATTTAAGTTGTTTGTTACCCATTCACTCATATAAAACGTTGTGTGTTACCCACTCATATACATTGTGTGTTACCCACTCATATAAGAAGGTTTGTATGAGAGACTATCTAAATTACAGTGATTATAATTGTTGTGTGATTATTAATTATAAATGCTTTGTCATAACTATTTTTGTGTCACAGTATTATACATGTTAGTTGCTCTATTGATTAAACGGGGAAATATATCCTTAACTGCTTAATCAATTCAATTCAATGTTTTCTTGTACAAATCATGTCTATACTAAGTAATTCATTTAAAATTTCTGTGTTTTTCTCCACTAAATCTCATCTGGATTACAGAAAACGGTGATCAGTGCTGGGATCGAACATTAAACAACCTGGCAACTCCCTGATCCAGCCGGACAGGACGGATGGTATGAGGTGGGTGTGACGGTCCCTCGATATCGAGCGGTACCTACCATGCCGGACTGTGCGATGGGTCCATAACACCCCCAGTTCAAACTCTGTAAGACGGTCGTGAAACTAAACACCAGTATGACATACCACCTGGTCGAATACACAGCGACAGCAGCTCCATCAGAATCCTCACTTTGTTCTCCTGTGTTGCTATATGTTCCATGACAGTTTTCAGAATGATCATCAAGTAATCCAGGCACACTAGAAACAAAGTTTACCGAACCGGAGGAATCGCGTGCTAGGAGCGGATCCGTCTCCGACATTTTAAAGTCGTTTTATCATATGTACAGTCACATATAAAGCACTATCACACAGTGTCACATATACCTTTGTTAACAACAATGTATTAATCTAACTGACCCATACATAAACTAAGACATCTTTCTTACATAATGATGATAACATAGGCCACATTCACCTGTCACAATGATAACATCAGATCAAACCGATTATTGCTATCCCTATATGTGTTCAATTATAATATACTTGGGCAAAAGTTGAATTGTATAACAATGCCATCTTGAAACTTGCCATTGTTTTTTTTAGTGCGTATACATGATAAACAGTTATTTTTAAAGTTGTATAAAATTTCCGGTGAAAAAGAATTATGAAAGGAAATCTATATATAGCATGTTGTTTTCCTGGCTCATTTTCCGCTCCTTGTTTAAATGATGCTTTGTTCTGACTAGTCTTGACTTTCTAGATCAAACTTGTAAATCAGGTAAAGTTAAATATACCAGATGAATAGAAACGAGCAAACTAATATCCAAGCGGTCTAAGTCTTAAACAAAGCTACATGATCCCGATCTTTGTGAAGAAAATCACATTTTGTTTGTTTTGTGTGTGTAGGGGGTGGGGGAGTATTGTTAAGTGATTTCTATTGTCTCGTACTTTTGTAATGAATATACAGGGAAGATATAACTTTGGTAGTTGGGGAAAATTTCTTCCCTTTTTTCAAATCAACCATTTGTCGACTGCGCTCCAAAACAATACCAAAACGGTTAGTATATTGATTTTAATCAATTACACATATTTCAAAATAACAAACACAAGCAGTGGACGTCGTAACATTCATGCATATTTCCCAGCATAAAGTTTATATCTACATTTTTTGTTTCATCGCATTATTTGTTGTTTACCTAATCGTCAGTTCAAATGTCATCATCGGCAAAATCCGCAGAAAATTACAATATAACAACAAATTCTTATTGGCTGTATTCCTTGACTTAAGTAATGCCTTTGACAAACATTGGGAAAAAGGCTCCATTAAACCTTTATTATTCCCCTGGCATCAAAGGAAACGTAAGAACGGATCAGCAGCTTTCTTGAGGAAAGAGTTATTAAAGTTCAACAATAATATTTCAGAACCACTTGAAATTGAAACGTATGTCCACAAGGCTCTGTTCTGTCCCCATTAATCGTTTTCTTAATCTTTTTCTCTTGAAAAAAAAAGCAACAACAACAAAAACATAATCTCTATTGAAATCCGCCCGGTTATTTTTTTCCGTATTGGCCATCACTGGATCTCTGCTCATGTCTTCTATATTAGCTTCGGGAAATTTAAACCGATACACCTACCTCGTCTCGGCCGTTCAAATCGATTGTTTTAAGATGCACATGTACAAATCCTCGCAAATACAGGGTTTAACTTAATCATCAAGGGATTATTGAGTACAGATCAGTTAGCATTACTGTTATCACAGGAACTAGCTTGTCTTGTCTGATGTTTCGTCGGATATAAAAAGTGAAAGTATTCATTTTGCTTTGATCATTTGCAAAACAGCATTGATCATACCAACAATATATTTTAAGTTATCCGGTATACATCGGGCTCAGTGCAAGTTACCAAGTCCAAAACGATAGGATGCTTTTGATGTAAGTTAAAGTCAGATGAGGGATGAAGTAAAATTTAAATGTCATATGAATAATAATTATTAATATAAGTGAGAAATAGTTCTCAACAAAAATGTGTACAATGAAATTAACAACATTTCGTTTATATTCTGTGTAGTTAGCTTGATTTTACTTCGTTTGTCCTGTTGTCTGTGAATGTGTTTTAAAATGATGCATGCTGTTTGTATGAATTTTATAACAATGCTTATGCACGAAAAAAATGTTGAGTGTATACTGCCTACAAAAAACAAATCGACCCCTCCTTTTTCACCTTGTCACAAGTACAAACTCTTTTTTAGGCCTTACTGTATTGCATCTATGAAAAAGGCTAAATACGTATTATGAATTGTTTAATGTAATTTTTTACCCCCCCCCCCAAAAAAAAAAAAAAAGATATATGTATTGATCATTTTCTTATAAACCCTCGTGAAGCTGGAACAATATAAACAAACTAATAATGATAAAACAAAAAAAAATGTGTTTTATCATTATCATCAGGGTTCATTCTAGAAATGAAATCAGCGGGGTCAAAGGGCCCACTGTTGGCAAAAAAGTGGGGACATTCCCAAAAACACAGGGGTCAATACAAAATATATCTTAACAAACAAAAAGTGACTTATATTATCTCTCTTTTTGTTCCATGCCTCCTAAATGCCATTCATTATTGCTAGTGTCTTTGAAACATACATTAACTATGAAGAAAACTAAAACTTTAGAACTTGTTTAAATATTTGAACTGTTTAAGTCTGTTGAACAACATCATGTTTTGGTTATGGTAAACAATCACTATCATTAGCCATTAAAAGCCTTCTGTGCTTCTTCTCTTTCCAGTATTTAGGGCACTTTTGAAGTCAAATTTATATACGGCTGCAGAAAATTCAGGTTTCAATTACTGTTTCGTTTATTCAGCTTTCAGTTCACCCACATGATTTCTACTTTCTGCATACCTGGTTAGCATACTTGAACGAAAGTGCATTAATCCTTCTAAGGGAATTTTGTTTATATATTCAGATTTTATTTTGCATATGTACGTCACAATACAGTATATCATAACTTGTCTTTTGTTGCTTCGACCAAAGTCGAAAAGCGTCTTTCGCTTTCGTTTTTCAGCCATCTTTGCAAATTACGAATTGGAAAGGAAACGCTGATTTTGATTGGTCGTAATTATGCTAACATGATGAAAATATCGCTATCACAGCCAATCAGAGATGCTTTAATAAAAGCGGTTATAGTTTTTATAGTGCACTTGATTATGCGATATGATATGATCAGAATAATGTTCCGGTCGTCGAAGCTTTTTTTCTCGGCGAACAGTGCGCCCGATCGGCGCATTACCGGTATTTTGTTTGCGCCAAACAATGTTTCTATGCTCCAACTACGCAAAGGCGCGTTCTAGAATGAACCCTGATTATCATTTCTACTACTCTTAGAATAATATCGCGAACGTTAAAACAACAGCAGTAAACTTACCCAAGAACACTTAAAATTCAGAATCTGCAATTTTCTTACATAAAACTTGAATATGACAAATATAAGTAATAATATTTAACTGAAAGTAAAACATCTCGGATTTTTACGAGTTATGAGAAAAAATCAAGGTGTGGAAATAACGTCCAGAGGCCTTTGTAATCAATATTTCCAAAGTACGTTAATTTGTCCCACACTTCTGTCACACACCATCCATGCTTTCTCTTCTTATGCCTAAAGTTTATTTTGTTTGCGTGCTCAGTATGTCAATATGACAGTGTAATAAATTTCCGATAACAATATAGCTGCATATGATGTACATAGAGTTGCACTTGTAAAAAGATCGGGAATTAAAAACTATTTAGCACAGTCCCCCATGGTGTATGTAACGAATGTATCAAACATGAAATTATAGTTTTCATTATTTATTAAAAATAACCTACCAGAAACTGATCCCTTTTTTATAAGTTTTACTGTTAACTTGAAGAAACATAATATACAAACTAGATTTGCATACTGCAAATGCAACGGTTTTCGTGATGATCAACAGTTTCAAACCTGATCAGCCAAGTTAAAATACCAGAAAAACAACAAAATGCAAAATGCTTTATATGTGACCAAAACTTAAAGGCATCTCGAAAGGAATGTGATGTCCCACTGAGCCAGGCCCCCATCTGCTGTGATCAGACCTGCTAATTGCTGGTCATCACTGCAGGGAGTCTTTAGCCAATATAGTACCTATATGTTACGGTAAAACCTCTGATGGGTTGATGCATAACTAAATTATCTGCTACAATGGAAGTGAGATAGTAGGTTAGTTTTACACAAAGCAATAAACATATAATGACTTGACTTGACTATTTGAGTTTACCGTCGCTTCGACAGTATTTCAGTCATATAGCGACGTCCAGCTAATTACAGGTGGAGGAAGGACACGAATGCACGGAGACATCCGGGTAGAACCACCGACCTACCGCAAGCCAGCTGGAAGGCTTCCTCACATGAAAATCCGAATGACCCTGCCGGGATTCAAACCCACGCGGTGAGGGGCAGAGTGAGTGTTAAAGTCAGCGACTTAACCCTCTCGGCCACGGAGGCCC
The DNA here is from genome assembly GCA_021229015.1 of Solen grandis. Lineage (NCBI taxonomy): Eukaryota > Metazoa > Mollusca > Bivalvia > Adapedonta > Solenidae > Solen > Solen grandis. The sequence goes on along the minus strand of CM037790.1, from coordinate 14,970,843 downwards.
CAAACATATAATGAATGATAGTGATAATATGTGGGTTGTTTAGTTTATGATCCCTTACATAATTATTCTTTATTACATTTATTACTTGGAGTCAATTTTGTAACTGCATGATTATAGGATCATACGGCATTTATTTCAGAATTAAAGTTTTGATATTGAAAATATAGAGATACGCATTTTTGTAGTAATTAAAATGAGCCTGAAGGACATAATTCTGACAATGCAAGATCTTTTTGTTTTTTATTTGCTTTTGCTAGAGACATTTTGTTACATTTTATTCAACAGAATTTCTCTTATTGAATAAACAAGTAATAAAATTTGTGTTGATTTCCGACATATAAACATGTGTTGAGGGAAGAAATGAGAGAATGAAAGTAATGAGTGATACATAACTTATTTAAAAAATTAATGTCCCTTTTTATGATAATTTTACAACTTAAATAAAATAAGAAAGAAAGAACAAAATAAATGAAAAAATGAAAGAAAGAAAGAACAAAATAAAGTAGACAAAATAAATCAACAGAGAAAGAAAGAAAGAAGAGGAAGATTTATATTTGCTCGAATAAAAAAAAAGAATAATAGAGAACTTTTAGGATCATTTCTGGTATTTGGTATGTTCACAACTTTTTTACAAACTGTGAATGACTACATACAACCGCAACATATGCACTCTTGAACAATACCTGTGACAGACTGTGGCAGCCTGCCTAATCAAAAACAGATGCCCACACAACGGCGGGTGGGTGAATTTTTGCTTGATGATATATATTATTATACTCAATACCATAATTAATTGAAAACAACCGCCATAACCAATATATTTTGTTACTATATGCTTTGTCCAATGTTATTTACTATGTAAATCTTGGAAATAAACTATTGAATTGAATTGAATAAATGGGGGGTGGGGGTCACTTATATAAGGGTTTTGAGATGCCTTTAAGCATCCATATATTGGCAATGAGCCAAAATGATCTAAGTGTGGCACATTGAACGATTTGATTAATGTTGATCATCACTGTGCGCTCAAAAATGTCTTCCAAAGTGTCCCACTTTTTATACTAAACAGTTAAAAATCAGGTGAGACAGTTGGGAATCCTGCTTATTATTATAAGAACAATAGTTTTCAGTAGTATAAATGATTTACAATTTATTTGTTATCAAAAATTTTGGTAACGTAACAAGCCATTTGGTTAAACATATATCAGCTTTCACTCTATGCCTCAAAGTTCAGTAATGCACTAGAAGGAACTTTTGGTAAGCTAAAACTTGTTTAAAAGGTGGATGTTTGTACATGTACTTAGTTGTTTTGCTATCCAATTCAATAGTGAGTGTGTGGGAGGAATAATAATACATGTAGAATATAGACACACTTCATCCTCTCTCTCCCCCTCTCTCTCTCTTACCCATGATTCTTTGAGCGCTTTTACACAGGTCATTCAGACCAGTGTTGACACATTGCTCTCTTAGTTACACATACACTGTACATTGACCTGTTGCAAGCCAGCTAGCAGAGCTGCATCTAATTATAGAACATAGGTAACTTCTGTCAAATTTTCTCTGTTTTTATTCTGGGTCATGTATTGAAATTCTCTATAAATTCATCAATTCTTGACAGATTTTCAAAATTCTTTTTTTGTTGACGAGGTAAGACATTCTTTTTTCCAATGATGACAAAATATATCACACATTTAAACTTTAAAGGCTTTAAAATCAATTCAAAGTTTGACCAAATTTTCATACTGCCACCAAACAACCAAATCAATCCCGATCTGAAAAAACTAAAATTCTTCAAAAAGTACTTTTTAGAGGCTTTTGATTTTACCCATATTCTTTCGATAAAATATTTTTAGATTTTGAGATATTTAAGGTCAAAGAAAAAACCAATAATCACAATATGACCTTGACCTTTGCATTTTTTGAAAATTTGAAACTGTGAAGTCCCTGGAAACAACAAACAATACAATCTGTGAAAATTTCATAAAGATTGCTTCAAAAATAATGACAGAATCCTCCAAAAACTAAAAAAAATGCCTATTCTCGAAAATTTGTTTCCTCCATATTTTAGTGCACTTTGACCGCTTATTGAAAGCCATTTTATGCATTTTCTGAATCGCCACCCCATATATTTTGTGCGCAAAGATCTTCGGAATCAATTTCAAAAAAACAGAATGAGCGTATCTAATCTCTAACAAAAATGGGCATGTTTTTCGTGGACACACCCTAATTTGCCAGATTTTTTCAAAGATTCAAACATTCAACCTCTTCTAACTCAAAAGTTTCAAAGATATGGATATTGCCACTCATCATATTTTAACGGGCAGTTGACAGAGAACAGAATGCAAAAAACTGCATACAAATAAAATGTCAAATGACAGAGTTATCGGCAATTATATGTTTTGATGCTAAACGCCACCTAGCGGCAAAACTTAGTACTAAAATGGAAAACAAACTTAGTGGTGAACAACTTCAGATACATGTGAGTATGCATGGAAATTTTCATATTTGTAGCACTTCTAATCATGTCGCAACAGCGGCCACAAAAAAAGTGCAAAGAATAATAATAATGGAAAAAAAACTAGAGTTGCATCCGCAACATCATCGGTTTTCTCTCTTAGATAAGCTTCATACAATGCTATTGTTACTTCTTCTATCATTCCTTTCACTTTTTTATATGAAATTGTACCTCTTTTTTATAAAGCTAAATAAACTGTGTCCTACATTTGTAAAACAACCAATAAAGGTTAACATCATCCCGGCCGTGGTATACAGACACGTATGGCCAATACACTGAGAACTATACACACCCCCAGTTCACCAGTACAGGTAGACCAGCATTAGACTGCAGGAAAGTCACTTGACCGCGAGTTGTTTACATCATCCCAGCTACGCTGTGGTCAAATGGCCAATAATACACTGAGAAATATACACACCCCAGTACAAGTAAGATAAGCGTTGGACTGAAATATTTTAAAAATTGGGCTTTCGCTACGTATGGGAAATCTAACATAACTCGACCATTTTTTACCCGATCTTCAAAAACTGCATATCGTTAGAAAGGTAAATAAACATTCTATAAATCTGATAATAAAATTATAATGATATGTGATTAACCTCTGAGATAAATGCAGAAAACCACTGTGTGTACCTATAATTGGTTGTTTCATAATTATTTTTTTCATTTGATGTCTGACTTTTAAAATTTTGGTACCGTTAGAAAGGTCTCTTAAAGCATAACATTTTATACCCGTTATGTCTCGATAGAATATTTACCGTTTTTGAGCTATATGAGGTCAAAGAAAAAATCGATATTGCTGATATGACCTTGACCTTTACTACCTTTTATTATTTTAAAGTATAAGCTGATTAAGAACATCATACTGCACATTCAGTGAAAATTTCATGAAATCGAACAAGAAATAAATACAGGAGAACGAAAAAACATGAAAAAATGACGAAAAATGAAATATTTTAAAAACTTGAAATTTTTATTTTTTCCGTATTCAGTGATCTTTGAACGCCTCTAGCGGATAAACGGTGCATTTCCTGAAATTGCCACACTATATATTTTGTGCGGCTAGGTCTTGCGAATCTGTTTAAACAAACAAATTCTTCTATCTTATCAAAGTCGGCCAATATTTCTGTTTAAAGGGACCTACCATATTTTCTCTTAAAAAACGCGTTATTTCCAAGATTCGAACTTTGGTCCCCTCCTGAACAGGAAATGATATCTTTTTTGAACTTCTAGACCTATATATTTTGTTGGGGTGCCAATAAGGAACAGAATAAAAAAAACCGTATCTAAATCCGACTTTGGATTTTGGAGATTTTTCAATACAATCAATTACATAATAAACGCCACCTAGCGGCACAATGGGAGACAAATCTGAAAAAAATGGCTCCTAAGGATCTAAGTCAGGACAATGTAAATAAGTGTTAAAAATTTCATGGTCGTAGCTTAATCCTACGTTACTGTAGGCTCGGGACAAATTTTTGACAGAAGAAGAAAAATAAAAAAAAATAAAAATAACAAATAAACACAACGAGAACAATAGGTTTTCGCACTTCGCAGTTGTGCGAAAACCTAAAAAAAAAATGACAAATAAACACAACGAAAACAATAGGTTTTCGCACTTCGCAGTTGTGCGAAAACCTAAAAATGACAAATAAACACAGCGAGAACAATAGGTTTTCGCACTTCGCAGTTGTGCGAAAACCGAACTAGAGTTGCATCCGCAACATCATCGGTTTTCTCACTTAGATAAGCTTCATACAATGCTATTGTTACTTCTTCTATCATTCCTTTCACTTTTTTATATGAAATTGTACCTCTTTTTTATAAAGCTAAATAAACTGTGTCCTACATTTGTAAAACAACCAACAAAGGTTAACAATATCCCGGCCGTGGTATACATTTAGCCAAGGAACAACAATGCCAAAACATTTTGAAACCTAGCCAGTAATTTGGAAAATATTTTTTAAAATTTTCACTCTAGACATATAAAACTAGTTCTGCCCCTGGGGGCCATATTTTTACACGGATCCAAATAATATGAACAATCTTGGTAGACACTCAGCTAAAAGACATTTGTGCCAAAACATTTTGAAATCTGGCCAGTAGTTTTGGAAAAGAAGATTTTTAAAGTTTTTCAACTCCGTTGCCATGGCAACCATCATATACATAGATATTCTCTTTGTGTTTCCATTAGTGTACATGCTGTATATATTCTTACATCATTTCCAAATGCTGTTTTACCCATATAACTTCAACTACTGCTACTGATGATGATAGCAATGCATTACGCGCTATTTGTGATAACTCTTATGTATTATAATTAGATAATTTACATTGTCCAATCTCTAATACATGTAAAATGTAATACTCGATAACACACCACCAATATACGTCTTTGACTTCGATGTTCTATCAGAGAGAGGGAGACAGAGAGAGAGAAATGTGTGTTTATGACGCGCCTACAGGTAAAGTACGGTCTATCAAACACAAAATTACATGTACATACGCTTTGAGCTATAGAATACACACACGATTTACGATTTAACAAGGTACAGCTTATTGGACATAGTCTGACCAGTTTTTACCCGATCTTCAAAAACCGCACATCGTTAGAAGGATTGAAAATTAATCTTACATTCTATTTCTTAAGGTGATATTGATTAGTGATGAACTTTCGAGATAAACGTATGGCCAATACACTGAGAACTATACACACCCCCAGTTCACCAGTACAGGTAGACCAGCATTAGACTGCAGGAAAGTCACTTGACCGCGAGTTGTTTACATCATCCCAGCTACGCTGTGGTCAAATGGCCAATAATACACTGAGAAATATACACACCCCAGTACAGGTAAGATAAGCGTTGGACTGAAATATTTTAAAAATTGGGCTTTCGCTACGTATGGGAAATCTAACATAACTCGACCATTTTTTACCCGATCTTCAAAAACTGCATATCGTTAGAAAGGTACATAAACATTCTATAAATCTGATAATAAAATTATAATGATATGTGATTAACCTCTGAGATAAATGCAGAAAACCACTGTGTGTACCTATAATTGAGTTTTTTCATAATTATTTTTTTCATTTGATGTCTGACTTTTAAAATTTTGGTACCGTTAGAAAGGTCTCTTAAAGCATAACATTTTATACCCGTTATGTCTCGATAGAATATTTACCGTTTTTGAGCTATATGAGGTCAAAGAAAAAATCGATATTGCTGATATGACCTTGACCTTTACTACCTTTTATTATTTTAAAGTATAAGCTGATTAAGAACATCATACTGCACATTCAGTGAAAATTTCATGAAAATCGAACAAGAAATAAATACAGGAGAACGAAAAAACATGAAAAAATGACGAAAAATGAAATATTTTAAAAACTTGAAATTTTTATTTTTTCCGTATTCAGTGATCTTTGAACGCCTCTAGCGGATAAACGGTGCATTTCCTGAAATTGCCACACTATATATTTTGTGCGGCTAGGTCTTGCGAATCTGTTTAAACAAACAAATTCTTCTATCTTATCAAAGTCGGCCAATATTTCTGTTTAAAGGGACCTACCATATTTTCTCTTAAAAAACGCGTTATTTCCAAGATTCGAACTTTGGTCCCCTCCTGAACAGGAAATGATATCTTTTTTGAACTTCTAGACCTATATATTTTGTTGGGGTGCCAATAAGGAACAGAATAAAAAAAAACGTATCTAAATCCGACTTTGGATTTTGGAGATTTTTCAATACAATCAATTACATAATAAACGCCACCTAGCGGCACAATGGGAGACAAATCTGAAAAAATGGCTCCTAAGGATCTAAGTCAGGACAATGTGAATAAGTGTTAAAAATTTCATGGTCGTAGCTTAATCCTACGTTACTGTAGGCTCGGGACAAATTTTTGACAGAAGAAGAAAAATAAAACTAGAATCGCAATCAGAATTGCGATATCATCGGTTTTCGCAATTCAATCACATTTTTAAACAATAGAAATTGAAATGTATCATATTTGATTAGGCTTATGACAAGCAACACAACGCAAAAAAAACGTAATTGAATCAGACCTCAAATAACAGAGTTATTAGCCTCTAGTGACTTTTACAAAACGCCCCCTAGGGATAATTATATCAAAGGGGAATAACACAAAAAGTGCACAAGGTAGACATATGGTCCTTGCGCACTGCACTTCGCGTCATTGCAAGGAACATACAAATGAAGTTTCAAGTCATTCAAACTTATGGTGACAAAGTTATGCTTCGGACAAGAAATTCTATCAAAGGGAAATAACTAAAAAAGTGCACAAGGTAGAGTTATGGTTCTTATGCACTGCACTTTGCGTCATTGAAAGGAACATACATGTGAAGTTTCAAGTCATTCAAATTTATTGTGACAAAGTTACCCTCAGGACAAGAAATTCTATCAAAGGGGAATAACTCAAAAAGTGCACAAGGTACAGTTATGAATCTGGCGCACTGCACTCCTTGTCACTGCAAGGAACATACATATGAAGTTTCAAGTCATTCAAACTTATGGTGACAAAGTTATGCTTTGGACAAGAAATTCTATCAAAGGGAAATAACTCAAAAAGTGCACAAGGTAGAGTTATGGTTCTTACGCACTGCACATTGCGTCATTAAAGGAACATACATATGAAGTTTCAAGTCATTCAAATTTATTGTGACAAAGTTATGCTCCGGACAAGAAATTCTATCAAAGGGGAATAACACAAAAAGTGCACAAGGTAGAGTTATGGTTCTTGTGCACTGCACTTGGCGTCACTGCAAGGAACATACATATGAAGTTTCAAGTCATTCAAACTTATGGTAACAAAGTTATGCTCCGGACAAGAAATTCTATCAAAGGGGAATAACACAAAAAGTGCACAAGGTAGAGTTATGGTTCTTGTGCACTGCACTTGGCGTCATTGCAAAGAACATACATATGAAGTTTCAAGTCATTCAAACTTATTGTGACAAAGTTATGCTCTGGACAAGAAATTCTATCAAAGGGGAATAACTCAAAAAGTGCACAAGGTAGAGTTATGGTTCTTGCGCACTGCACTCCGTGTCATTGAAAGGAACATACAAAGTAACCCCTATACTATAGTCAGGCTACTCAAAAATGATATTAAGCAAAATCTCCAATAGCAGCAAAACGATAAACAAATTTATTTACATATTACATTTTAGTTTTTAGAAATGCAGTAAATTAGGATTTCTGCAGTTTAGTGTGTTCTTGTCTTCACTCTGAAAGGCGAAAGGTGAAATTACAAAACATGCCATATTGTCGTTGTGAAGAAATTAAATATGCCAGGCAAAATAACAAAATTTTAACAGGCGAATGAAAAAAAGTATCGTCTTTGAATGTTTCTTGTTAGCAGTACGAAACCTTTTATGTCAGAACCATTTATCTGTCTTATATTGTATCTTGACCCTAATAGGCGAAAGAATGAAAAGATGCCATATTGTCATTATTTCGCCTTTTGCTTTTTGGGTCAAAGACACAACATATGCCTGGCAAAATAACAAAATTTTAATAGGTGAAGGAAAGAAAAGTTTCATCTTTGAATGTTTCATGTCCTGGGTTATAAACATCAGACACCACGATATAGCAGATTTCCTGTTGTAGTGTTTTCGACTAACAAAAAGTTGAAGGAACAAAATGACAACACTTCTGGTTTTGCCATCCGTGGTTATTCTTAATCACTGAAGAATCTGCTGACATTAAGAACATAGAGTAAATAATTATATGAAAATGTAATACTGAAAAAATTAGTATGGAAAAGTTCAATTTATATATGATATAAGCAAGTTCTTATGTAAGACATGCTGGAAACTGCTGACTATATGCACAAAGCAGGAAACTGGTGACCCTATATAGGATGAGAATCTGGAGGGAGAAACTCAAAGCATTCAAAGACGAAACATTTTGTCCTTTCGCCTTTAAAAAATGTATATTTCACTTGACATGTTTCGTGTTGTCGTGTCCTTGCCCCGAAAGGCAAAATAAAGACATTGTGGCATTTTTCGTTATTTCGCCTTTCGGGCGAAATGGCAGAAATCAGCCACCACAGTCCCCTGATCATATATACAAATAGAAACCGGAGGGCGAAACCATAGTGCTATCTTATTATTTCGACTTTTCCTTTTGATGCGCAAAAACACGACAACACGAAATCTGCTACAGTGTCGTGTCTTCGCCTTTCAGGTTTAGGGTGCGAACACAAGAACACGACAACTAAAGGGCGCCAAAATGAAATGGTTTCTACCTGCAAACATGAAACATTCAAAGAGGAAAGTTTTTATTCAATTAGGGTACTTTTTTTTGCTTTGCCTGTTAAAATTTCATTATTTCGCCTGGAATATTTTGTGTTTTCATGTTTTTGCACCGAAAGGCAAAAGGTAAAATAACGACATTATGGCATGTTTTTGTTATTTCGCCTTTTGCCTTTCGGAATGAAGACACGAACACACGAAATGTCTAAAATAATCCACCATTGAAGAAAGTTCAGTCAAGTATACAAGAAGCACAAGTCGAATACTTTTCTTTATACATCACAATTTGAAGCAAAAGAAAATGTAACCAAAAAAGATCAAATTTTTACCAATATTACATCACCAAATCATGTGTTTTTTTTTTATTTGGTGCAATTTGGTGCCCAATAAGAATACAATATTATAAACTTACTTCATATCCGTATCCTATCCTAGATCATGTGTATATAAGGATGTGTGTTAATGGTTGGTCAAATCACCTATAAGCATGTTGTCATTAGTATATATAACATGACAATCATTTTATAGAAGAAACCATGCCATATCTATATAATCTTTCTCCATTGAAACTTTAATACTTTGTAAAAATCCGTAACACAGTTGTTTTGATTTGCTTTCATGAGTCACCCGGTACCACATTTTTTCTACACGAACATGATACTCTGTTATTAGACTAGCATCAGTTATTGTTTATTACACTATGCTATCTATGTATCAGTGCATTATTCGATTAATTCTCATGGTACTTCACTGTCTCTCTCCCTGTCTGTTTCTCTCTTTTTTTTTAATCTCACACTTAAATTTACGTTGATTTAAAAGCTTACTTAGCTGATTACCTGTACATCACATGATGATTTTTTTTGCCTGTAATGCTAATGTTTCCAACCTATGTAAGACTTATGCAATGTTTTAATATTAAAATCCCTTAATATTGAAATTCTATCTTCCAAGGTGCTATATACGCGTGAATCTAGCCTGTAGTTTATCAACTTTGTTGTTATGATTACGTAAACTGTCCTCGTTTTCAATACAATACTGTATGATTTCAATACAACTGACTTTTTAATTTGAAATCCTATTTTTTAAGTATTTTCTACCTAATCAATTGATTACAGCAGTATTATAACTATGCTGTAGTGGTGTATTGTGATTTATATGTTACATCTATGACAGAGAGAGGGAGTGGGGGTGGGGGGGGGAGAGAGAGAGAAAGTAAAACTGACGCTCTAACCACACTCATTGATTTTTTATACGTCTTGTAAAATCATCAGTGGATGGTTGTTTTGTCTGTCTCCCAATAATGAGTGATCATTTAGCTTTCTCCTTTAAATGACGCGTAAAGAAGTCAATGCACGAAAACCAAGTTAACCGAATAAACTGGCAGCGTTAGTATCGTGCATGGATCGTATCGTGTATATGAACCAAACGTGTAACGTGCGCGCACCGTGTACCGTGCGTTCCGTGTCCGTGCAACGTGCGTTCCGTGTCCGTGTAACGTGCGTTCCGTGTGCCGACTTGCACACAAGCCGCACTGTATATACACATAATAAAGTTATTATATATGAAATTCATAAAATTCGTAAATGATTGTTATGATGCAGATATTTTCTAAGGCTGAGATGTATTCAGAAATCAAGTAACCTTACAATCATATATACACTTTTAAAACTTGTGTAGAAAGGTATATGCAAAGGTACACATTACTTATTGTTTGCAAAACTGACTCTAGCATAAAAACATTAATGTTGAGATTTTCATAGCTATATTTTTCATTATGCCCAATTAAATCTATGTGAGAGAGAGAGACAGACAGACAGATAGAGAGGTAAGGATGAGAGCAGAAACTTATAGTGATTTATTCGCTTCAATAACAGTGTACTGCATTGGTGATTAAGATAAGTCAGTCTGCTTTTAAACATAGCTACCAATCTCCAAAGGCTGACCTACATAATTGATCAGCGGTACTCATTCTACTTGAGATAAGACAGTCTGCCTCTTTAGCTTGCATATACATGTAATCCTCGTCAGGATAAGAAGCTTTTTTTTTCTCCAGAAACCATTAACTTTGTCATGTCATAGATACTACATTTCACAACCGATTTTGATCAAGATTATTTTACTTGAATTATAAGATTTTAAACTTCAGGATAATCACACAAAAAAATTACTAAATTCAAACTTTGAAAACAAATTTACAATTTTTCCAAAGAGGATAAACTTTGAACTGCCATAAAATGAAAACATCATTTGAAAGGTCTCTTCAAGACCTAAATCTTATCCGCACATGATAACGATGAAATATTTTTAGTTTTTGAGCTATTTGAGGCCGTTTAAAAATCCAATAATCATGATATGACCTTGACCTTTGCAATATTTTTAAAAAAGAACATTCAGAACATTAAACTACATAAAGTGTGAAAATTTCATGGAAAAGGAACAAAAAATAAAATCAGGAGCAACACAAATGTGTTCAAGAAATGTTAATTTGTCCCAAAATTTAGTAAAGTTTGACCGTTTCTAGAAGACAAACAATGCATTTTTCAAAATCGCCAACCCATATATTTTGTGCGTATATGTCTTGCAAATCATATGCAACAAAAAGAACTCTTCTATCTCATCTCTGAAAAAACTGGATAGGTTTTTCGTAGACCTACCCTCATTTTCACCATTTTTTGTAAGGTTTGAACTTTCAACCTTCCGTAGCTCAAAAGATTTATGTACGCCAATCATTGAAATCTATCATATTTTATTAAGCTATCATCAGTGAACATAATGCAAAAAACCGCATTTGAATCGGACCCCAAATAACAGAGTTACTCCTCTTTTTATGATTTTATACAAAGCGCCCCCTAGCGGAAAAACAAAGACAAAAATGAAAATTTTCTCAACGTAAGGATTAAGTTCATATAAGTAGAAAAAACTGGTAGAAATTTCATAATTGTGCCTTTTTTCTATCATGGCGATATGCCGTTCACAAAAACCGGCGGAAAAATAATAAAAAAAAAAATAAAACAGAAAAAAAAAAAAAAAAGTCGAATCCATGAAAACCTAATAAACACAACGAGAACAATAGGTTTTCGCACTTCGCAGTTGTGCGAAAACCTAAAAAGGGAAAAAGAAACACAAGAAGAACAGTAGGTTTTCGCGGCTGCGTTGCAGTCCACGAAAACCTAATAAACGATTGACCGGCGAGCGGTTGCGTCTTTTTTGTTGCCGTACTTGATACAATCGGTAAGCAAAGACAACGCTCTTGAATGAAATGGAAAGACAATTACGACTACTTACTGTATGCGAGGGTTTGTAAATTGGTGTTAATTTCCCGAAGCTAACATAGAAAGCCTGTGTAATTAAGAGGGAGTAAAATAAAAA
>CM037790.1:14929849-14958582 GCA_021229015.1 Solen grandis | reverse complement strand
TGTGTAAACAAGATTTTTCAAAGATTTGACCTATTGCCCTTTTATTTTTTCGGTCCGCCCTCCCCAATTTCGAAAGGGTTCAAGATACCCTAAAGACAAACATTCTGCCCAAAATTTGAGGAAATTGGTTTAAAAAGTGGCCTCAAATGTGAAAACCCAAGTTTTTTCCTAAGATTTGCCCCTACGGGGACCTACTTTTTGACCCAACCTGACCCATTTTCAAAAGGGGTTTCCCAAGATATCATCAAGACAAACATTCTGACCAAGTTTGAGGAAGTTTGGGTCAAAAGTGGCCTCTAGTGTGTAAACAAGATTTTTCTAAATTTGACCTACTGACCCTACTTTTTGACCCAACCTGACCCTTTTTTAAAAGGGGTTTCCAAAAATATCATCAAACAAACATTCGCCCAAGTTTGAGGAAAAAATGGATCAAAATTGGGGCCTCAAGTGTGTAAACAAGGATTTTTCAAAGATTTACCTACTGCCCAAACTTTTAAAACCAACCTGACCCAAATTTGAAAGGGTTCAAAAATCATCAAGAAAAACCCATTCTGCCCAAATTTGGGGAAAGATTGGATAAAAATTGTGGCCTCTATGTGAAAACAAGTTTTTTTCTAAGATTTGACCTACTGACCAAACTTTTTGCCCAAACCTGACCCATTTTCGAAAGGGTTCAAGATATCATCAAGACAAACTTTCGCCCAAATTTTTGGGGAAAAGTTTAGATAAAAAATTGTGGCCCTAGTGTGAAAACCCTCAAAATTGTTGAGGGGCAAAAGGGAATTTTTCTAAATTTACCTACTGACCTACTTTTTGATCCAACCTGACCCTTTTTCAAAAGGGTTCAAGATAAAAACAAGAAAAACCCCTTCTGCCCAAAGTTTGGGGAAAAAATTGGATCAAAATTGTGGCCTCTAGTGGAAAACCCTAAAAAAGTTGCCCGGACGAGGGAGACGGAAAATCAAGTTTTCCCAAAAGCTCACCCTAGCTATGCTCAGGTGACCCCAAAAAAAATAACACTTTTCCATGCCAACCCAAAGTCCCCAAAGGACTTTTAAAAATTGACAAACCAATTTTTTCGTCATAAGAGTATCAAACCAAATGTCTTTTTTGTCATTCGTTTCCAGGTCGTCAGATGGATCAGATACACCCTTATTAACATGCACAGATTACAAGAGCGAACATTGCCCTATTAAAGGAGCGATAAACCCACGTACACGAAAAATAACAACATCCCGGATATCGTTATTGTACTTAAAAAAAAAAAAACGAACATGTCTTAAATATAAATGAAGCAAATTTCATCATCATTAAATATAATTTAATATCTATTGAAGAAACCCAAGAGACAGTCATGAGAAACAACTACTCAGGAGAGGTAGAAAGATGAGACCGATGCAAGAAAAAAAAAAGGACTTTTCAGGGCCAAACCCCAAAATTTTTTTCCCAAAAGAGAATATACCTAAATTTGTTAAACCATTTTTTTTCTACCTTTTTTTTTGTTAAATTCCCATTCTTTAAAAATTATAAAACTGATCAGCAATTCTGATTGGCGTGTTAATTTTGGTACAAAGTAGGTCAATCCCCATGGTAAAGGGTTTAAAACCTCGTGTCATTTCAATGGATGAAAAATAACTTTCTCTGATTGGTGGCGCTAACACTCGAAAGAAAGTAGATAAAACCGTTTTCAAGGCTATAAAAGCCACCCATCAAGCATCGTGTCATATTCTCACTTACAACCATGGAAGAACTTCGGGATCTGTTTTAATGTTTTAAGAGTCTTGATAAAGATCACAAAATGTTTGCCCAACGAATTAATGGTGTTGATGGGAAACAACAGCGCACTGAGTGGAGACAACAAAAGTCCAAAATTGAAACAATCCCAACTGCATTTGGAAAAAAATGGTACATCAGGCGATTTTGAGAAAACCCAGCAACAAAAGAACATGTTTCCTAAAATGCTCATAGAACATCGGGGAGATTTTTGGAGACAATAAGATGAGCACGAGGGCCCATCAAAATTTAAAGGACGATGAGCATGATGAAAACCCACGACTTATTTTTTAAGGGACGAACGATGTCTTCAAAAACAAGCACAAAGAGAACTTAAGAAGAAAAAAACTCCCCATTCAGGTAAAACCCAAAAATGCCCTCAAATGACATGTTTTACCATTGTCAACAATTTTTTATCATAATAATGGTAAGAAGGTTTATATAAAAACTCAAAGTGCCAATATTGCGTCAATTTGAATGTTTGGTATGTAAAATTTGAAAGCAAGTTCTACTTGGACCTTTTTATCCCGTCAGATACAAATTTAAAAATAAATTAAACTGATGGTTTCAATCAAGTTGCCATTATAATACCATTTTTTTCTTCATTTTTTATGAGACCTCTTTTCCTGAATACTATAGTTTTTGTTTTTTCTATATTGACCCCCAGACCCCAAGTAGAACAATATTCATAGAGACGATTTAAACTGCACTGTAATTCATGTGGTGATTTACCTATTATAACCATGTCATCTGCAAAAAGAAGTAACAATATACATACATCAACAAATTCTATTCCTGATGTGACTCCATCATGTAAAAATAACTCAATATCTTCAGAAATAATGCAAACATTATAGGTGAATATTATTACTCTTTTCACACATGATTTAACAGTATTATACATTGAACGACATATATTCAATATCTTACCATCTATACCAACCTTGAATAATTTAAACCATAAAGCATTTCGATAAACACTATGGAACGCTTTCTTGATGTCAACAAAAACACAATATAATCTGTTATTTTGATTAATAAAATGTTCCACTAGAGAATATAACAGAGTGTCTTCGGAAATACACGCCAATGCAAAATTCAAACAATGGGAGTATAATGGCATCCATCCAAAATACTAACTTAAAATAAAATTATGTAATCAGTGTGTTTTAACTGTTTACTTACTGCAGATATTAAGCATTATGTACCATTTTTGCGGTCTACAATATGTCAGTGTTCTTTTTCATGAAAATTGAACTTATTATGAAATATAATGGGGCGTGCCTTTGAAGACAAAGGTGTGTGGCTAAACGGAAAGTATTTGTAAGTGGTTCAAGGTTAATAATTAATTGTAAGGTAAGTGGCGGCGGTTGACATTAAGGGTTGGTGAATGGGTCATGGAAAAGTAAGTAGTCAACGATTGACCATGAGATTTTGGATAGAGTTAAACGGGATGAGTCGCCCATAATGCGAGTAATGAATGATTAGGTAAGCGGTAAACAGTTAGGATAGAGTTCAATGGTTTAACGGGAAGAGTTTGGTGAGTGGTCCATGGTCAATAATCAATGGTTACATGTAGGTTAGCGATGAACTGTTTACATCAGGCTTTTGAATAGAGAGCCATGATTAAACGGAATATTTTATGGCTATGTAAGTGATAAACGATTTGCATCAATGGTTTGGATATACTTCTCTAATTTAACAGAAAGAAGTATTTGTTCGGGCCATGTTTAATCATAAATGGTTAGACAAGTGGTCAGCTGTTAACCGTGAAAAGGTTTAATAAATTGTCAATTAGGGTTTGGTAAATATATCCTTCCTACCCATTCAGTTGTCGATTGGAAACCCGTGGTTAACCATTAATTTGGTGTGTAAAATAATGTATCTTTACCAAAAAGATTTGTTTAATAGTTCACAGTATTCCGTATCCAACCTTGTACCCCGTGTAAAACCAGTGTAACAGGAAACTGATCGATTTGTGACCAATAATTGCATTATGCGTTAAATAAAAGGCCTTACGTAAATTTTTTTTGCGCAGTTCCTTTTAAACTTACCTGCGTTAGACCGCCTCTTTCGCAACACCATGGTCATAATCAGCAACATAGAACGTGTCATTGTTATATAAAGCAGCACAGCAGTTATTCGGATTTACTCTGATTTTTATGCCCCCCTTCGAAGAAGAGGGGGTATATTGCTTTGCTCATGTCGGTCGGTCGGTCCGTAGGTCGGTCCGTCGGTCTGTCGGTAGACCAGACCTTGTCCGTGTGATCACTTAAGTTCTATTTGACCTTAAAGTCTCAAACTTCATGTGGTTGTTGCTCATGATTAGTAGATGACCCCTATTGATTTTGGTGTCATTACCTCAAAGGTCAAGGTCACAAGGTCACATGTTGTGTATGTATAATACCAGACCTTGTCCGAGTGATAACTTAAGTTCTATTTGACCTTTAAGTCTCAAACTTCATGTGGTTGTTGCTCACGATTAGTAGATGACCCCTATCGATTTTGGTGTCATTACCTCAAAGGTCAAGGTCACAAGGTCACATGTTGTGTATGTATAATACCAGACCTTGTCCGAGTGATAACTTGAAGTTCTATTTGACCTTTAAGTCTCAAACTTCATGTGGTTGTTGCTTATGATTAGAAAGATGACCCCTATCAATTTTGGTGTCAATACCTCAAAGGTCAAGGTCACAAGGTTGCATTTGTATATATGTTTGATGACTTGGCCACTATATGGAAATTATGAAAAAGACTTTTTATTACTAGATCAAGATAACATAATTTATGTTGTAATGTTGTTTTGTTTTAATTTTGAGATATTTGAAGGATGATGTATCATTTCTTTCATTATTGTGGATGTTTGTGCTTATGGCTAGCAAGGCTGATTTGTTATTTTTTATAATAAACCTAGAGCACAAAGTCTTAATGTTTTGTTTTGTTTATAACTGACAATGTTCTTTCACTTAAAAACCTTTGGGGACTTGTGTAAATATTTCTCCAGCCCATTTATTTCAGTAAATGTTTAAATCATTTAGCAACGTAAAGTCCTGGAAGACGACTGATTATTTTTACTGGATGATGGATGCAAAATACTTTAATCTGTCACTTGGGAATGTCTTCCGTTTTCCTTATTAGGTCTTCCCGCAAATGAAATAAAAAATTCCAAATATGCAAGATTTTGGAAATGACAAGTTTTCAAAGCCATTTTGTAGTAATTCGGAAACAATTATTCTTCATATTCTGATATCTTATTGAACAATTTTCTTGCAAATTTTAATGTTTCGTCACTGTACAAACTTTATTTGATATGTTAAAGCTGAAGGAATCAGAATGACATTTTAATTAAAAACTGTATCAAATTAAGACAAAACAATTTTGAAATACTATAACTATAACTAAAGTGAACTTAAAAACGTTTGGGTAAAAAAAAGTTTTTTTTGGAGAGAGAGAAGAGACAGAATTCCGGTTCTTCAAATACCTTTAAGGGCTCTAAATTCGCTCTATTAAACAGTAAAAGGAATCCCATTAGAAACTCGCGAAAGAAAATTTTTATTTTCGATTAGAGACCCAAACCCTTTTTGTCTGTAAGCTGAAAATAAAAACGGTTATATGATCCAAATTTTTTCCGATACCGGACAAGGGACCATACCCGTGAACATCATTCGTATCATACACATTTTTCATTACCCCCAAAGATTCATGGCTTTTTTGGAAAATTTTAAAAAGGGACGGAGTTTTCAGTTCGCAAGATTTCGTTTGAAAATAAATCAACCATTTAAATGTACAACAGGTTTTGTTTATCTTTTTTTTCCTTTTTTTTTTTGTAAAAGGAGGAAAATAAATAATCTTTAAAAAATACTTACCACATTTAATTTTTTTTTGTTCTCCGTAGCTGTATGGAAGTTTGATTTTTATCTCAAAACCCTTTTATCCTTTATATATCTAAATGTTTTTTTCTCTATTACAATCTACCGCCACATTTTTGATTAGTTAGTTTTGTAGTTAGCAGTACCGCAGACTTGCATTATTTTATGTCAGTTTTTATCTCCCCTTTTTTCTCCCCCCCCATTTGTTGTAAACATCGTTTGGTTTTGGAAATCAATCAAGTTTTTCGTCTTTTATTTTTTTTACTGGCGTGGTGGCGCGGGGAAAAAAAATACACCTTCGAAAATAACATTAAACACTGTTACTGGCATTTTACCAAAAGTAAACAAAATAACCAAGCAAAGGAAACGGGGTAGCGGGACGAAGCGTTAACACTTGATACATCGTATTTATCAAACCAGTGATACATCTTCCGACAGAATGGCAAATCACGTCCCCCAAAAGCAATGGGCCAAACCCAAAAATAAATCCTCACATCATTTGAAGCAGGCGTCAGTTTTGCAGTAATATTATCTTTAGATGCAAACTTCGCCCCTTTCTGGAAGGGGGTTCCCCGGGTTAAAGAAAACGAGCGCTAAAACCCTCAGGGGACTAGTATCTGACGGAGAGCATCGCGCTGCTGGGCGTCGTACTGCAGAACAAAAAGTAACACACCTACGAGTTAGGCCGATTGCAAATTACGCCAGTTTTTTCTCGCTTCTATTGTAAAAAACTCAACATCAGTTAACAGCTTTTGGCAAGCAATAACACAAATGGCTTTCGTCATCGGTGCTCATTTTCTTGACTTAAATGACATTAAGCCGAACCGATAAACGTCCTGAGGATTTATACCAACGACTTTTCAGTTTTTGGGGGACAATCTCTTACGACATGAGGGTTTTAGTAACCCCCATGGACCATACCGCTGAAGTGAAGAGTTATCACCTCTTTGGAGAACTCATTGTTTGAACCTGGCTAAATTTTGCTACACCCTAATCCCCACTCTAGTTAAGCAACGCTAGGAACAGAACTGCGGTCAAAACAATAGAAAACCATCAGACCAAAAAAACTGCAGCATTAGATATTTTTTCTTGATGAAATACACATTTAAAGGGTCAAAATATTACGTACTCATTTAAATCGAAAGCTCTTACAGTCAAGCGCCAAGACCCTCCATAAAAAACACCAATGTGCCCCCAGCAAGCAAGCGGGCAGAAGAAGTATCAACACTTTTTGAGCCACTGTCAAATTACCGGAAAGTGACAAGCAATACAGTCAAAGTCCGTCAGCCCTCAAATGCTGTGATGAAGCTCTGACCGGGAACAGGAAACTACATGGAAGACTTAGATTCTCATACCTTTCGCGTTGCCCCCATCATCTCGTAGAGCTCTACAAAGAATCGCCCACTTTGAAAGTATTTTATAACACAATCCCTTAACAAAAACACGGGCACGGGACTGAATCGCATGATCAAGCCTCATAGCTCATTTATCGCGCTAAGGGAAAAACATACAAAAAGTGCCCTACAAGCAGATGGCTCAACACCCCTTAAACTTTGGGAAACCCATATTAAAATACCCCGGGGTCAGACAAAGCTTACTCTAATGCCTTTTGTTACAACCTTGTGTTTCTCGGGCTGGCATACCTTTTATGGCACAAATAAATATCCCATAGCCCCAGCCAAGCATAAATAACTAGAAATTTTCTGAAGTAGTAAAATCAATGTCCAAGCACAATCCTAACGAATGTACTTAAATACACATTTTTGTACTGAGAATAACCCTTCATAAACAGTAACTGGCCTGGTGAATAGTAGAGGTTGGCACCCGTTGAGACCCCCCCTGAGAAACATTAGCAATAGAAAAACGTTTTGTTTGGGGAAAGACCGCCTTTTGGCCTTTTCCCCACAAATTGTAGGGGCTTTTTGGTCGGAAATTCGTATTTAATGACTCCAAGAACCCCAAAGCAAAATAAACATATTTTTCTCGGGCTCGCTCACCCCCTGCACCTGTATTGCCCTCGTCACGGGGGACTTTAACAAAAAAACTTGTAGTGAAACGGGGTCCCAAATCCTCATAAGCCCCATCGCCTTGATCCGATAATATCTTCCCTTCCAGTCAAAACAGATTTTAAGTCTTTACACCAAGATATGATGATTGTTTATCCAGACATTATAAAGCTAAAATGGTGCGGGGGGCCATTCCGGGCCAAGGTTAAATGGGCCTTACAACCCCCTCAGCGAAAAGGGCTGTCCCCCAAATAAACAGAGATAAATTTATTGAATTACAACAAAATTTTTGATGATTTGAAGTCAGGTGTTTCCTCGCCCTGAAGATGTCGGGGTATCATTGAATACCTAAACCCTTTTTTTCTATTAAGAAACCCCAAAGGAGGATATCCCCCAAATTACTGCTTTCTAAAGGGAGGGCGCTACGTAACCCCCAACCGCCCTTAGCCAGATGTCGACTCGACTTAAGGGAAAATACCCGGGAAGTACATTATCATAACTGACCTCAAAATGTTTTCTACAAATTCCACTTTCCAAAATCACTTAAATACTGTGGGTTGCGACCCCATACAAAGGTATCGGTGTATCTAGTCAAAAGGGGTATGCCAGGCAGAGACGCCCTGGGGGAGCTCATGTGTGGGGTTCTTGGGACTGCCTACAAAAAGGAAATTTTTTCCCAAACTGGCAGATGACCTGTTTTGGGTGGTAACACCCTTCTAATTGTTTTAAAATTTGGAAACCGGTCCTTGAGGCTTAAGCAGGTCAAATTTGAAACTTTCTCCCACAAAACATATTCCCCCTTCATCACCACCATATTAGGCTGGAAAGGTCAAGGGCAGGTTATCTGCAAGCCCACCGATTCGTACGTCAAGTTGTTCCCCACCACCCCTGTACATGGTCTCAAGTCATTTTTGGTGCATATAAAGTGATTAGTAGGTTTTACCCCAAATGTTTACGTCTTGGCCCCCCTTTATGATGCAATAGCGGAAAAAGCCTCAAGATAAATTTTATTGAAGATGACTACTTTCTCACTTCTCTAATGCCAGGGAACAATTAAAACGCACAAAGCTATCCTGCTTTCCCCAACCCTCTGACCAACTTTGGATTGTCACTAGCTCTGTTTTCAAAAGTGGGAAATTGGGGCCACCCCCATGTCACAGAAACAATAAAATTGTCCTTGGCTGGTTTCTTTAGTGCCAAACCAGAAAACTCAGAACTTGGCTTTCCGTGAAATAGAGGCACTGCCATTTCAGCCCCTTTCCCTCAAACATTTTTAGTCCATACATTTTACAGTCTAAACACAGACCGTGTCCTTACAGATAGTAACCCTTGTGCAAGCTTGATAATATGCCGGGTGAGTTCTCCCCCAGCCCAGATTACCTCTTTCCCCCTCATTGTCAGCCGTTTTGGCACTGAATTAAAATTTGCAGGCAAGGCAAATATTTCCCCTGACTTTGCAAGTCGTAACGCACCAACTGCAGTGAACCCCATTGTCAAATCTGTTCTTTCATTGTTAAACTGAGGAATCATTGTAAGATCTGTGAATTTGAGTGACGTTCTTGACAGTATACCAACTTACCCTTTCCACTCGTCAGCTTGGGCTAATATACAGTCGAGTGTCCCGACTTACGTAGAACCCAGCACACTTAAAACAAGGCACTAGCCATCCAAAAAAAAAAACAATGAAAAACATCAACGTTTTCCTCAGTGTCGCTCTATTCTAAAAACAATGTGTTGGTTGTACCCAAAAAGACCCCCCTTTCACCATCCCGCGAACTAAAGTTGTACCCACGGTCTGTCAAGATGGTCTTTCTACTGACTTCATATCAATAAACCACCCCACTAAACATCAAAGCAAATTGTTTTTAAAAGGCATTTTATGCTTTTAGACCTAAATCACCATTGAAGGGGTTTTTGGGAAACATGTCACATCTTAAATCTCTACAAAAAAAGTCCTAACTTTGAAACTCAACATCTGGTGAACCCCCTAGGGAATTGGCACTCTTTGCTTGGACAATTGAAAAAGACATAAGCAGTTTTAAAAGGTCTTAAAGAAACTGCAAGTTCTTTTTACTAAAAAACCTGTTTCTTGAGAATGAGAAACATGACACACTTCGCAATGCTCTGTTAAAACTAATACTTGGTTTACATCCCTTGCGGTCCTGTGCTATATTTCGGTGGATGCACCCCGGGTTTTTTCTGCCTTAGAGAAAAATACCTAAAAACATTTTGAAAAGTGCACGTCGGGGCCCGGGCAAGAACCTAATAAAACCCTGTAGAGAGAAAGCAATTCAAGAACTCGAAAATGAGTTACTTTTGGGAAGAACCGAGGTGGTCCCGTACAAGCTAGGCTGTATTTGTTTTGGCAAGTTAAAATTTGCGTATTCGTAGCTGGGATTACTTTAGGAACTTGGACCCAACAACAGTTCACACAGACAATTGCCATTATCGACAGAGATAAATTCTTTAACAATCGAGCTCGCAAAGTGAAACCCTACTATAGGAAAAATCTAAATGCAAAGTGGGAAAAACCAGATTCTCAATCTATTCAGTTGGAGATATTTTTTCCCCACTTCTGAAGGAAACAATTTTCAAAGCGAGCAGGAAAAGGTAATTTTTTCGACAATGCTTGGTGTTTCATAAAAAAATTTTTTTGGATCACATTTTTCGTGCTTCTTCCCAAAAATGAAAATCAGTGGTGCTACAGAGTTCAAAAGTCAATTTGCTAGTTTTTTTATTACATTCCGTCTTCATTGCGACATGAAAGTGAGAGAACAACTACAATCAAACTATCAAACCCAACAGCAACTTAATGTTCCAGACACTTTAACACGCCCCGCTGATGAACTCCCCCTTCCCCAAAGTCAGCTAAACATAGAGATCCGAATATGACATGTTATTTTAACCAATTTTAAATGACCCTAACGCAAAGACTGGCGTCACTTGATGTTTTGCCGCTAGTAAAAACTTAGTCAAAATCAAACCCAGGCCTGTGCGTGACCAACCCCCAACATATCTTCGGATTATGTTTGTTTTAAAAGAAAAAGTTTAAATATTTCCTCTAAATTGTGTTTATTTTTAAATCTCTATGTTCATCTAAAAAGGGTACATAAATTCACTAAATTAATAATAATCTAACTTTATAGCACTTTTAAAAATGGTATATAAGAATGCGAAACCCTTCTGTTACAAACCAGCAATTTATTTTTTCTTTAAATTTTAAAAAATCGAGCTTTTGCCATCCTTTTTAAAACTTGGGAATATAGTAATCAAAAAAAAAAAAAAAAAAAAAAAAAAAAAAAAAAGAAGAAGTTTCGCCACTATTTGATTTGTTTGTTTTTAGTTAGCAGTACCGTCAGTACTTTGCATTATATTATGTCATAGTGATCTCCCCTTTGTGTCTCTCCCCGCCATTTTTTGTAATACATCGTTTGGTTGGAAAAATTTAAACAAGGTTTTCGCTTTATTGTTACTGGGGACAAAATTCCGGTTACTTCAAAAACCCCAATGGGTTTTTGTTATTCTTTTTATGGGATACTTCTTTGGGCTCGATCCAGAAAACTTTGTCACCGGCATTTTTGAATAACCGAAAATCGACTTTTCTTGTCCCTAGTATATTTAAATTTAAGACCCTTTTTTTTCCCCCGGGAAAAAGAATTCCATGAAGTCTATAATTGTAAAGGGGTTTAGACTAAAATAACATACAAAATGTAAAAATTTAAACCCGCAGCATTTGAAGGTTGTAAAACACCTTTTTTTGTAATTCCCAAATTTAATGGTAGCAATCAATTTCTGACTTTTATGGTAAACTTAGACCTTTTTTTTTTGTTGTTGTTTTATTTTGTATTTTGTGGTGGGGTTGCGGGGGGGCCAGGGAATTTTGTTTTATACCCAAAAATTTTACTCTTTGTTTGACGCAGTTTCTAAAAAGTGCCGACTGGGGTTCGAACCCCGACCTCCCGATTTCAAAGCGGGCACTTTTTTTCCCTGAGCTATTGCGCCGGTATTCGATTGTGGACATTTCTTTTTTATCTAAAAATAAAAATAAATTCCAAAAATTGATGGGGTTTTTTTTAAGACAGAACATTGACGTATGTTCGTGCCTTACAAAAGGGGGAGGAAGGGTTTTGAAAAGGGGGAAGGGTTTCCCACCTACTGTATAATGCAAAAAAAAGATGAATGTCCCCTAATTGCTAATGGTTTAAAACCACTGAAGTGACTGACATTAAATTGTATGTGTTTTATTCTATCTGTATTAAACGAAGCATGTAAGACGATGTCAATAAAGCATTTTTTTATTTTCCAGAAAATCAGTAGTTCAAATATAGTTTAAAGCAGCTCGTTCACAGTAAATCTGTTGGCATAAAAAAATTCTACTCTCCGTAAAGCAGATAAGGTCACGTTAAGGTCACGTTAAACTGTTATTTTTCGTAGACGCGATTCGAAAGAATTCCCAGTTAAATAAAGAAGACGTATCCTGAATAAGTTGCTTTCCTTACTACGTCACACATCCCCCAAATTGGCGTCTTCACCAGTCATGGGTAGAGAATTTGTGATATCAAAATGTTCGGCCTGTTAAGTGAGCGCACGTGCAAAGTGTGGATAGCAAAACTACGGGTCTGAATCAATCACTGTCCTTATATTTGGTTGAGTCAGAGTTAATTTCCTAAAAATATTTTCACTAGGGTGTTTTTATCAATACATTACATTATTTGTTTTTTTTTTTTATGTCACGTGCATGTAAAGCTAACCAAACAATGACAAGTGTAAAAATTTTAAAACAAATATATTTGTGATAGCGAAGCTAATGAAACCCATATTGTCGTTAAAAATAGATAACATATCTTGGGCTATTAATTGATGGAAATGACATTATCACCCACTCTTTTGCATCCCTAACTGAATTCAATAATTATCATTTACCATTTTAACTTGTGTTTAAATAAAATAAAGAAATTATATTTTATAGATGGTTGCTTAAAGTCCGTCTATACTCTGTTCAGTATATTTCAGATATTCTCTTTTCTACTTCTCAATTTCATGTCAAGGGGGATAACTCCGGCAGCCCACATCGCTAATGCACGTTGCAGTAGAGAACATATGAAAATGTTCGAAATATATTGGCGGGGCTTTAGCCGATTCGACATTTAATTAGCCGGGTTCCTGGCCACCATAAACGATGATATGGAACCTGGAACGGCTGTGCACAGTAAAACAAAATTGTATGGCGCCAGCACCACATATTTTGTCATAGGTGAGAGTAGGAGCATTTTCAGCATTTCATTGGGATATGATTATAAGTCACATAGTTATCAAATATGGCCGAGGAAAAGTTTTTACTTATGCTTAGTTTAAACATATTTATCCCCATATAATACATACATCAAATATCTCAAAATGTTTACACAAACAAGGGATAGGATTAGTACGAAATCTTTAAGCTTATAATAGTTCTTTTCCTAGAAACAAAGTTAATGTTACCTTCTATGGCAAGATACATTTAAACTACATATTTAATGATTGAGATATTAAAATAGAGAAAGAGAAAGAGAACCAAATATAGAAAATAATGAAACAGTAGACAAAATTAATATAAGCAACTGCTTCAACATTATGAAATGCAAAGAAAAAAAAAGAAATAATACTGTGGTAGTTTGGAAATGATTGTCTATGAAAATATAATATATCGATACATGGCGACGTGTGTGTGTGTGTGTGTGTGTGTGTGTGAGCGCGCGTGCGTGTATGTGCGTGTGTGAGAGAGAGAGAGAGAGAGAGAGAGAGAGAGCAATTATACTATAAGAATCGATTACTGTCAGATATAAAATTCTGACACACTGAAAAATAAACTTATTTTCTTGGCAGGGAAGAAAATGGTTTCCCGCCTCCTTCCAGAAACATGGTAGGGAACAGAATTAAACCACGCTTGATTACGGAGGTCTTAACTTTGTACAAAAATTATGCTACCATTAACCTTTATATTATGCAGGGTTTACTTGTTTTCATATTTAAATAACACGCGCTAAAACAAATGCTTTCCGAAAGGTTCTTTTACGCAAAAATATAAGTTTGCAACACGGACCGATATATATATATATATATATATATAATATATATATACATGGATCTTGAAGCAGTTCGTTCACAAATAATCGGTCGAAATTTGAAAAAAAAAAAATCTACTCTCCCTCGTTAATACTGGCGAAATCTTTGTTCCTGACAAATAAACTTGGAAATTGTAGGTCACATTGCACATGAAAACGTTATTTTCTGGCACTAGCGTTGCTCTACTGACATTACCGAAGAAAGGAGTACACGTTACAGTACGTTGCTCGCTCTGGCAGAAATTATTGTGCATGATCTTAAAACATTTTACCGTCGCCGGCCGTTGCCTTTTTATTTCACGGATTAATGACTTATGTGTCGGTCTAAAGTGCAATAAGACAATCAATTATATGAGCTTGAGTAGATAAAAAAAATAATACCAGAATAATTTTAGAAAGGAAATTTTTTGATAACAACTGGGTGGTAAATA
This sequence comes from Solen grandis, assembly GCA_021229015.1. Classification (NCBI taxonomy): domain Eukaryota; kingdom Metazoa; phylum Mollusca; class Bivalvia; order Adapedonta; family Solenidae; genus Solen; species Solen grandis. Next base: position 14,944,399 of record CM037790.1, on the reverse strand, counting down.
ACAAAAATAATAAAATAAAAAAAGTAGTAACGTAATGGGGTTTTTGGAAAACCCTTAATAAAAAATAAAAAAGTATATACGTAATGGTGGTTTTGGAACACTTAAAATAAATAAAAAAAAGTAAGGTAATGGTGGTTTAAACCCTTTAAATAATAAATAAAAAAAGTAGTATACGAATGGGGTTTTCGAACACTTAAAATAAAAAAAAAGTGTATCGTAATGGGGGTTTTGGGAACACTTAATAATAAAAAAAAAAGTAGTATACGTAAGGTGGTTTCGAACACAAATAAAAAATAAAAAAGTAGTATACGTAAGGGGGTTTTGGAAACACTTAAAATAAATAAAAAATGTAACGTAATGGTGTTTTGGAACATTTAATAAAAAATAAAAAAGTATATACGTAATGGTGGTTTTTCGAACACTTAATAATAAAAAAAAAGTAGTATACGTAAGGGTGGTTTCGAACACTTAATAATAAAAAAAAAAAATAGTATACTAATGGGGGTTTTGGGAACACTTAAAAATAAATAAAAAATATATACTAATGGTGGTTTCGAACACTTAATAATAAATAAAAAAGTAGTATAGAAAGGGTGGTTTTCAAACATTTAATAATAAAAAAAAAAAATGATAGGAAAGGGGTGGTTTTGAACATTTAAAAAATAAAAAAAAAATATTACAAATGGGGGTTTTTGGGAACACTTAAAAATAAATAAAAAAAATTGTATAGGTAATGGGGGTTTTTTGGAACACAAAATAATAAAAAAAAAAAAATTGTATAGAAATGGGGGGTTTTGGAAACTTAATAATAAAAAAAAAAAGAAAATTTACTAATGGGGGTTTTTTGGAACACTTAATAATAAAAAAAAAATAGTATACGAAATTGGTTTTGGAACACTTAATAATATATAAAAAAAATTATAGTAATGGGGGTTTTGGAACACTTAAAAATAAATAAAAAAGTATATCGAAATGGGGTTTTTGGAAACACTTAAAAATAAATAAAAAAAGTAGTATACGTAATGGTGGTTTGGAAAAATTAATAAATAAAAAAGTAGTAAACGAAGGGTGGTTTTGAACATTTAATAAAAATAAAAAGTATTTTAAACGAAAGGGGTTTTTGGGAAACTTAATAATAAATAAAAAAAGTATATAGTAATGGGGGTTTTTTCGAACACTTAATAAAAAATTTTAAAAAAGTATATACGTAAAGGTGGTTTTTGAACACAAAATAATAAATAAAAAAGTATATACTAAGGGGTTTTTCGAACACTTAAAAATAAAAAAAAAAAAGTAGTAAAAATGGGGGTTTTGGGAACACTTAATAATAAAAAAAAAAGATAAAATTTGGGGTTTTGGAACACTTATAATAAAAAAAAAAAATTGTATAGTAATGGTGGTTTTGGAACACTTAATAATAAATAAAAAAAGTAGATACAATGGTGTTTTGGGAACATTTAAAAAATAATAAAAAAGTAGTATACGTAATGGTTTTTGGAAAACCCTTAAAATAAAAAAAAAAAAGTTTTTTAACGTAATGGTGGTTTTGAACACCAAAATAAATAAAAAAGTATTAGTAATGGTGTTTTTGAACACTTTAAAAAATAAAAAGAGTATACTAATGGGGTTTTGAACACTTAATAAAAAAAAAAAATAGTAAACGTAAGGGGTTTTGGCCCTTAAATAATAAAAAAAAAATTTTAAATCGAAGGGTGGTTTGGAAATTTAAAATAATAAATAAAAAAGTAGTATACGTAGGTGGTTTTGGAAACTTAATAAAAAAAAAAAAAGTAGTATACGTAATGGGGGTTTTGAACACTTAAAAAATAAATAAAAAGTAGTAACTTTTGTGGTTTTTGAACACTTAAAATAAATAAAAAATATATACGTAATGGGGGGTTTTCGAACACTTAAAAATAAATAAAAAAGTAGTATACAAATGGGGGTTTTGGAACACTTAATAATAAAAAAAAAGTAGTATACAAATGGTGGTTTTGGGAACATTTAATAATAAAAAAAAAAGTAGTATCGTAATGTGGTTTTCGAACCTTAAAAATAAAAAAAAAAAGAGTTAGAAAAGGGGTTTTTCGAAAAACTTAAAATAAAAAAAAAAGTATAAACGTAAGGTGGTTTTGGAACACTTAATATAAAAAAAAAAGTAGTTACGAAAATGGTGGTTTTTGAAACACTTAAAATAAAAAAAAAAGTGTATCTAATGGGGGTTTTTGGAACACTTAAAAATTAAATAAAAAAAAAGTAAAACGTAATGGGGGGTTTTTGGAAAACACTTATAATAAATAAAAAATAGTTTACGAAGGTGGTTTTGGAAAACTTAAAATAAAAAAAAAAAAGTTATACGTAATGGGGGTTTTTCGAACATTATAAAAAAAAAAAGAGTAAAAGTAATGGGGGTTTTTTGGAACATTTAAATAATAAATAAAAAAGAGTATACGAAAATGGTGGTTTTGGAACCTTAATAATAAATAAAAAAAAGATACTAATGGGGTTTTCGAACCTTAATAATAAAAAAAAAGTAGTATCTAATGGGGGTTTTCAAACATTTTATAATAAAAAAAAAAGTAGAAACAAAAGGGTGGTTTTCGAACACTAAAATAAATAAAAAAAAGTATCTAAGGGTGGTTTTGGAAACTTAATAATAAAAAAAAAAAGTTTACGAAATGGTGGTTTTCGAACACTTAAAATAAAAAAAAAAGTATATACGTAATGGGGGTTTTGGAAAACATTTTAATAATAAATAAAAAAAGTAGTATACGAAGGGTGGTTTTGGAACACTTAATAATAAAAAAAAAAGTAGTTACTAATGGGGGTTTGGAACATTAAATAAAAATAAAAAAGTAGTATACAAAATGGGGGTTTTTCGAACATTAAAATAAATAAAAAAAGTTATCGTAATGGTTTTTTTGGAAAATTTAAATAATAAATAAAAAAGTAGTATACGTAATGGTGGTTTTCAAAACACTTAATAATAAATAAAAAAAGTAGTAACGTAATGGGGTTTTGGATCACTTTTGTACTGAATGATTTTTGGACCCCCCCAAATGACAAACGGGCATTTCCCCCCGCAAAAATTTGGATGCCTAAATTTGGGTAGCCAAATTTTCCCCCCCCTACTTTTTTTCTTAAAGGGGCCCATCCTTTTCGCCGATGGATCTCTTTTTGTCCATGCCGATCCCACCTCCAACCGACCCGAATACGGTGAACCCTATTTACTCCTATTTTGTATTTATTTTTGCTGCGGTAGTTCTTAGGGGGTTTTGGCCAGAAAACCGTGTTAAGTGCTACAGAAAGCCGCTATATCATTAATTGGAAAATGCCATTGTTTGGGTATGCAAAATCGCAACCTCCCCCCTTTTAAACGAGGTCACGTGACATTCTTAAAAAACCGCAATTTTTTTTTTTAACTGTCCCCTAAACAATAAGGCAATGCCTATTGTTTAGGCTAGATAATCCCCGACCCCCCTTTACACGGGGTACGTGTCTATCATTTTCGAGGATAAAATAAACCGAAATATTTATTATTTTATAATATCGTATGTTATTGGGGAAAATTTTAATCAATACGTCATTGTTTTATTATTGTCTAGAAAAAAATTTAAATCGGATGCAGCCCCTACCGCTCCCTTAAAACAGGTCACGTGACTCCCCCCACCCTTGAACGAGGTCGGGGGCTATTTTTGGGGAATGAAAAAATCGCAATTTTATTCGTATTAAATCGTAGTTATTCGGGACAATTAATAAAACTACTCATCGTTTCGCTATTGTCGCAGAAGCATTGAAGGGAGACTTAAATAATGATATTGCTCTTCGAATAATAACGTTTTCCCTCTGAAAAATTTTAAACAACGCTACCCGGGAATACCTCGCTGTATAACGGATAATTCCCACCGTCGAGAGAAATTTTTTCAAAAATTTAAATTTTTTAAGGGTAACTGGATTTAAACTTTCGTAAACAAAAATCTACCCCCGAAAAACCCCCTACGATCGGCTGTCACCTATTTTGCCCAATGCCTTACGAATCGCGGACTAAAGGATTTAAAATGTTCCCCCGCCCCTGGGACGTTTTATTTCTTTTTTTGGATAAAGTCGAACATTTTAATCTCTCTTTGCGTATTATTACTTTTTCTTTCTTTTTTTTTCTGTCTTTCTCGCATATTTTCCCTAATACGCGTGTCAATGCGTATTTTTTGACAATCGGGTGAAACGTTTTTTCCCCCTTTTATGTCGAATCTCAAAATCACAATAAACCAGTGGGGTATTTGACCCGCGATTTAATGGGGTTTAGTCAACGCGATAAACGGTATTGGGGTTTTTTTAAAAGGGCAAATAGTCGTTTTGGTATTGTCCACGCCATTTTTCATTTCCGTGTAAGTGACGGAAAGTTTTTTATGTTTTTTATTTAATTTTTTTATTTATAACAAAAACGTAACGCTATAAGAAAGGGTTTTTTTCGCTTTTTAAAAAGAGATTATATTTGTTGTAAAGAAAAAATCGTAACGCATATATTTAGGGGGTTATAACGCATCAAGTTATAATTTATTCAATAAATGCTGCAATATGTATTTTTGTTGCGTTAATTGTGGGGACACTCATATGTTGTTAAATAATGCATCCTGTGTATTATTTGTTGGTTATTGCGGGGGGCTTTTAAATTTAAACTTCTTCGAGAGTATTTTTAAACGTTATTTTAATCCCATTTTATATGTTCTTGTTCAATAAAATTATATTCAAAAATAAAAATTTTTTGTTTTTCGCTCCTCTCCAAAACGCTTTTTTTTTCATTTTTCTTCTCTTTTGAAATTTTTCCCTTTTTTGTATACGCACGTCGCTAATTTTTTCCTTTTCTACAATATTATTTAGGATTTTCCGGTCTTTTTTTTTTTCGTAAAAATAAAATTCCAAAAATTAGGTGGAACTTCGGGTGTAAAAATGAATAAATACAGAATTCGTGTGACAAACGATAAGGGTTCTGTTTAATTTTTAATTCATTTTTTTACCTATAATGTCGGGTTTTTACTTTTTAGCTCACCTGAGCACAACGTGCTAAAGGTGGCTTTTGGATCGCCCTTCGTCCGTCTCCGTCGTCGTGTTTCGTGCGTCGTGCGCGTGCGCGTCAAAAATTTGCTTAAACGACTTTTCCTCTCCGCTGGACAAAATTTTAATGAAACGGCAGAATGTTCCTTGGGTGAGGGCCTAAAAAAAAGTTGCAAAAAATAAAGTTGACCCATGAAAACCCTTTTTTTGCCAGGGTACAAAAAGAAAATAATTTGAAAACTTTAAAAACATCTCCTTAAAAATACGGGCCAATTTCTAAATAATTTGGTACGATTTTTCCTTGGGTCAACCTCCCCTTCTAAATTAATTCCCACCTTAAAAAAACAGGCCGCCAGGGGCGGGGTTTATTTGCCTTATATGTTTAGAAAAACCCTTTTAAACAAAAACCTCGAAACCACGGGACAAAAATTTGATTAAATTTGGGCGGGGATGACCCTTTGGGGTAAACCTTCAAAAAATTTGCAAAAATAAATTGATCCATGTAAACCTGGTTCCCATGGAACAAAAAGAAAAAAAAAATTGAAAACTTAAAAAAATCTCTTTTTCAAAACTACGCCAAATTTTAAAAAATTGGTACAGATTTTCCCTTTGGGGTAACCTCTACCAAAGTTGTTTAAAATTATTCCGATCCGAAAAACTGGCCCCGGGGGCGGGGCTTATTGCCTTATATGTATAAGAAAAACCCTTTTTAAACAAATTCCTCTAAAACCCAAAGGACAGTTTTTGAAAACTTGGCAGGGATATCCTTGGTCAACCTTCACAAAAGTTGCTAAAAAAACTGATCCATGAGAATCTGGTTCCCATGGCTACAAAAAGAAAATAATTTGAAAATTTTAAAAATATCTTTTTCAAACTACTGGCCAGTTTTTAAAAATAAATTGATACAGGTGTTCCTTTGGTCAACTTCTCAAAATTGCAAAAAAATTTCCGATCCGTAAAAACAGGCCCGCCAGGGGGGCTATTGCCTTTTATGTATATAGAAAAACCCTTTAAACAACATCTCCTCTAAAAAACCATGGACAGAATTTGATTAACTTGGCGGGGATACCCTTTGGGGTAAACCCTTCACAAAATTGCTAAAATAAACTGATCCATGTAGAACTCTGGTTGCCAGGCACAAAAAGAAAAAAATTTGAAAACTTTAAAAATATCTTTTTCAAAACACGGGCCAGTTTTTTAAAATAAATTGAACGGTTTTTCCTTTTGGGAAACCTCTACCAAATTGCTAAAATTTTTCCGATCCGAAAAAACAGGGCCCGCCAGGGGGGGGGCTTATTTGCCTTTTAAATTTTTAGGAATTTTAAAACAACTTCTCTGAAACCACTGGACAGAATTTGATTAAATTGGCAGGGATGATTTGGGGTCAACCTTCAAAATTCCTAAAATAAACTTGATCCATGTAAATTTGGGTTTTCCATGGAAAAAAAAAGAAAAAAATATAAAAACTTTAAAAATCATCTTCTTAAAAATACTGGCCAGATTTTAAAATAAATTTCGGTGTTCCTTGGTAAACCCTTCCCAAAAGTTCAAAATTTTTCCGCCCCGAAAAAAAACATGGCCCCCGGGGGGGGCTTATTCCTTAAGTAATTAAAACTTTAATAAAATTCCCTTGAAAACGGAAGAAGAAAAGGGGGAAAAACCCCCTTTGGGAAACAAAAAAATAAATTGACCCTTAGATGAATAGCCACTAGTCTGATAGGTATTTGGGGGATTCCCCCAATCAGAGGGGAGAAATAACATTACCACAAAAAAATTCCTATAGCTTAGTCGACTTCTACAGAGGTCCATTTTCTGGACTGTGTTCCCCCTGAGTTAGTGCAAAACTACATTACTCTCTATTATATGAGATACTAGGGATTTTACACAAACCACCTGATAGAGATATAAGGGTTTTCAAAATATCCTAAATCACAGCCATCACTCATCATTAAAATGATGTGGGGGGGGGGGGGGGGGGGGGAAATATGCAATTTTCGCCTTACTTTGGTTCATTCAGTGTTTTCCCGTCACGGATTTCCAAACACCTTTACAAAAAACAAACGAATGATTAAAAAACTTTTAATAAATTTCTAATAATTAACCCTTTTCCCCCAAAAGAGACTTAAAAAACCTAGTGAAATAGCATAAAAACCCCAAACAGCCTGCAAGTCCAACTGCTACTTCGCAGGGCCCGACAGTTTTTGTTGTTTGCTGCTCCTTATGGTCTGGGGAAAGGGTTTTACAATTAAAAATTTTGGAAAAATTTAAGTGGGGGTTTCTGCAAAACAGGGTTTAGTGGTACCTATAAAGGGCTCAAAATGAGTTTTTTATGAGGGAAAAGGTTAAGGACCATTTCCCTTTTTTCCATTTTTTAAACAGCTACCACACTGAAAACTCATGATCATTTTTTTTTCCCTTTTTGCTAAAAGGGAAAAAAAAAAGTCAATTCCTGAAAAACATTATATCAGTTGATACAGTATACTGGTTGCATGAGAGCAGGGTACTCAGGGAGCGATTTGTGGGCCCCATGGGCCCCTTTTTTTGTTTTTTTTATTTTCTCCCTTTTTTCTAGGCTATTATTCGTAGGATTATTTTGGAAATTCTAGTAAATAAGGCGGAAAAACACGAAAAGGAAAATGAAAAATAAATTAAAGAAAAGTTAAAAAGCATCATACATCATTTTTTTATCGGGAAATTTTAAATATCGACGCCGAAAACAACTTTTCTTGTAAATTTATTTTATATGTAACCTGATGGACTTTCATAAGATTTATTAAATTACACCCGTTGCGACACGAACCGCCCCGAGTTAATCCCGGGTTTAAACTAGCGACGAAAAACGGAGGAGCGCTTTTTATAAGGCCGGGAATGCTTTTTTTTTTTTTTGTCAAACATACGTGGGCGAAGTAGAAGTAAAAAGTAAAGTATATATAGTTGTTGTTGTTGTTGATGATGATGATGTTTTTTATGTTGATATTTAAAGGGGTTTGGGAAAAATCGAGACTCTGGGTGATCACAACGTTTTTTACATTTTGTTTTTTTAGTTGTTGTTTATGATTAGAGTATTTGTATTGTAAATTTTGGGAGAATAGAGTAATTTTTCGTACTAAGGCAAAATAAACTCGCATAACACGCACCGCTTTAAAAAATCGATATCACTTACATATATTATGTTTTTTAATATCGGTAATAAAATACGTTATTTCAACGGATACGGCAATATCCGGACTGGACAAACATTGATTCATTTTTCTGTTTAAGGGGAGTTTTTAAAAAAAACGAACATATATATAATTGTTTGTTTTTTTTTTATTGTTACGATAATAATATATAATAAATATACAAAATACGTCTCAGTATCATGTGGAGGTTCATCATTTTAGCACTACCAACACATTGCGTCGTCGATTTGGGCCCCAAATTTTTGCAAGATGCGTTTCATGGGCTGTCCGCCGCAACGTTTTATAACGTAATAAACCATACAACCCCCAAACGGTTGACGTCGACTGTTGTAATTGCCTTCTACCGTAAGATTGTCTATCGAAACTTTTCGAATCCGGTTCTAAAATTTTTGTTTTATTTCCCCAGGAATCGAAATACTCGTAAGGTCCCCTGTACGGAAAGTAACACGGCCCCAAAGCCTCCCGGGCCTCGCTGGAATCGGTGTTACAAACGACAAACGCCCCTTTTCTTCGCGAGCGATCGGAAGCGCATACTGTCCCCGGGTGTTCCGTAGTATTTCCTCCCCTGATAATTGTTCATGCTAATACTAAAACTTTTATTTAAAACCATAACTCTACCGCCATTTTTAAAATTTCTCCTTTTTTGTTTTAGTTTTTATTTTTTTTTTTTTGGGAGCATGGCTAAAACTATTCAAGGTATTTTGCTGAAAATTAAAATATGAGAAAAATGGGGAAGATGGGGGGAACATTACCTCCACTTACCCCCACCTCCCCTCCCCCACCATCACCACCACGCCCCCTCCGCCACCCAAAAAACACTATACTACCCCCTCACCACCCCCACCTTCGACACCACCACTCACCACCACCCCCACCACCCCCCACTCGCTACCCCCCCCCTTTGCCACCAAAACCCCTCCTATATCTACCCCTCACACCACCACTCGCCACCACCTCCACTCACCACCCCCACCCCACCACACAACCTCAAAGCGCCACCAACCCACTCGCCAAAACCCTCCCCTCACCCCACCACTCACCCCACCCACTCACCACCACCACTCGCCACCTCCACTCCCCACACCCCACCCCTCGCCCCACCTATACCCCCACCTCTCATCGCCCCCCTCACCCCATCACCCCCACCACTCGCTACCACCCCCACCTCCCATCGCCCCCCCTTTTACCACCACCACTCACCACCGTCACTTACCCCCCACCACCCCCGCAAAACATCTCACCCGCTTCCCCAAATCTACACGGCATAAGTATTTTAAAAACGGATTATACCGTAGATATAAACAAAAAAAAAATTATCACATGGATTGTTTTTTTGCCGTCGTTCGTTTTTGAGAAAAGGGTGCTATGTTTTAAACATAAACGTAATTGCACGGTGAGGGACAGATTGCGATACGCAAAGCCTTTACCGCGCGCCCTAATTAATAAAAGTTTCAACACCCTTTTTTATGATGGTGTCGGGACCTGCGGGGGTGGAAAAAAGGAATGGGTAAAAAAGTTATTCTTTTAAACCCCGATACAACCCTCACGGGAAAAAAATAATTTGGTGTTTTTGGTCAATGGCAACATTGAGAGGACCTACAGCGTCGTTTTTCCAAAAGACGAGTTTGTTTGCTGTTTCCTGACTAAAAACGAGCCTCCTACGTGACACGAAGAAAAGAATTTTTTCGTGTTTTACGACCTGAGACGGAAAACGAAATGCATCAGAGAAAAGCGGAAAATTTTCACCAAGGGAAGACATCACAAAACTTATTTCCCTTTTATTTTTAAACCCAAAATTTTTTTTCCCCAAAGGAAGGCGTGCAGAGATTAGCGTTTAATACCCGTTCTTGGTCTTGTTCAAAAACCCTATTGCAGACAGCAAGTGTCAACGTTGGGAGACAAAATATCCTACAAATACAAAATTTTTATAAAAAGGTTTTAAAAGGGGACGTCTAAACCGTACGGAATTGAAAGTGGATATCAAATACCCGGGGAAAAAACTTTTTCGCACCCAATTTCGAAGCAAACTACCCGCATGTGACGTCATGGGTACGAAGATGCTTTTGTTCAAAAGCGATACTTTATGTATAGTTTTCAAACAATGAGATCCCGCTAATTACAGGTGGGGAAGACCCCGAGTACCGAGATACCGGGGTATAACCCCCGACCTACCGAAGCCAGGGAAGGCTTTTCCCCACATAAAATCCGAAGTCCACAGGAATTCGAACCCACGCGGGGAGGGGTGAGAGATTCCAAGTTTTGTATTTGGTACCAAATAAAAGCCTGAAATCCCTACAATTTAATTTTTGCATTTTGGGTCTAGTTAAAAAAGGTTTTCAAAAAATAAGCTTAAAGTATAATTTTGCATATCAAAATTCTTTTTTTTTTTAATTCTGTACAGTCGCGGGGGAAAACACCTAAATGTACCAGCAATAGATTTGTCGACGCGTGTAGCCCCGTATTAAATTTCAATAAGCTTTAAAGATGGAAACACTGTATTCGTTTTGTTTGTTTTATTAAGAGAGAATTTAACAGTTAAGAAGCCCCGAACGAGCGACCAGTACGGCTTTTAACTGTTAAATTTTCCCCCTTAGTCTTTAAAATTTATTTTGTCCAATGAAATCATTCCATTTTTTCAAAATTTTGTCCCCCTTTAATTCATTTTAATCGGCATCAACTTGTCATAAAACCCATTCCGCTAAATCAAATGATCAATTTAAAACCGCTTCAAGCACCTTACTCGCTGTGCGTCAAAATGTGTCGAGGCGGAGCTTTAAGTGTTCACCAAAATAGATAAGACCAAATTTCTGCCCTTTTTACCGGGTGTGCCTACCAGAAAAAAGTGACCCTATTTAATGCTGAATTAAGGTGAGATTTTGACTGAAAGCATGCATAAAGGATTGAATTCTATAGAAAATTAAAATAGTCATAAAATGCCCAATTTGGAGGCTTATGCCCAAAAATCTTAATAGTTAGCAAAATGAGGGGGGGAATTTTTTTAGAAAATTGCGTGAAAAAGGCCCCCACCCGGGGCCTAAAAACATTCGCATTTTTTTTTGGCCTTAAAAAGGGCAAAAAGTATCGGGGGACTCCATGTTTTTTAAAGTACAGAATTATTTCTCTTTTAAAAGATCTATCTAATGAAGGGAATTTGGGTGCCAAAGTCCCTTACAAAATTGTCATTGTATATATGCTTATATAGAACATATACTAAAATTTAAAAAAAAGTGGTCTTAGTCCCGCTGTGTAACGTGTTACGGATTTTTTTTAAAGTGAACGCATGAACATCACAAAAAATAAACACAGCTACCAAGAGAACAAACTTTACTCACCCGGTTCTGATTTATCCAAAATAACAAAAAAACTCTACCCTTCCCCTTGTTTAAAAAAATGTATTATTTCCTAAGTAATGATGATACAAATTTAAAATTTTTTAAAAAAAAAGTAAGAGGGTTTGCCCCAAGTTTTTAAAACATTTGTATCGGTCTCGCTTTAAAGGCACTTGTTAATTTCAATGTTAACAAGAATGGGCAATTATAACTAATTAAAACAAAGCGAATAAGTAAATATCCGATTAAATAAATTCAAATTGAAAAAAAGTATTAAATAATAAAAGAAAAAAAAAAAAAAACCTTCAAACAAGGGTTTTCTAAAAAAAAAAAAAAAAAAAAGTCCAAAACACAACATATATAGGTCAGTTATGAAACTTTTTAAAAAATACTTTTATTCAAATTTTAATCACCACTTTTTTTTTTTCCCAAGAGCCCAAAAATCGGCTTCAGGTTTATTTCTCATTTGGAGCGAGATAAAAAACAGCTTAAAAAAAAACAGTAGAGCGACCCCATGCCTTGACATAACATGTTTTTCATCCACGTGTGTAATTTACGCCGGAACAGGTTGATAGGGCGGAGTCAAAAAAACAAACTAATTTTGGGAAGTGCGACTGCGTTAAATTTTAAAAATAAAACAAACACAAGTAGGTTAGTGTTATTTTTTCCAAAATGGTCGAGCGGCTTTGCCGCGAGACCGATTAATTTCATTAATGCTTCTAAAAAACACTAACCTATACTTAATTAACACTGATAACTTTGAGTTTGCCCCCCTCTATTAAATGGTTATGCTGCATATTAGGAGATGGCGCCCCCTATAATGTTGTCAGCGTGTTGTTAAAATAAACCCCAAAACCTGCACGTGCTTTTAAATATGGATGTAACACATAAAATTTCGCGCATTTTTGAGTCGGCTCATTTCTTTTTTTAATTTCAATCAAATTATGGTGGCTGTTTTTTTTTTTTTAATTATCTTGTTTTAATTAGTTTAAAAACAGAAAATACAACGAATTTACATTAAGGGAAAAAACAAAAATGTAAATAAAAAAACGTTTAAAAAATCTGGTCAGCGGAAGATATCAAGGCCCGGAAACCCCGGAAATCCAAAACAAACGAGTTAATAATATCTGAAAGTTGTTTAAAAAAAATTATATCAATTATTTCAATTCTTGTATTTTCCCAAAATTCTAAACATAGGTACTGGGATAGCTCACTTTTTGGGGCTCACTTAATAAGGTAGTTCCCGGCTGATGGCCCCGGTGTCCGGTATGTACTGGTTGTGGTATCATGCCAACTGTTACGACGGATACTGTGCAGTGGCAACACTACATTTGTCAAGTGACATTGTCTCCAAAAGACTTTTAATTTTGTCGGGGGACTTAAAACCCAAAAAAACTGTACTTTTATTTTTGTATTAATTTAGAACTTTTTTTTTCCTTAGGAGTCCCTTTTTCAAAAAAAATTTCCCAAACTCCTCTTTTTTTTTTAAATGTTTATCATAAACAGATTATTTAAGCAACTTTACTTAATGTTTACAAAAGACGTCAAAATGCGCCAGTGGGCACTGCTCATGTGTAGGGGTCAGTGTAGTAAACAATGCGATATATGATATCACGTGAGTATAATTTGAAATAATGGCATGCGTATTTCACCGTAAACTCTTAACAGTTAAATAACAATTAAGTAGACAAGTCTCGCAAAATCTCGAACTTTTAAATTAAATCGACCAGGAATTTGAAATTTTGGGCTCACTGATTAGATAGAAATAGCGGGCAAACTCTAAACAAAGTTACTCCATTTGGCCCTTTTAGCTAACGGACAAATTAGATTGCAGCGTCTTGAACGGATGACATGTGTTGATCATTTTGTTTCAAACGTCTACACTTATTAACGCCCACGGTATCTCAAGCTGGCAATTAAATTACATTGTACTATAACATATATTTTCACATAGCTTATCATTTATCATAAATTTTGATTGATGCAACAATGAAGTCGGGAAATTGCAATATTTCAACAACGGTCTAAATGACATGTGTCAAAACGCTCAAAGGATTATGGGTAACACAATGCTGCAACTGATATGTATAAGTAACGTAAATAAAATGATTTGACACAACATTAAATCAATATCAACACTTGTTAAGTTTGTTTGCTTGTTTGTTGGGTTTAACGTCCCTCCGACAGTAATTCAGTCATTTGGAGACGATGTCTACTTCATGCGGGTATAGGGCTGCCACACTGCAGTATCACGCCGAGGACATGTGGCATGATACCACACCCGGTCACATCATCCTGATACCGAGCAAACCAGTCCTGCAAATACTCTTATATGTTGAGCGCCAAGCAAGGGAGATATAACAGTACCATTTTTTACAACTTCGGTATGTCGTGGTCGGGGATCGAACCCACGACCTCCCGCTCCCGAGGCAGACGCTCTAACCACTCGGCCACCGGAAAGGGTACGCTTGTTTAGCTAGTAATATCAATATGATATAAATAAAAAGGTTTTTTTTTTGCAATTTATATGACTAATACGTAGCTGTAAACTTACATATTTTCCGAAAATGCTTCACTTAACGTGAAAGCGAAAGTAGGATATTTCTCGAAAATTCTTACACTTGGGTTTATATTCGTATTTTTGATGTAACTTCCTTATACTTTAATCAATTTTAAAACTCTGAGTACCAAAAAAAATTGTCTTAATATTCTCTACATCTCACTTGCTTAATATGTGACCTATTTCTAATGCGTTTTAAGATATTGGCCTTAAAACTTTGACAACACGGCCGAATCGCTGAAATTCTACATGTTTAAATTCTTAATATTGATGTAACTTCCTTATGCTTTGTTCAATTTCAAAACTTAAGGTACCAAAATAATTGTCTGAAAATTCTCTACATTTCACACGCTTTATGTTTAGGAATATTACTAATACTTTTTTAGATAAAGCCTTAAACCTCCCGAAAAATGAAAAAAATCACCAA